>PPMW02000017.1:0-195034 GCA_003707025.2 Yamadazyma scolyti | reverse complement strand
AGTTCCACCTATTGGCTCGGTGACTGTAGTAGTTAAAGTTCCATTTCCAGTCCAAGTTTCTGTTGTGGTTACAGTAGGAACAGGAACATTGACAATAACAGTGTCAGTTCCACCTATTGGCTCGGTAATTGTAGTAGTTAAAGTCTCAGTTCCAGTCCAAGTTTCCGTTGTGGTTACAGTAGGAACAGGAACGTTGACGATAACTGTGTCAGTTCCACCTATTGGCTCGGTGACTGTAGTAGTTAAAGTTCCATTTCCAGTCCAAGTTTCTGTTGTGGTTACAGTAGGAACAGGAACATTGACAATAACAGTGTCAGTTCCACCTATTGGCTCGGTAATTGTAGTAGTTAAAGTCTCAGTTCCAGTCCAAGTTTCCGTTGTGGTTACAGTAGGAACAGGAACGTTGACGATAACTGTGTCAGTTCCACCTATTGGCTCGGTGACTGTAGTAGTGGAAGTTCCCGTTCCAGTCCAAGTCTCCGTTGTGGTTACAGTAGGAACAGGAACGTTGACAATAACAGTGTCAGTTCCACCTATTGGCTCGGTAATTGTAGTAGTTAAAGTCTCAGTTCCAGTCCAAGTTTCCGTTGTGGTTACAGTCGGAACGGGAACATTGATAATAACAGTGTCAGTTCCACCTATTGGTTCGGTAATTGTTGTAGTGGAAGTTCCCGTTCCAGTCCAAGTCTCCGTTGTGGTTACTGTAGGAATGGGAACATCGACTTCAATGGTCTCCGTATTGCCTGGGGCAGTATTATATGGCAAGGTTGTAACACGAGTTGTGGAGCCAGTCCAAGTCTTTGTGGTGAAAACTACCTCATTACCATTGGAACCCGAACCACCTGGTACGAATGAACTGTACCTAACTGTCTTGCCAGCATCGTTATTAGCTGATGAACCTTTACAGACAGCAGTGTTAGTATAGACAACAGATAAGGTACTTCCGGTGTTGGAGGATAAACCGTCTATGAATATTCTATATCCTGCGGGAAGGTTTCTGTATGTTACAACATATCCAGAACTTGTACAGGTACCGGTATATTGGAAATTTGTTGTATATGACTTAACACCCAAGAAATCATTGAGATCATTTGTAATACCCAAGTGAACGGAGGAGCAGTCGAGAACTGAGTTGGAAAGAGTCAATCCAAAAGTTCCGGAAGTAACTCCGTTGGGACAATCATAACCAAGTGAATAAAGTTCATACTTATTAATATTAGGGCTTATCCTGACAGAATAGAACCCCCTATCAACATCTAGACCATTTACAGTACCAGTAATAGCATCAACTGTGAAATCGTGGCTCAATTTGTTGTCACCATCTGTAAATGTTGCAGTATTTGAACCAGCATTAAAACAGGTGGAATCAGTCAAATCGGTTTGGGCACCTCCCAATCCCAGGTTAAAAGCAAAGGGAAAGGACACAGTACCTTTAGCATCAGTACTTGGAAGTACGGTAGCCAGTGCAGTACATTGTAATTGCGAATATGGCACGACCAACTCACCATTGGAGTATTTACAAGTTGCATAGACAGTGGAGCCGACTTTCAAATCGACTGAAGTGACAGTATCAGTAAACTTAAAAACGCAAGGCATATTCAATGTGAATGTATCACCAGCGCTTATATCAGCACCATTGATACTCCAACCTAGAGTTGCAACCCAATTGGGGTAATTAGGAGCTCTAGGGAATGAGGATGAACCAGGTTGCCATACTAAATCATCAAAGGAAGTGAAAATTCCTGTGACTTCCTTTGCTATCACAACGTAGGATAAGTAAAGGATAACCAAATACTGAATACAAACCATAATTCTATAACTACAGAAATTAGAAAATTAATCTACTTATAGGGCCCTACTTTTTTTTTATGATACCCTGCAGGTAGGTGAGCCATAGAAGCCGAATCCAAGAATAAACCTTCGACCGTATTGCAATTTTCCCTTTCGATGCATAAGAAAAAACTTAAAAACTTAGGAAGCTGTGCATTGCTAATCAATTTCCACACCGTTTTTTTTTTAGGTTGTCGCTTATTTTTATTTTTTTAATATATATGCCTTTTTTTGTAGGTCTCTTGGCAGACTCAAGCTTTGAGCTTAACTCAATTAATGGTGGTTATTTGTAGAGACCAGAGAAAATATAATCCTGACCTAATCTATCCAAAGTATAGCTTGTAGTCTCCACCTGTGTGTGAACACTGAACTCGAACTCTCTAAAAATACTAAATTTAGGTTTCTGATGAAATTCATTATGTTAGGTTGCCGTAGAAGGTCGTAAATTTTAAATGGTTGGGCCCACGGCTTGGCCCCTCCCCGATGAGCTGAGGCTCCTCCCTACTGCTTTTTCAAAACAGTTTGAACCAATAAAATTTCAAAGCAGCGTTTGTGTAACTTTTTGTCAATAACCTAAAATCCGAGATTGCGACACTAAATGTCGGCCACCTTTGTAGTTAATTAGTGGGCAATAGAATTCGAACCAAGCTGTATTATGCTCCCTGGATGTATCACCTAATAGTCCAACTGTTAACCTTCACTATGACAAAACTACAAGACACTTTTGAGTCTAATAGCCAATCTAAGAGGTTGACGTTTCAAAGTTCTAGATGATTCCAATGGAGCCGTAGAATATTTTTAGAAACTTTAACTTTACGATTAGAAGAGATGCCTTCAAGGCAATGTGGTGCTTTTTCGCATATTTTTAAGCGACAAGAAACCGCTACGAAATGATTTTGTATGAAATTTGTAAAAAATAATCTTTATTTGGACAGAATAATGTGATTCTCGGATATTAGTTGCAGGTTGCTTGCAAGCGAAGGAGCTGATTTTAGGATTTAGGAGAAATTATTTTTTATGATTGACCGAACATACAGGATCCCATTAACGTTCCAGAAATTATTTGAAAGTTTAAATACGATTTTTGCCAGTTTGGCGGTCACTTGCAGAGGTGATGCATTTGCTATAGTCTATATACGGCCATTAATACACAGATACGCAGTCATCTACATACAACCAAGGATAACCCCTAATTCAATGATTGCTATGAAACAAACTGACTTTATGGTGGAGACAACGCCCCAGAAATCATTTCCATCAAGTAATATTTTTTAATGCTAACACAATCGTATTTATATTTAAGATATTTTCCGAACCTCACGCCACTATCAAGTTTTACCAATGCCGCCATTCCCCAGTAATAGATAATTTGTAATTTACTTAATTCATATTATTCACTATATTATCCCTCCGTAGTTGAAGTAGGAAAGTTAGGCAGTTCAGAAGATGCCTAAAGCGGGTCGTTAAAAATTCCTAAAGTTGTAAAATGTTTAAATGAGGAAATCGCCAATCAAGATTATGGCAAAAAGTATTTTAAAGAATGAGGCAATCGAAGCAGCACCTTTGTAGGTGGCTATACCAGTAGCAGTAGAATAGCTTGCGAATCCAGAAACACAAGCAAGTTATAAATAAGACACTTCTCCACTCACCATGCGATTCTGTTGCACGCTGATGGTATTACCGATTTCAGTGGTTGCTTCCCCGTGGGAGACTATAGCCTCTGCAGAATCAGTGGCGGTAGAAGCACCAGTAATATAAGAGGCACCAGCTGCACCAAGACCGGTGGCACCACTAGCAGAGGCACCACTAGGAGAGGTAGAAAGCCTGTAGTAGAACCACCAGCAATTACAGAAGCAGGAACATCCACAATTACAATCGTCGTTTCACCAATCGTGTTGGTAGCAGCAGTTCTTGTATAATCCCCGGTCTCAGTCTGTGTGGCAGTGACAGTGGTTCCACATTATTTATGAGTGTGTGACGGAGTAGCTGGAATATCGACAATGGCAGATGTTCACTGATGGTAATGGTAGTAGCAGCTGTATCGTAAGTACCGGTCCACTCCTTAGTAGACGTAACTGTTGGTACTTCAGTGTCACATAGCTCAGGGACCTCAACAATGACAGTACCTGTTTCTCCATTATCACACATATGGCAATGTAGAAATACGAGTGGTGGTACCAGTCCAAGTTGTAGTAACAGTGCCCTCGTTAGGGACTGATCCCTCGCCTTGTTGTGATCCTGATCCCTCGCCGTGGTGTGAACCACACCCTCTAATTGATGTGAACCTGATGCATTACCTTGGTCAGAACATATTCTCCATTTTTTAGGGACAGGAGAGCATCAGAAAAAGAAACACCTAGATTAGACTATTCTATGTCTAAAATAGAAGCATGGAAAGCTGCAAATGATTATTCTCCATTACCGAAATGACTGCAAATTCCATATGGTTATGAGATCTGCACTTTTTTTTTCATTTGACTTTTGTTATGATCGCCAGATAGCTAATATTCTTGTATACTATAATCGGATCCATTCAAACCAAAGCTTCAACTACAGATTGATGAATTATGCCCTAGTGAACCCACAATGCGGTCTGTTTCAACTCCTTTCCTAAATTTCAGCTGTAGGTATCTCTGCAGTCTAATTTATTTTTTAGTACGGCCGTAATCTCAACGGTTTTCTGTACTGCACGCAAAGACAGAAGTAATAAATCCGGTACATACACTGGGGGATTTCATTGACTTCAAACCTTCAAATTTGACTCCGCTTAATATATGACAGGAAGCTGCTCAAAATAAAAGCACCATGAGGGTGTATGATATATTAATGCTGCCAATAATTCAGACTGCTTACATGAATGAAAGTATCACCGAAATTAATTAAAAGTTCGAAGAGATTAGAGCACATGAGATGAGGTCTTGTCAAAAGATTACTTCAGTTTCATTTGGTGCAGTCGCTTATTCGCAAAATTTTTAAGCGAACAAATTTCAATAAAAAATTGACGTTTAAGGATATTATGCAGGAAGGGTGTTTCGGAAATTCCATGTAGGCAGCGACGTGCTTAATTTAGATATTTATCTTTTTTTAATTCACCACTTGCTGTACAAGGGGTTGTTTAAAGTGAACAATAGGCGGAATTGCAACTGCTGATCCGTGATTTTTTCGTTTAAATCGAATTTAATTTTCAAAATTTCGACAAAATTCTATATATAAACCCTCAACGTACATCAACCCCAAAGAGGATAATTTTATTTTCCATACTTTATCCATTTTTTCTTCTATATTTTATTTGTCATACCTTGCTTGTGGGTTATAGTTTTTCTTCTATACTTTTTCTTTCATAGCTAACTCCACTTGGACTATCAATTTATTGGTTTCTATACCATATGTAAAAAACAAGTATGTTAGACGAGCGGTCTGGAACTTTATTTCTCAAACTTCGTTTAATTTATAAACACCATAATATGAGTCAATTATCCTCAAAATTTGCTATTAACAATCAATCCCTATTGACATCTTTCTATTGTCAATCCTACCGCCATTTAACCTATCTACCCATACCCAGCAACTTGTTATTATTTACTCCTAATATAGTAATTTGTGCAGGCGCACGCTACCAATCTCAATAAAATCAACAAAATCAATTTTTTGTTATAAAAGTTAAGCCACAAGGGTTAGTAGTAGACAAAAGTGGTATCTTTCCAGTATGGATGAGAAGTATCAGCATGACTATCCCAACTCAAACTACTTGAGTAATTTAAATAATTTAAATGGGACTAATCAGCACATAGATCTTAATCGACTTCCTACGTTAGGAGAGATCTTATCAAACAAGACTAAATCACCAGTAGACTTATTTACGTTCTATAAGTTCATGGCAGAAGTAGAGAATAAGGTAGAGTATTTGGACTTTTGGTTTGACCTTGTTAATCATCTTAATTTATGTAAACATTATGTCAAAGGGTTAAGAAATTCATTAATTAAACAACAAAATATCAATAATAGAACTTCTAATTTTCTGGAAAATCATAAGAGTTTAAGTTCAAGTGTATTGTTGGAGATGATTATCAATGATGAGATCCTTCAAGATAATGATTCCAATCGATTATCTCAATTTTTAAGAGGAGACTTGAATGTAGAAGATCCCAAATTAGCAGATTTGATTAATCAATACGAACAAGATTTTGATAAAAGAGAGAGTGGGGTGTCAACAGCCCCAGGTCAGACTTATGATGAACTGTTCAGACCTCCAAGTGGTATATCTGGCGGTGAAAAGAGAGTATCATCGCATTCTAAGTTATTAGATACAACTAATGACGATATTAAATTAGAATCACCATATCATAATCCAAGTTATACCCCATTAAAAAGACGGTCTTCCATAAATCCTTCTCTATTAGAAAAATTGGTGAAGAATTCCCCTGATTTATCAAGATCTTCTAGTAGTTTCATCACAAGAAATAACTTGAAAGAATCTACTCAAAATTTATTATTAAAATATTTTGTTGAAGATGCAGAAAAGTTTTTGAATTTACCAACTGAACTCAACAATAGCATAATCAAATCCATTGAAATGGATGGAAGAGATGATCCTGATATCTTTAATCACGTTAAATCATTTGTTTTCAATAAAATCGAAAACGAACATTTACCAAACTTTCTTAATTTTATAGCCATTAAAAATTTGAATTCTAACTTCATTAGAATCATAATTGGGTTATTTTTCATTTTCATTGCATTTTGGATAGGATACGTTCTAATATTCTTGAATTATTCTAAAGCCATTCGAATACCTGTACTTGTACCATTCTTAGTCGGGTTTTACTGTCTCATTTCATCGGTTTATCTCATCGATCCTATTTTAGTGTGGCTAAGAAGATCACAATCGTTTCAAGAGTCAAAGAGATTCACTAGAATTGACGAACCATTCATTTTCCGATTACTACTCAAAAGAAGTTTGTGGGTAACATTTTTAATAGGTATATTCACAGCGGTGTTGACGTTGATATTTTGTTTGGTGCCCGGGCATCGATTATAGCTAATGTACGTCTACGAATGTGACTACGAACGATACTACTCCTTCCTCTCCCTCAGCTCTGTCTACGATATAACCAATTTTAATTCTCGTCAATAAAATTTTATTGTACTAAAAATTATACATAATGAAATTAGATTTTGAAAAGGCTATTTAATTGTCGTTCAAGAAAGCTTCTCTCTTTTCAGAAATTCTTTGTTGTCTTCTTTCACGAGCAGCTTTGTTCTTTAATCTTCTAGCTTCAGCTTCGTCCTTCAAGGATTTCTCTCTCAAAGCTTCAGCCTTAGCTTGAATGACGTGCTCAACCAAAGATCTCTTGTGCTTGAAGGTGTTACCCTTGGCAGCCTTGTATAAGGAGTGGTATAAGTGCTTATCAATCTTACCAGCATCTCTGTATTTAGCTAATAATCTTCTCAAAACTCTTAATCTTCTCATCCACAAAACTTGGGATGGCATTCTAGCGTTAGCGGTACCCTTTCTCTTACCGTAACCCATGTGTCTACCTAAACTCTTAGATTCTTTTAAAGCTCTGGCTCTGGATCTGGAGTGAACAACTGCTGGCTTCTTGACAATAGTACCATTGTTGTATAATTTTCTGATAGCTTGTCTAGAGTTAGCATTGGCAAGTTCGGTGGTCTCATTAGGATCCAACCAAATCTTTCTCTTACCAACACCAACAACACTAGCTGCTAATCTCTTTTGAGTTCTTAAGTTAGCCATTTTGATCAATACTATTAAAAAAAATTTTTCTTTTGAGGGATGTTAAATTTTCAGAAAGGAGCAAAATTTGAGTTGGACACTTCCAAAAATCACTCATTTTCTTATTTGGGTTCCTGACAAACAATTAGTGAGAACCACACTATTAAAAAAAGCAGTCACTGAGGCTATAGGTTTTTTGACCTAATATCTGAGAATGTAATATATTTGATAATGACCATGATTTGGAGGGATACTTGGAGATTGAGTTGATGAGTGAGTTGTTTGTAGGTATTGCTGTCGGTTTATGTATTTAGAATAATTTTTTCTGATTTTCTAGGTGTAGTTAACCATTTGGGCTCTATCAAAAATTGATATCTTCAATACTGAGCAGGATAGTGAATTGAAGAGAGAATGTAAATCAACGAATAATATTATGAAACATTGACGAAATGGTAGGGGATTGACACTCGGTTATTATCATTGACTATATTGTTTATATTCATATTGTCTATATTCTTTTGTATATTCATATTTTCTACGTTCTATTCATATAATCTCTCTAGTAGCTGCAAAATCTATAAATTCTGCAAAATTTACATTAATACCAAAAATATAAAAAACATTGAAATTGTCATAAATATCCAGTTCCTCCAATAGTACTTCAAACTCACTAACTAATGACGCCAACTAATGGCATCCTACCTTTCTCCAACTAATTGATAACACCTTAAAATCGATACACACACGACGTTCAATATAGAAGAGATGAGATACAGAAAATTTATTAAGTTTAATAAAAGATGGCCAAATCATTAAGATCTAAAAATGTGTTGAGAGCTAAGAGTATCAAGAGAAATAAGGACTTCCAATCTATAGAAGATAAGAGAAGACAAAGAATTGCTGAAAAGTTGAAAGAAGAATTATCCAAACAAGAAACACTGGGTAGTAAATTAACCAGTACTGATGATATGAAAGATGAAGAAAAGAAAATAAGTACTCATGGTTGGAGAGACTCTAGAAACCTGAAATACAAGAAAGGACATAAGTCCAAGAAGAAGAATAAGTCTACCAATTTTTAATTACGCCAGACCACATGAACTTGCATTACGATTTATTTCTACTATTATGATTATTTTGTATATTTTCTTAAATATAGACTAACGGTTACTACTTCTCCAAGTATTTTTCGTAGCCAATATCCTCTAATCTTTCAGCTTTACCCAAAACTTCAGTCTCCATGTTATTCATGTATTGGCTCATTTCATTTAACCACTTTTCATCGGAGACTCCCAAGATCCTTACAGCCAATAGAGCTGCATTGGTACTATTATTGATTGCAACAGTTGCGACAGGAATACCTCTTGGCATCTGGACAATTGAGTGTAATGAGTCAACACCGTCGAGTGTTGAACCTTTAACAGGAACACCGATGACTGGCAAAGCAGTCATGGCTGCAACCATACCTGGTAAATGAGCAGCACCACCAGCACCAGCAATAATACATTTTATACCTCTTGCTTGAGCTTCCATAGCAAATTTCTGCATTCTGATTGGAGTTCTGTGTGCACTAACAATAGTTAATTCAAATGGAACACCAAATTTCTTGAGAATATTGGCACCAACTGCCATTACTGGCAAGTCTGAGTCCGATCCCATGATGATGGATACCAATGGCTTTTCTGTAGATTCAGATTCAATTTTGGCTTCAGTTGACTTACCCAAAATGTAGTCTAGTTTAGCTTGACAGTTGGCAATTGAAGAATCAATTATATTTATATGGCCCATTTTTCTCTGTGGTCTAGTAGTCTTACCATATAAGTAGACTGTGGTATTGGGTAGCTCAATTGCTCTACGGCAACTTTCAAGCTCTTTGTCGGGAATATCGTCTCCCAAAACATTTAGCATAATTGCATTAACTAATGGGTTAGTGAATTTAGTGAAATTCTTTGGCAAAGGTAAGTTGGTGATAGCTCTTATGTGTGCCTCAAATTGAGAAGTAACACATGCATCAATGGTGTAATGACCAGAATTATGAGGTCTTGGTGCAATTTCATTTATCAAAATGTCACCATTGTGTAACAAGAACATTTCAATACCAAAAATACCACAACCTGGGAAAGTTTTTATGGCATTTTGAGCTAATATTTCAGCCTTTGCTATGATTGTTTCATTAACAGGAGCAGGACAGTAGACTACATGACAAATGTTGTTCTTATGTACAGTTTCAACAATTGGATAAGTAAAGACTTCACCCTCAATAGATCTGACAACCATAACAGCCAATTCTTTGGTGAAGGGACACCATTTTTCAGCATACAATGGTCTGTCCTTTAAAAATTCCAACCCTTCTTCAATTTTAGATTCATCTTTGACAACAAAGTTACCTCTTCCATCATAAGCCAAAGTTCTAGATTTTAACATTAATGGGTAACCAAACTTTTCAGAAATCTTTAATACTTCATCTTTAGAGTTCTCCTTCAAAGCAATAGAATCTGTGACTTTAATACCATGTTCAATTAAGTGTTCCTTCTGTAAATACTTATCTTGGATCAATTTGATGGTATCAGGTAAAGGGTAAATCTTAATCCCTGTTTCTATCTGAACTTGTTTCAAAGCTTCCACATCAACATGCTCTATTTCAACCGTCAATACATCACATTTATTAGCTAATTGCTTTATACTTTTGTAATCAGTAAAAGAGCCATCAATATGGTCATCGTGAGCATTAATTTGTTTTGCTGGCGATAATCCTTTATCTAAAACAACGGTTCTAATATTCAACCTATTCGCAGACTCCACTAACATACGGCCCAACTGGCCACCTCCTAAAATACCAACAGTCTTTGAATCCATCTTGATGATTTAAGAGAAACTAAGAAATTTAATTTATATAATGCGAAAAGAGTCAATTTGACTGAGACCTTATCTATACACAAGAACTAAAAAATCATCTAAAACATGTGTGGAAACACTTCTAAGTTACCACCAGATCAATAAATAGCTCAACTCTGATAGTTAGGATCATTGTAAAGAAACTGGTAGTCATAATCTAAATGGGGGAATTGGGTTATTGAATTCATTTGCAGCATAGGCATCAGCTGCGAATACCCTACCTGATTTGGAAGTTGAGGAGCCATTTCATTTACAGGCAACATAACCATATCATCTTCGACCCGTCCAGAAATAGGAGGTTGCAGCTGAATGTGTGGTGGTACTTGTTGTAAATTTTCGGGAAGTGAATTGAATTTTCTAGCCGGTTTAGTATCAACAGGCGTATAATAACCGTTTTCAATGGTAGTAGGAACTGAAGGAAAATTTGTAGGGGTGAAAGTAGGATTGGTAACAGCAGTCAAATTAGTACCAGTACTAATATGGTTAGCGTTGGCTGAGTCGCCATATTGACTAGAAGCCGTAGTATAATTTATTACTTGTGGAACAATCTGGTTGGCTAGTCCCAGAAAACTCTGTGAGAATTTATCAGGTAATGTCAATTTTGATGTGGTGGTTATAGCGTCTTTAGGGTCATCCACCTTGATGAATTCCCATAACAAAACAGATTTGATCTTCAGTTTTGGGATTTTGAGCACATTTTGGTCCCTGTCTCCAGAAGATGCATCATCAAAATCATCTTCGTAAAGTATTTGTTTTATGGTCAAATGGTTTAAGATATTAGCACCAGCGGGTGCGTTCTTGGTTATTTCGTTATTCAAGAAGTATTGCCAGAATTTGTCAAGAAAACTGTAATTTTCATTTAACTTAACGTTGGACTCGTTGATTTTAAAATATTCTTTACCATAATTGTATATGATGGTGAACAAAGAATAAGAATTGGTTGAAGGAGAAGATGACTTGATGAGCATATTCGTCTTCAAACCATTTTCAATAGAGTAGTTGATAGGCAAGTCACCTGGAAGCATGATCTTGACTAAGTTATGCAAAACAGGAATATCAAAATTCTTCAAATTAGTTAAATCAGGAAATCTATTAGAGATATTAGCATTGGCTTTTAACTCCAATTCCTTAATAGCCTGATTTCCATGGTAAGTTAATATAATGGGATTAGTTAACATTGAATCGTAAATTGACATGAAAAAGTTTTCTATGACTAAATCCAACGGGGTTACCCTTTTTGGTTTTTTCATTACGGAATGTACAGGTTCAGAAATCTTTCTTTTGCTGGATTTATTGAATCCCAACGATTTATCAAGGTTGATCTTCAGGAAAATCTTTTCGAATTTCTTTGTATTCTCTATTTGGGCCTGTTCATTATCGAATGTGGGACCTTCATTAATTAATTTAATAATATGATGTTTTTGTCCTAAGTTCTTAATGACTTGGATGTGACTAGATACTTGTTTTCTTGTTCTGAATTTTCCTGTTTTCGTTAAAATGTAGTCACTAATCAATTCGTTCCTTCCACAAGACCGACCACTGATCTTGATTTTATTTAATCCATTCTTGGGGATAATTGACAATACTTCTTCAAATGCTTGTTCCACATCCTCAGACCAGATATCGTTATTTTTTCCAGAATCTCCCTGGGAAGTAGCGGATGGATCGTCATCATTAAAGTAAAGTCCTAACCCTTGGGAGTCATTTCTAGTGGCACTTTCAGGCTCGGTTAAGTTCAGGTCTTCTGATGCATCATCTCCGGATTTCTTCTGATTTAAAGTGCTTGGGGAAATCATGCCTAAAACCTTACGAATAGGAGTCTTTTCTTCATAGTCAGTATCTATTAGACTTGTACTATTGAAATTGGTAGAACGAGGCATCTCTTTACGAATAAACTTTGAAGATTCATGGACCTGATATAACTGTTTACCATTATCATCTATTGCAACGTCGACAATCATCGGCAACTTTTTATTGCTTTTCTTATTGAGGGGGGTGTGAATTGGAGTATGTGACATAATCATTGATCTTTACTAGTAGGAACTTAGTAGAATATAAAAAGAATGACGAGACTGGTGGAGATAACAAGGATAGTGGGATAATCAACTGAGTAACACTAGGGGAAACGCTCCAGCTTAGATAAACACGTTGATTAAATAGGTGTTGGACCACTATATAATATCAACAAGAAACACCACAATTCAATTGTCGAAAAATTTCACTGTTTTATAATAAATCTTGTTTACTTAACTTAAGTTTTTTTTTTGTTTGGATATTTTTTTTAAAAAGAAAAAACTTTTTTAATTAATTTTTTTTTGAGTCAAGGTCAAAAGAGATGTACAAGGCATAAAAGGCGATTTTTTTTAAATAAAAATAGTAGGTTATGACCTTAAGGGGTTCAGATAAGAAATAGGGAATAAACCTTAGTTATACAATTGAATTTAAACCATGATTATATGATTTATTGATAAAAGAGGTTACTAACCGTATATGTAAGGTACCACAGTTGCGTATGAGGTTTCTAGTTTTATGTGTATGTGAAGTTTAAATGTCGTGGGCTGATATCATAATCTCAAGTAGACCCCGGTTAATTCCACTGAAGTGGTTGATCACCTGGTCATGACTCCAATTGGTTAGCGCTCCTAGTTTTCCTAGTAGGAGTGGGGACTCTCATGTGGTAGTTCCAGATTTAAACTCGCAGTCAAGTCGTCTAATTGTCACAAGTGAGAATTTGCAAATGATGCTCAAAACAGAAATAACCCAGCACAGGTGCGAACCAAGTCGGTTAAAAGCTAATTCGGTTCGGCAACTGTACTGTACTTGATCCATTCTGCTGGCGAACAATAGGAACCCTTGGGGATTGTGTTCGCTACGTGAAAGAATTCGCGATAACTCTGGAATTCGTATATACATTCTATAGACGGACTTGTCCTATCTCTTTGTTTTACGGATGTGCCCCGACACAATCTGCACTACTCTCGCGGTAGTATTCGCAACTGTCCCGTTTAATGCTGCATTTTTGATCGCTGGTATCCCTCAATTTCATCTTCTACATCGTCTTCACCAATCCTCTTCTTATCAAGGAATTTACTAAGGTTTTCTTCCTGGTCTTCGCTTAAATTCTCTACATCGCTTAGGTCACTGGCTTCTTCGTTGTCACGGCTTTTTTTCAAGATTTGTTCTACTGCCATATACAGGCTTAAATTCTCGTTAAGATAAGCCGCTATGCTTTCACATAACCGTGCTGCCTTATTCTTTTTCTCTGCCACAAGTACCTGCTTAATATTTTCTACTCGATCTCTAAGTTCCTCAACTCCGTTGATTTCAAGTTGTCTGGCGGCTTCTATAACTGTCATCATGTTGGCTCCACGCGTCCGTGCCTGGGCTAGTACCAGCTTTGGGTCGAATTTGGCAAGAGTCTGAGTTAAAATTTGTTGGGTAAAACGCTGGATCGGGAATACTCGGCGGTCATTTAGCCCCGCTTGCGCTGCGCTGTACTGCTGCCTTATCTGTTGTGCTTCGACGTTCAATGCGCTAAGATCGATTACCTTTTCAAGGTCACGTAGCAACATCTGCCCGAACCCAAGTTTGTTTTCTATTTCGCTAAGACTGTTATTGCCGTACAATATCGACGAACTGCTCATAAGATTATTGTTCTTCCTTATTAAAGGTGCCCCATTTTTTGACTCTCGTTTCAAGCACCAGTATTTGCAGATACTATTACTCACTCTAGTGAGCTCTCCCTCATATTGAGTCTTACTGAGATCCCGTTTCATTCCCAAACCTTTGAGCATATTCAGTTGTTGATATAGTAGATCCATTTTAAGTGTATCAAGAACTTGATAAACAATATCGCTAAATTTTTTAGGGGCTATGGGAGTATTATTTTCAGTCCTCCATTTGAAGATATTCAACTTATTGTCTAATTGTTTATCTCTAGCAAGTTTGTCATTTTGAATGTTTAAAATTTTGAGATCACGATAGTATAATCTTGTTTTATTGATACCAGAAACTACTTGCAGTTGAGTTAATGGAGAAGATGATGGGATGTGTTTGTCACAGAACAGCTGTAATGTTAGCTTGTTTTTAACAGCTCCTTGAACTCCTTGAGTCATTTCCATATAAAGTCCAGCTCGTTTAGCACAAGTTACATGATATGCTTGAAAACAAGATCGATTAGAGCATTGGATACAAGCACCCATCTTTTGTTTGCATATATAACAATTCAAACGCCACCTACTCTTTGGTATCAAGTCAACACCTTCTATTGGTTCCATATATATCGGATTAGCAAAATATAATTCATTAATCCATAATCCGCATACAACGTGACTCCATAAACTATTATCAAGCTGCTTGAATGCACCAGTTTTGGAAGGGCAAAAACAACAGTCGAATTGTTTATGCTGATTAATCATACACTTACGACATAACCATTGACCTTCAGGGATAAACGCAATTCCATAACATTCTTGATGAACTGCAATATTGCAGCCATCGCAAAATACAATGGCATTAGAATTATCTCCATCGCTTTCATTACATACTGCACATTTTTGATCATCAACAGTACCAAATACTACACCATCATCACTTCCATATTTGTTGTTATTAAGGCCCTGATCAAGAATCAACGATGCATTCATAGTATCTTCTTCTGTAGTTAAAGAATTCATCTTCTGTTCTAACTCGTTCCATTCATTTTCTAGTACTGTCATAAGAATCTCAAACATCTCTGGCGTCAATTCCATTAAACAATCAGGTGACAGATTGTGATGTTGTAAGAAAAGATCATCTTGTTCATCCATATCATACTCTACTTGGTGTCTATATCGACTTAGCGTTTCTTCTACATTATCAACCTGGAATGGTCGTACATAAGTAGGATTTCGCTTGGCCCTCTTCACAGCTGGCTCCTTATATCCGTAGTCATATAGTATCTTCCCAAATCTGGCATCAGCATAATTGGTGTTAGATATCTCTTTATGAACAGGTCTCTTAAGAGTACCTACAATAGGTTGTTGCAGTCGTACCCTTTGACGATACTCAGCAATATCCTGGTTGCAATCGTCAACAAGGAATACCATGAGATGCTTACTAGCATCTAAATCAGGATAGATCTCCGTGAGATCGAGCTCCTCTCTGGGCTTAGCGCTATCGTACGCCATTGTTTATGCGATTTTCTGAGCTTGCGGAGCGAGATGCATAGTAGAGCAGACCGGGGTAGAGAGCTTCGGGGGAGGACAGCGTATGACTGTATGTATACCCTATGGCAATCAGAGTTCAGATAGAAAACATGTATTCTATATATAAAAGTGGGTGTCTGTTTTGTCTGCTACCAATGGGGCAGGCGGAGAGTTCATGTACTCCATGGACTGCACTCTTGAAACGTCGGTGGATGTGCATGGGGTATTGAACCTAGATATTGTATCTGGAGACTGACAAAGGGCACCCCTTAGCTTACCTTCGGAAACAGTAGATCCCAGGCTTTGCAATGCAACAAGTGAATCCCGAAGCTTGTTGATCAAGCTTAAGTTACTAGCTGACCTCGTAAGGGCAGTGCTATTAGAATTGAATGACGAAAAGGTGGAAAGCCTAGTGGAACTAGAATTTGTGCTAGCGTTTGCGCTAGCATTGGTGCCAATACTGTTGACCAAGAATGGGTGAATTAAAGCGTCCAGCGATGTCATTCTTCTGCTTGGGTCTACAACAAAACACTTGGATATGAAATCCTTTGCGCTATCAGAAATGTGATCCCAGTACTCTGGTGGTCCGAACAATACATTTCCTGATTTGATGGTCTCTATGGTTTCTTCATCAGTATCACAGTCAAATGGCATGTATCCACATAACAGAAAATATACTACCACTCCCATGGCCCAAATATCTACGCTGAAACTGTACTTACCATCAAACATCTCCGGAGCCATGTAACTCAATGTGCCACACCTTCCCAGCAATATTTGGCCCGGTTTAAGGATCCTGGCTAATCCAAAATCTGCAAGTAGAATATTGGTACTATTAGAATTTTGGAACAATATGTTCTCTGCCTTAATATCTCTGTGGACGACATTATTACAATGCAAGTAGTCAATACCATCGGCTAGCTGCCTAGCTATACCTATAGTTTCTTTCTCTGTTAGCTTGGTATTCTTGATTATCTGGTCGTACAATTCCCCCCCTCTAGCAAGATTTGTAACTAAGTAGATATATTTCTCTGTCTCGAAGTAATCTATCAAGCTGATAAGGTTCTTGTGTCCCATACTTATTTGTTTCAATATATGAAACTCGTTCTGAAGCATATCTTCAATTCCAAAAACGAGTTTCTTGGTGTACCTCTTGCCGGCATAGTGTTTGGAAGTTTTAACGTTTTTGCATTCAAAAACAGTTGAATAAGATCCTTCTCCAATAGGCCTTCTATTTACAATATAGTCACAAGGGTAATCGAATGTCTTATTCTTATTTCTCTTTGAGTTAGTTGAGTCTTTTGGTGGCCAGAACTCTTCCATATTTGTATAGGAGGAAAAAATGCTCAATTTCAAAAAATGATCGAATTATACTGTCAGGAATTTTGTTTTTCCGAACGTTTCTTTTTTCCGCTCACCTGTTTTTTAAGGTATCTCCAGACACCCCATACTTTACGTCATCGTGCGTTTATTTTCGGAAAAGATCTAAGAATCAATCTTGATACACCTCTTGAGTTAAAGAAAGACAGCACGTTATTACTATCACCTAAAGCCCCCAAGCTTTTCAGATAGAGGTTTCCAAATATTAGGAAGGAAATATGATCTGCATTGTATGCAGTCTTTTAGATAAACGTTAAGGATCTGCGGGAACAAAAAGGATCATCCGGAGGTAGATACTTGCGGTCGATATCGGGATTAGAGATGGATTATCTATTTGAACTGAATAAATCTATTAACGTTGCGGCCTCATTCGTCGAAGGAGTTTATAGTTATGGTAGGGCTGGGCAATTGATTTGGCAAAAGAACACAAGTAGTATGATTGAACTCGTGGGGCTTCTTATCCACCTTATTTTCATAATGGAGGTCAATCGCAGTGTCAACTTTCAAGTCATGTTTCGGATGACTATTTAGATAGTTCTCCTTTAATATTATCTTGTTATCTTGCAAATTAAATTCGTCCAGATGTTCAAGGAGATAGTCATATAATACAACGGCAGTATGTTCATCCTTAGTAATGATGGTACATCTTCTCAAGAAGGGAAGATTGGCCCATGTGAGTATATGTTGCTGATCTACCTTTGACTTAACAACGGGGAGCTTGGTGATAAAGTCTCCCTTATCTAAATTGGATATGATAATTAAATTTCTCATTATGGAAATTTGGGGATCAGAAAGTGTATTTAAACAAAGCCAAGAAATACTTTATCTTTGCACTGCCTCTTTAATAAAAAGTATGTAAAAGAAATTGATATGGCTGTAGGAATACAATGTGTTGATGATCAGTGTAAGCCATTATCGTCAGGTCATGGCACTGGTAAATTGCAACCATGTTGCAATATGGATGTGACTGTCATTCGCAACCCTGCGCCTCTTATTGGCTTAGCTTTATTAAGGTTATTATTTGAAATCATGGCTTAACTTATAAGTCGATGAGCTTATAATATGACTATTCCTATTTGGGATATATGGAAGCTGAGTAAACATAGCCCTAGCACTGCTGCTTGGCGCACCACTGGTTGGCCAGTGGTGCCGCTATTGATCGAAGTAAAGATCATAGTGTAACTTGCAGCCCGGGTTGAATTTACTTGAACAAACAATGCACGCCAAAGACTTATACTGATCGAATGTGAGTTCCAGCTTGCATTCCCCACAAAGTACGACTTTCTCATTGGCATCAGCACTCAAACTATATCTCTCAGCATCATGGCCAGCCATCTCAGCATGGCATTGGAAACACGGATAATACACGCCGCAACACTTAAATTTGAGAGCAATAATATCAAGTTCCGTGTGGTAATGTAGACATCTCGTCTTGTCGTCGTAGAGTTGCCCCGAAAGCGCAATGTCTCGCCCGTGTAGCCACGCACCCATCTGACACGCTGAAGTTTTTCTTCACGAATCTCAAAACCTGTGCTGTGTGCAGGTAGAACAATTATAAAGACAGTAGAACATAAATAAATAGAAGAGGTAGAAGATTACAAAGTCAACCATACTATCGGTATGTCCTTCATCATTGTATCCAAGAGTTTGGAGCTTTTCTGATCCCATATTTCAAGTGAAATTGTTTATTTTGTTTTGTTACACAAAATTTAAACAATCGCGATCTAAATGTTTTGAAATCACAAAACATCGACAGGATAAACAGGTCTGTAAACACCCTTGAAATTTCACTAGTGTTTTTTTCTTTCATTTGCAACGCACAGCTTTGCAACTTAATACCAAACACATCCAAACACCGGTTTGTGTGAACTCTAGACACTCGTTACCATGAAATCATACAGGCTGGACAAGACCAGGAAAGTGTTGACCGACTTGACCTCGATCGAGAATACCAAAAGCTACGACCGGTTCGACAAGCATAAACTCTCGAACAAACGCCAGCATGTCAGCAGCATATCTGTGAAGGACGACAAGGAATTCACAGACGAGGATCAGACTCAATTAGTGTTAGACTTGGAGTTACAATTGCCTCAATCCACCGCTCATACTGATGCAAAGTTGGTGGATACCCATTATAATGACGACGATAATGACGAAGAATACCACCCTGACTTCCATGAGGATGTCTCTGATTTTGAAGATATTCTTGATGATGAGGGTGCTGAAACCCACGATGAAGAAGACGAGGAAGATGAGCCAATAGTCGATGCTTCACAACCAATGGAACCGGTATGGACAAGAGCTATATTTGATGAATTGGAATATATTATGAAGAAATATGCATCTAGAACCATGGATGAAGATGATGAAGATACGCATGATGTTACTATGGTAGCAGAATATGCTCCAGAAATCTTCAACTATTTACATCAATTGGAGTATAAGTTGCTCCCTGATGCAAACTATATGGACAACCAAGATGAATTGAAGTGGGAGATGCGGAGCGTCTTGATTGACTGGGTAGTACAAGTCCATTCGAGATTCAATTTGTTGCCAGAGACTTTATATTTAACCGTCAATTATATTGATAGATTCCTCACCAAGCGAAAAGTATCATTATCTAGGTTCCAGTTGGTTGGAGCGGTAGCCCTCTTCATTGCTGCCAAATACGAAGAAATCAATTGCCCTACCGTACAAGAAGTAGCCTATATGGCTGATAATGCATATTCTATAGATGACTTCTTGAAAGCAGAAAGATTTATGATAGATGTTTTGGAATTTGATATGGGATGGCCTGGGCCAATGTCCTTTTTGAGAAGAACTTCCAAAGCAGATGACTATGATTACGAAACAAGAACCTTAGCAAAGTACCTATTGGAAATAACCATTATGGATTCTAGATTCGTGGCATCACAACCCAGTTGGTTGGCTGCTGGTGCCCACTATTTATCACGTAGGATATTGAATAAGGGCCCATGGACAGAATTGCATATTTTTTACTCTGGATTCACCGAGAAACAATTGAAGCCATTAGCTGCTGCATTGCTCAAGATCTGTGAAAACGCCGAGTCCCATCATAAGGCTATTTTCGAAAAGTATCTGGAAAGGAAATACAGAAGAAGTGCAACTTTTGTACAAGAATACCTAGCAGACATGAAAAACTAACCTTTGTACCATATTACTTAATTAAAATAGCATATACCCCCATTAATGGTTGCAAATATTTCGTAGATGTTTTGTGGAGTGCGCACGACCCTCTTTTTAGTCTCATCTCACCGAAACGGTGAGGAGAATTTAATCGAATTTTAGTACCACAATATGTTTGCTAGAGTATTAAAGTTGCAACAATTATCAACTAGAACCATTGTCAATGCCAGAGCTTTGAAGCCGGTTGTTTCCGGTATGAGATTGCCAGTTTTTTCCAGGCAATATTCTACTATTGATAAGCAGTTGAAACAAATTTTGAAACAAGAAAATGATGAGGTCAAGAATATCCCTAATGAATTAGACAATATTCATAAGGATTACATTGTCAACAACAAACTTCAAATCAACACTGTTGAAGGTAATTCCAATGTTGAGATAGTCAAAGAATTGAGTAATGGAGAAACTTTAAGAGTTTACTTTGATATCGATGAGGTAACCGATATTCCAATTGAAGAGTTTCAAACCAATGAAAATGGTGAAATGGAAGAGATCGACTTTGATGAATCCATCTCTAATGTTGATTCTTTATTATGTTCTGTCAAGGTGTTGATTTCTAAGCCAAATAATGAAGCTGTTTTCATGAACTTATTCCTTCAATCTAGTGAGTCTTCTTTCATGATTGACTTCATTAACTACAAACCAAACAGCGAAGAATTCTTGAATTCCAATGTCAAGAATGGTGAGTTCTTAGATAAGTTCAAGTATCAAGGTCCAAGATTCAGTGAATTAGATGAATCTATTCAAATCGGTTTCGAAAATTACTTGGAATCAGTTGGTATCAACCAAGACTTGGCTGATTTCATTATCAGCTACTCGGAAACGAAGGAAGAAAATGAATACAGAAAGTGGTTGAACGACTTAGCCAACTTCTTTTGAGTATATAGTATGAACCTTGTAAATAGCCTGATTATATTCTTCTTGGTATACCAACAGTCATGGGGCTAGAGCCCTATTCTCTTGATTTTCGCCTCGCGCACGCCGCACTCAATCCTCTGGGAGGTGAAAAATTAGTTAGTGGAAAAAATTTATATACAACTAAAGAATGTCTACTGAAGCTTCTGTCTCATACGCCGCTTTAATCTTAGCTGATGCTGGCTTAGAAATAACCGCTGACAACTTGTTATCTATCACCAAGGCTGCCAATGCCGATGTTGAATCAGTCTGGGCTGATGTCTATGCCAAGGCTTTAGAAGGTAAGGACTTGAAAGAATTATTATTCTCCTTCGCTGCTTCTGCTCCAGCTGCTGGATCTGCTCCAGCTGCCGCTGCCTCTGGATCTACTGAAGCTGCTGCTGAAGAAGAAAAGGAAGAAGAAGCTGAAGAATCTGATGACGATATGGGATTCGGTTTATTCGATTAAACATATGATATTTTCCAGTATAATTAATAAAATAGAACCATCAAGAACTATATGAGTCCAGAACATCTCCTTTTGAATCGCTGACTTAGCCGGCTGATATTGTTATCAAATGGTATTGTTGGATGAGGTTCGGGCACTACTGCCTGATCCTCCAAATTGTTTCAGCCATACTGACTTCACTTCTAAACTTTGTTTAAGGTATTAGACCCGCCTTTGTTATACAATACACTCTACTTTGGGAACAGGAACTTCCGGTTCTACTAATTTCTCTTTCCTCTTTGTATTCACGTCGGTTATATTAAAGTGCACCATTTTACATTGACGGTGGTAAACGCATAAAAGTCCGGCACGTCAATTTTCAATACTCCGTATTTGCCTAAACATATAGTACTCGGTGTTTGGTTACTAGAATCTCCGTATATATGGTCATCTTCAACTAAAACGGCAATTTAAACTTCTAGATATTAGAACCGTACATCTCGGCAGTAAAATTGCAGCAACCAGAGTAAAAATCGTTTGTCTAACGGAAAACATATACAGGGTAATCATAACACCAGACTCAGCTGTTCAGTACATGCAAATCAGCCCACATGTATAACTTCTAGTTTAGTTATATTTTTAGCACCGTTTTAATGCACACTCAGGCAACTACCCCAGTATTCCTACATATATACGATCTTTCCTAATGGGGTTAAAACCGATTGTCGAGCACCGAATTTCAAGGGTGCGGCCGACGGCCGAATTTTCTCCGTTTCGCTTCCGTGACGTTAGAGTAGCAATCAGCTTAATGGAGTTAGTGTTGTCTTAATTGAGTGATTGAGCGAAAGGGCAAGATGTTTCCCGGTTAACGCAGATCTTTTTAATAATAAACGACTCAAACTTGTAGATATAATAAAAATGGCTAATTGTAGGAAGTTGCCCGGAAGTCGGATACAGTATCCTGGAAGGTATCCGTTGAAGACTTCTAGAACAGTGAGGAGATAAGACGGGAAAGACTTTACGGCCAAGTTAGAGAGGAAACGATCGACAATCGGGCAAGTGATAATCAGCTAGATTGATAAGCTTATATTACTTACTACATTAGTCATATAACTTAATTTGTAATACTAAAGTCATGTGCTGAGTAAGCGCAGATTATTTCCATGTAAATCCGTAACTCATAGTTTGGCCGCACCTAGTCGGTGATTGAAAACGGCCATAAACGGAATTACGGGTTTTAATTTTAAACCTAGTTAGATTTTTATTTCCAAGTGTCTAAGCTGTCTAAAGTATCCTAGCAACTCTAGTATATTCTACTAACATTTGCTCTTAGCTGGTCTCTTGTGCCAAGTTCTAGTGGACGCTTAGCAATTTACAGGTTTGTCATGACTAATTCAAACCTTAACTACACTGGCACGGATGACAAAAGCATTAGTTCCGAGTCCGTTTTTTTTTTTTTTTTCGGATGAGAATTATTAATCAGTTTTATAACCGACCCTGCAAAGATGTCTCAAACAATATAAATATAACCACAAATTCCATAATTGTCACAACATCGAGTAGTAGATTTATCAGTTCACATCATGTCTTCAATGTCATTTGCCCAATCATACGTATTAGCTTCCAAAGTAAGGAGCAAACTTAGCAAAGATGCTTCCAATCCAAGAGTTTCATTAAGAAGTTTAGTTGTACAAGCAAATATGCTTGATAATTTAATGGATCACATTGCTGATGAAAACAGTAAGAGATTAGATAATCTCAACAAAGTCAAGTTCCAATTACCTAAGAGAACTGAGCAGAATAATTCTATTGATAGAACAAGTATAACAGAGTACGAAGTTAGTGATGACTCAGATGAAGATTATGAATCTGATGATTACGAATCTGATTCTGATGATTACTACTATTCATCAGAAGAAGAAGAAGACGAAGAACCTGTTCGTGTTGACGAAGCCTTGCAGGTCAAGGTGTCGGTGCAACCAATCAAGTTGTCCGTCATCGCTGAAGAAAATGAAATACCAGAACTTTCAAGGTCAGACGAAAGTGAAGATAGTGAAGATGATGATTTTGAGATAATGACATCCTCTCCTAATCTCATCAACCATTCACTTTTTCACAAACCAGAACATCAAAGACACGACGCTATCTATTCAATTGGTGAAGTATATTAATTGTATACTGTCTTATTTTCCTTACGATGTTACGACCAACCTGTATTTAGCGATTTGAACTTTATAGAATCAATATGATATCAAACAACATACCACTCAGTAGACTTTCGACTTACGGCCATCTTTGGCCGCATCAGCTTATGTGTGATCCATCCAGAAATGTCTAGAACTTTTTCATGCACCTGATGCGCTTACTGCATCATAATTCCTGCAGGTCACCCAAGGTTGCGTCTAACCACCTGCGTATAATGTCATCGATGACTAAGAAAGTTTAGAACTAGTTTTGACCGGAGTGACAGGTGATTAGAGAAGTTGTAAGGGGTCGGAGGAAAAGGGCGATATTAGTTATTACTTGCATTAATTAGGCTAAAATATGAATAAATAAATAAGTTGTATGAGGGTGAGAATTTGTAGGCATGTGAACACATACCGATGTGTCAAAAATATTTTGCGGTTAAACTGGATCTCTTTATGTTCTAGTGACTCACGTACTCTGAGTTTCCTTACTATATCTGATCTGAATCGAGGCCTTGAGGTATTCGATATTTCCGCTGTGTTTTTAGCGTGTTTTTCTCGCTGCTGGTGCTGTTCCTTCTCAGTTTCGTCTTTGTGATCCCTGAGTTCCAGCTTTTCGACCACCCCTAAAGCGGCTATTTCTTGTATTATAGGTTCCTTCTCGGGTAAGATGTCTTCATGATCATTAATGATTTCGATGAACTTAGGTAGAATCTCGTAGTAGTCATATGAGTCATTCTGTGGATCCAAACATTCATTTTGGCTGATTACTTCGTCGTATGACGGTAAGTTGGATCTATTCGATCTGACATGACCTTTGCGAAGCCTTAGCTTAGACTTGAGCTTATTCTTGATATGATGTCTATCAAAATCACGCTTTAACCTTGCATGTATATTAAGTACAACCGTCATATATATTTTTTGTTAGATAGAATTGTTGCTTTCTATATATTTTTTTGTTTGCCGATGATGTTATCTTTTTCCACATCTCCGACTCAAAATGAAATTATACTAAAATAAAGTTTATCGGCCTCACCAAAACCCTGACTACATAAGCCACAGCGCGGTGGTTAGTAATACACCACGTCGTTTACTGGCCATACCAGGAGGTAGAGGTCAACTAATACCGATTTGAAACCATGGCTTTGTTTTCAAACAATACGTGGTTTGGTAGTTAACTAGGTAACAATAGCACCCTTCGCAAACAATAAGCTGATGTCAAAACTTAATTGGTGCACATTTGCGCTTCAATTAAATTGTGAGCGCAATCCATTTATAGTTAGTTGTAACTTGTGGAGTTGCTTGCTAATTGATTTTGCAAGTCGGTTTTACAACTAGTTGAGCTCGTAACATACGACTTAGTTTCCTGAGTTTCAGTTCCGACGATTGCTTTGACCAACCCGGTTGATTTTACAGTATGTGGTAGGTTAAGCGGCTATGCCAGTCATTAATTATTTTTATGTATGGGGATGCCGATAGCCATTTTCTGCCCGTTAATCTGTCAATTTCGTTTATTCTACGGATGAGCAAATTTTCGGGTAATCATTTTTTAAGAAATATTTTTTAATTAAATTTATTAACTTTGTTCGGCACCGAAATTATAGTCGATCTAGCAAGAGCGGATAACTGTAGCAACACCCATTGATAGTTGGGTAAAATGACTCAAGTGTATAATCCCTTTCCCGGCCAATCAAGATCGAACTTCGCACTTACCAACTCTCCTACGTGACTACTGTTGGCTTATTCCAAAAGCAAATGCAGTACAGCTGTAACTAAAGCCTGTATGTAACAATGCAAAACCTTCCAAAATATATCATTGGTTTTGTATTTTTTTGGTTAAGATAGTCGCCTCCTTAGCTTAGTGGTAGAGCGTTGCACTTGTAATGCAAAGGTCGCTAGTTCAATTCTGGCAGGAGGCACGCTATTCTATATTTTTTTAGCCCACCGCGCAATAATTTTCTTTTTGCATCACTAAACGATCCTGATCAAATAGTTGTAAGATAACCTGAGTGTTTCTTGTTTAGTTCACAGGATGAATCAACTTAAACATGGGTTTACATCCACAAACAGAATTATAGGCCTAGGGTTAAGAAATAACGCTAGGCATCTGCTAACACATAATAGAATGATGGCAAACAAGTTAGTCTTTACTAGAGGGATTAACTTTACAAAACCTTTCTTGAAAGCTATGAGACTTCCTGGATATATTGGAGGTACCTTTGCTGCTGGTGGGTCATATGTGGCTTACAAGGTTGACCAGATGTCCAACTTCACTCTGGATAAATTTGGTGACCTCAAAGACTTTACTGCAAACATCTTTGACAAATCATCTGATTATTTGAAACTGTTTTCGGCAGGTGATGGGAAGGATGGTAGTGACACTTCAGGCATAAGCAATGGAACTGGTAGTGGAGGTAGCGGAGGTAGTGGTGGTGATGGTGATACTGCGACGGCTATAGGGGCTACAGCGGCAGCAGTTGCTGTTTCTACAGAAGATGAGGATGGCGAGTTGGAAGAATTTGAATTAGAAGAAGATCAAGAAGATGACACCAATTCACAAATGTTGAATTTGACCAAGCTGATGATAGAGATCCGTAATATCGTTTCCCAAATTGATGACTCTAATCATCTCAAATTACCCTCAATAGTTGTTATAGGTTCCCAGTCAAGTGGTAAATCCTCCGTTTTAGAGAGTATAGTAGGTCACGAATTCTTACCCAAAGGTGACAATATGGTAACTAAGAGACCTATTGAGCTCACATTAGTTAACTCTCCTCAAATGGGTGAGAATGAACAAGTTGTTGAATTCCCCGACCTCAAATTGAAATTTGATGACTTTAAGCAAGTTCAAAAGATCCTAATCGATTTGAACTTACAAGTTCCAAGTCACGAATGCATAAGTGAGGATCCCATTCAACTCACTATAAGATCCTCCAAGATTCCGGATTTATCGTTGGTTGATTTACCTGGTTATATTCAAATAGAAGGTGCTGACCAGCCAGCTGAATTAAAGTCCAAAATCAGATTCCTATGTAATAAATATTTGGATCCCCCGAATGTCATTTTGGCTATTAGTGCTGCTAACGTTGATTTGGCTAACTCTGCAGCTTTGAGAGCTGCTAGATTCGCCGATCCAAGAGGTGAGAGGACCTTAGGAGTTATCACAAAATTGGATTTAGTGGAACCATCAGTAGCTAATGCTATTTTGAATAACAGAAAGTATCCATTGAGATT
This sequence comes from Yamadazyma scolyti, assembly GCA_003707025.2. Classification (NCBI taxonomy): domain Eukaryota; kingdom Fungi; phylum Ascomycota; class Pichiomycetes; order Serinales; family Debaryomycetaceae; genus Yamadazyma; species Yamadazyma scolyti. The sequence goes on along the minus strand of PPMW02000017.1, from coordinate 168,046 downwards.
AGGATATGTAGGAGTTATTACGAAACTACCAAAGACTTCTAATCAATCATTATTCAAGAAAAATACTTTATCTAGTCATCAATCATATCTTGCTCAACAGAACTTTGAGATTAGTTACTTTAACGAACATAAATCTGATTTCTTGAATTGTGTTGTAACTACTAAAAACTTGAAGAAAAAGTTAATCAAAATATTGGAGAGATCAATGACTCAAAGCTTGAAACCAACCCATTTTGCTATTCAAAAAGAATTTGAAGAAACAAACTATAAATTCAAAGTCGAATTCAATGATTTACCTTTAACCCCTCAGATTTATCTTGCAAATAACTTAGATTTGCTTAAATTATCAATTAAAGAATTGAGCAATAATTTCTCTAAAAAAGAGCTTAGGTCATTAGTAAAGAGTGATTTAGATCAAAGAACTTTGAATTTGCTAGCAGAAAATTATTGGACTTCTTCTAAGAATGGAGAACTTTTACAAGAATTGAGTACTTTAAAAGAAACAGATCCAAATTATAGGTTATGGGAAAGAAAATTAGACAATATGAGCTCTACCTTGACTAAATTGGGAATAGGCAGATTAACTACTAATTTAATTACAAATGCGTTATTACAAGAAGTTGATAATTTGGTCAATAATACTCAACTTAAGAATCATGAAAATACAAGAAAGATTATCAAAGATGTGGCTAATCAAGTATTAAGTGCTAAATATTATTCAACGGCAGACCAAGTTGAAAATTGTATAAAACCATTTAAATATGAAATCGAAATTGAAGATAGAGAATGGCAAGCTTCAAGAGAAAATGCAATCAGTTTAATGAGAGAAGAAATCAAGAATTGTGAAGAGTTGTTCAATAATTTGAAGAATTATATTGGTGGTAGAAAATTAAATCAAGTCATGAAATATTTGAATAACCTTAAGAGTGATAAAGTTGATTTTAATTCAACTGAAACTTTAGGATTCTCTAATACATTGATTGAAAGAGGTAAATTGGGAGTTTTCCTTCAAGACAGAATGAACGTATTGAAAATGAGATACCATTTCTTAAAGAGTAATAATAAGTGTAAAAGTCAAAAGAATAAAGTTCAATGCCCTGAAATATATTTTGATGCAATCAATAATAAGTTGACATCAACCTCTATCCTATTCTTGAATGTGGAATTGTTGAATGATTTCTACTACAACTTCCCAAGAGAGTTAGATGTCAGATTCTTCAATACTTTGAGCTTTGATGATATCGAGACTTTGGCAAAAGAAGATCCTAAGATCGAACAACATATTAATTTACAGAAGAGAAAGGATTTGTTACAACTAGCATTGAACAAGATGGAGTCGATTCTCGCCATAAAGAGATTAGAGGAATAACATGTACATACGTTAATATATATATACTGAGAGCTTCGAACGGAGTGAAAAGAAGACTATTATCTTTGGAGTAAATAAGAGAGAAGCGGTGTAAAAAGAGAACAATTATTGTTCGGTAGTTTACCGTATATTGGCAATATCTATTTTACAATCTTGATGATGTTATCAAACAAGTTTTCCAAGTTTTCGGTTTCAAAAATGCTGTTGAATGAATTTATGTCGTAATTTTTGAAAGATAAATCTTCGAATACTTCGTTTTCAATCACAACTTCAGCAGAGACCTTTTGAGAAACATCATTGATTTCAATTTCTCCATTTAACTTGAGTTGGTTATTGGAAATGACTCCTAGTCTTAATTTATTGTCGGTGAATAAGAAGGAATCGTTAAAACTCGATACGTTATTAATATAACTATCTTGTTGTTGGACAAATATCGGTTTCGATTCATTGATGTTGAACACCAAAATCTTGGATCTGAACTCATTTGGAATATTTATTGCCAATGCAAATGAGTTATTGTTAACGGATATTAACCCTCTGCCATGAGCAGAATGGAAATCAACTTGGCCATAGATTTTGCTAATAGTGAAATTTACTAAGTTGAAACTCAAAAGCTTGGTCTTACTTATGACAAGAAGGTCAACACCAACTAAATGTACACTAATGATGCTTGTCTCCACTATCTTAGTCAATGAATGGTTCAAATTCAACGAAGAGCTAATCAAGTGGATAGCATTGTCATGGCTCAATACGATAACAGAGTCATCTTCACTGTTACATAAATTGACGTATTTTGATTCCGATTGGTCCAATTGTAAAGTCTTTACGGTAGCCCAAGAATTCTTATTCTTGAGCTTCCAAAGTCTCAAGTTAGCTTTTGAATCAGCAGTTAAAAACCCATTTTGATAAGGTAAAATGGCTAATACTGCATTGTCAAAATGTGGGTTTATGATCTTGGAGACTAATTCGAAGCTATTATTATTAGTAATTTTCCAAAACTTTAATGCATAATTTTTATCGTTTGAACTCATCAAATTTTCGATTTCATTGTTCTTGATGATATCGAAAGTAACCATCCACTCACCATCTTCACTGAATTTCAACTGACTGATTACTGGGTCTAATAACTTCAATTCTGATTTGACCTTACCCATGGCCAAGGCAGATGAAACGTTTTGTTGAAACACTTGCTCGTTCTTTGAAGTATCATAAACTTGTATGGTGGAAGCATTTGGAATGAACAAATTGTTTGTTTTGGGGTTTATCTCTACTATAGAGTTTGAATTCTTGTGATTCAACTTCTTAAAAGATTTGATTCCTGGTTTGATCGAGTGTACGGATAATCTTGACACCAAATCAATGGCAGATAGTACTAAGATTTCATAATATCCATTCAGTTCAAGTAATAAATTGTAGTTTTCTGGTTTATTTGTGTCGATAGAAATCTTTTCAATGGCCCCATTCAATCTTGGCAAGTATTGGGTCTTATCATTCAATATTTGCCATATAACCAAAACTTTTTCATCACCACCAGAAAGTAAGAAGTTTTTATCTGTATCATCAAACTTCAAGGACTTAACAGGTCCGATATGCCACTTTAAGATTTTTTCATTATCATTATCATCATCAAAGATTATTTGAATTGGACCAGAAATTGATCCCAATGCAATAACGTTATCATTACTTATAGCTATTGATATAATTGGAGATTTGAAGGTGAAAGTCTTGACATTTATAACCAACTCGTTTTGTTGTTGGATGTTTTCAATGACATCATTTAGCTTTAAGTTGATAAGTTCGTGATTTGAATTCAAGATGACCAAATTTTCTTTATTATTGGAGATGGCAAAATTAAGGACATCTGAGGCATCATATATCTTTGTAGTAGTATTAGTAGTGTTACTATATGAAATGCTAAAGTCTTTGGTTTGTGAGTTGTAGTCAATGTAAGCCAAACTGTTGTCATCATAAACTTGAATGATGGCAGTGATTTCACCAGATACCGGAGTTGTTGATATTATGGCATTTGAAGACTTCTCTTTCCAATTAATCTTAATAATTTCTGTCTTCTTATATACATTCAAAACATTACCATTGAAAGGATCTAATAACACGTCCACTGCATCACTTAAATCTACATCAATAGTCTTAATACATTGTCTAGTACTCACAAAATATACTCTAATTTGATAGGAAAAAACCGCTATAAAATGTCTCCCATCTTCAGAATAGACTCCAGAACTACTTATACTATGATTCAACTTAGGAATCTTTCCCCCGTTGACTATAGTCGACGTCCATTCAAGGTTATTCATCTCTATCAGTTTTAAATTTTTCACTTTTTTCCGCAATGAGATGAGCGGTCGTGGACGGTGGGCCAAGTTTTGATAGCTTCGCAGTAGAGAAAAAACTTTTTACCAGACATCGGAAAGAACAGAGACAAGATGATCATTCCAATCCGTTGTTTTTCATGTGGTAAAGTTGTTGGAGACAAATGGGAAGAATATTTAGAGTTGTTGCAAGATGATTCTATCACTGAAGGTGATGCATTAGATCAATTAAAGTTGAAAAGATATTGCTGTAGAAGAATGGTATTAACTCATGTTGACTTGATTGAAAAGTTCTTACGTTATAATCCTTTGGAAAAGAAAGACATCAACTAGGAGTTCTTACGATATAATCCTACGTTATAACCCTTCAGAAAAGAAAGATATCAACTAGATAGGAAAGGATAGGTTAAGGGATCCTATCATGGCATTTGATGATTTAAACTTTGTATATTAATTCTATAATACATATATATATATTTATCATCTTTTAACTGATCATCTTTTTTAACTGATCAGAAGTTATGGTTTTTGAAAATTCATCATAATTGACGTTGGTTTGAATGGTCTTTAATCCTATATTATTGGCCCCTATCAATCTTATTAATGATAATGATTCTAAATTTATCAAGATCTCGAAAAACTCAGATTTCTTTATCTTCGATATTTTAGTAGAAAAATCATGATTTCTGTAAAAATCGAAAAAGGCATTCACGTTGCCATTAGATCCATCTTCAAACTTGAATAAGTAAGCAAGTATAACTTGATTCAAATATGTCAATTTATTCAAAATATTATTGCCATAATTAATATTGCACGTCTTTGCAATATGACTAATAGATACTTTAGGAGCAGTCAAAAAATCATATTCCAATATTTCTTGAGGACTTTTAGTCTTAAGTAATTCTGTTTCAAGCATTTCAATACTCTTATATAACACATCAAAGCATTTTCTAATATCTCCAGTACTCGAAGCTATTTTTTTGCAGCACAAAATTATAGCTGATTGAGCTATTAATGGTAAGTCTTTTTCAATGGACATATTTTCTTTATCTTCTTCATAAATACTTCTGAGCTTCATAATAACTATAGATTTCATCTTATCAAAAGTATATGGTCTAAAGTTTAACATTTTAACTTTAACTTGTTGTTTTTCTAACTTGGACACGATTTTATCTGTCAAATCCAAAGAATTTGAAATTCCGATCAAAATTAATTTTGTTCTGAGGTTAGAAGAAGTGGTTACACTAGCTAATTTGAATAGTTTGATTAAGATATCTTGATCCTTGGTTAATAAGTAATCGATTTCGTCTAACACTATCATTACTCTCTTATGTACATTGTGACCATTTTTCAAGATTTCATAAAGATCACCTGTGGTATTTAATTCATCAGTAATGGTTTGGAAAATTTCGTTAGGGTTCGTTAATATCATACAATTTATTTTTATCACCTTACAAGACTTTTGATCAAGGTTGAGCAGATCGATTGATAAGTCTAATTGAGCAGTCTTCCCACTTCCTGGTGGTCCGGTTATATAAAGACTATCACAAGTATTAGTTTTCAAAGTGATATCAATAAACTTATCAATGACTTCTCTCTCACCTTCTCTTCCAACCAATTGGTTAAATTTATCATTATGACCTTTTTGGAAAAGTGCCTTTACCTGAGAGTAAACAGACGTTCTTTTGGGTTTTGTTGGAGTGGTTGGTGGCGATAATGGGAATAACTGTCTAATAGCTTTATCATCAGGTTTTATATCGAAATCGACTATTCTTTGTTTGTCTGGTGTTAAAGGTAAGTTGGTGCTATCGCCCAAGGCCCTTCTTTTTGATGCCCCACTTGTCGAAGCCCCACTTGTCGAATGAACTTCTGCTCTTCTTTTCAACATAAGCCTAGTTAATTAAAGGTGATATATTGATATATATATAATTGAAAATTCACTTATATTTCCCAATGCGGTTAAATGAATTTACGCGTTAGTACGCGAAATTGTAAGGAGATGAGATTAAGGGAGAAAGACGAGACGAGACGAGGATGCATTCTCAAGTCGTGTCCAAAGACTTTTCATATTGCTGGATTATAGTCTTTAATGTATCATTCCTTCTTACTATCATATAAAGATCTTCTGGTTTTATTATAACTCTACTTGCGTGATTAGCAAATAATTCTAGATCCTCACCTAGATTCAAGATTTGGTTCATGGTAATTTCTACTAATGAAGCAGTGAACATAGCAGTTGGATCTATTCCCAATCGTTTTGTTTCTTGTTCCACTATTTTCGATACCATCAAAAATACTGCTGATCGTAACTGTGCCTCAAGCTCTTCCGTCGCCATAGTCTTATTCAAACCTTTATTAAGCTAGGCTAGAAAAGATGTTCTCTCGCAATTCCCGCACTAGCAGTGCACTGCACAACCACAACTCCGGTTTTAAGCTCGGACTAAAATCTATAGATGGAACTTTTCGGGAAGTTTAGCGAGAAACATTAAGTTGAGGAGTTTACCCCAATTGCTACCCAACCAATATTGTACTTTGTTCGCAAGTGCGGACTTTCTTATCCCCATCTTTCAATTCAATCTTATTAATCTTTGAACCAAAGATTTCTATCCTTACTTTTCTTTCTCTTCCACCCCTATTTACCATCTTCTCTTCCTATACCACCCTATCTTCACTGTCCTCGCACTTCGTCTTTTCCTCGCCATTACTCCAGACTCCTTCTAAACCGTTGAGCCTCCGCACGAACTCCTATTCTGGAAATTGTTCTCAATTTGCCGTTCTCCCAATCTATGCAAAATGAGTACATCTAAGATCAGAAAGGGACTATCATACGTCATAGGAGAGTCTACTGACAATGAGAATCATATCTTACCTATAAACACCATGCAATACTCATCATCTCGTGGGCAATTATTCACGGGTGGTAGGGATGGAATTATTAAGGTATGGAACAAGTCTCCGTCTAGAGAAGATTACCTGCAACAAGATGACTCTAATGATTGTGATTATACTAGAGATACAAATGAACAACTTTTAAGACTAGAAACTTCAATCTCCTCCAATCCCGTACCTTATAACGATAGAGTAGATAATTTCAATATCTTGACTCATTTCAATTGGCATTTCGACTGGATTAATGACCTTCAGTTGATAAATAACGATAATAGTTTGGTAACGTGTTCTTCAGATCTTTCACTTAAACTTGTGGATTTGAATTCAGAGTCTTCTGAAGTACATAAATTCGCCAATGTTCATACTGATTATGTTAAGAAAGTATCATCCTTTAACAATAATCTTGTGAGTGGTGGGTTGGATGGCAAAGTAGTCCTCTGGGATCTTAATTACTTAAGTCCTATACGTATAATGAGCAATAATACTGGAGGATCTGTCTCTACTTCCATTTATTCCTTAGCTAATGACAGTTCTAACTTAATAGCTTGTGGTGGACCCAGTAATACCATAAACATATTTGATAGGAGAATGGAACTTCCTTTCATCAAAAAATTGATTGGCCATCAAGACAATGTGAGATCTTTGTTAATGAATGATAACTTTATATTATCTGGTTCTTCCGACTCAACCATCAAATTATGGGATATAAGGAACTACAAAGTATTCAAAAATTTCAACATTCATGACGATCCTGTATGGTGCTTGACAAGTTCGAGTCCAGATTTTAAGACCTTCTTTTCCGCTGATAAGAAAGGTAATATTATAAAGACCGACCTTTCTTCCCTTTCAGATTCTAATAGTAGTATCAATGATAGGCTTGGATTATCTACACTTGTAGCCAAAACAGATCTTCCTATAATGGCTTTATGTGTTGAAGATAATATTCACAATGATGAAGTATCATTGTTTGCATCTACAGATATGTCCTTGAATCGGTTCTACATTCCTAATACAAAGCAATTGGCACAGTACCAGTATATAAGAAACGTTCAGGATTATGAAAATCAAATTGTCAGTGATGACCCAAGCATGGATCAGAATAAAGATACTGATTTAAACTCGGATTTCTATGATTTGGTTAGTCATCTCTCTATGGATACTAATCTAGACATCCAATCTAGTTTCTCCAATAATATCGGGCAACAAACTCCAGATGAAGTTGATACTTCACTGTACGACTCCATGTTCATCAATATTAATGGTGGCCCTTCAATGGAGTTTGTCAATGTAGATAAAACCAACAAAATAAAACCACATGAATACATCAACAATACACCAGTGGAGATTTTATTGAACCCAGTAAATGCTGAACAGATAACCCTCCAGCCATTTAACAAAAAACCCTTTCATAAGATACATTTAACCCCAAAAAGTATCATAGCAAAAAGATTATTTAATGATAAAAGAACAATGTTAGTATTGTACTTGAATGGTGATATTACCATATGGGATATTTTTATTTGTAAGAAGATTAAGACTTTCAAATATGACCAGTCAGCCGAAATGACAAGCGAGATCTACAAGAATAGAATAAAAGATATGGATAATATCTTCCAAGAATATCAGACTATTGACACCCTCAATAACTGGTGTGAAGTTGAAATCAAGTCGGGCAAATTACTAGTCACTTTAACTGAAACCAGTTTCAATAATGTGGAAATTTATTATGATGAATTAGTCAGAAGTTACCCATTTTTGAGTATAGATTACAACGAAGATGCAAAGAAAAACTCCAAAGTAAAGATTACTGAAGATGATAGGTTACAACTTTCTAAGATACTATTGAACTCTATCTTTTTCAATTATTCTATGTATGAGTATGAATTTGATAAAGATATTCGAGATGATCTCAAAGCTTCCAAGAAACAGGATACCAAGGAATCGTCTACTTTTAACAGAATAAAAATGTTTTCTAGAAAGTCATCATCTAATAACATACCACAGTTGAATGGAGGATCCAAGGCAAATAGTACATCTAATAGTGCCACTGCCAGTTTGAGTGAAGTTTCTATTAACAATGAACAATCTCTTGTCAGTGAATTTTTCTCATCAATTCCAGAGGACCTAAAAGATGACTCCATAAATTCAATTATCTTGGAGAATAGAAGGTACTACCTTGAGAGGTTGAACACCCTGAAGAAAACTCCCGAAACTGCACTTAAGGTTTATTCAAATAATTCGGAGTTGACTAAGTTACAATCGCCAAATGAGGATAGTATACTCTTCAAGCCTTTGATAGACTTAGATCAATTACCTCCTGATTTATTGATCATAATCTTTGAAAATTCTCCTGATTTGGGTAACTTAAGAGACGTGTTCAGTTTTAGACTTAATGAGTTGAAAGACTTACAATATGACCCGAAAAATCAAAATAACTTTATCAAAGAACTAAGAACTTATCTTCCAAAATGGATAGGATACCCCATATTGCTTGATAAGTTCCCAATAAAGGAGAGCCCAAAAATTGCATTTCAATTATTAGAGGTAGACTACAATGTATTACCACTAGAAAAGAAGATAGGTGGTAAATCACAGAGAAAAATCAAGCGATTGCCAGTACTAGAGAGCTCTATCAAATTGACATCACATAATATGTTAAGAGTCAGTAAAATCATTAACTATCTCACAGAGAAGTTTGAATCTAGAACCAGTGAGATGAAAGATAAAATTCCACCAACCGAATGGCTCGTATTAGAGTGCAAAGGTGTAGAATTAGATAATAGAATGACGTTACAGACGATCAAATCGAAGATTTGGAAATCAAGTTCAGACATTGAACTTCGGTTCAGAAGAAAGTTTGACCTTTAAATATTATGTAGTGATATAACGGGATACCATCAAGTAGATATCTTGATGAAATACTTTATAACCACTCTTTACTCTATCCAAATATTATCAACAACAAATCAACTATACCCAAACCTCTCCACCAACATCCCCTATTAAAAAGCCTTTAACATGACTCCCTAACTTAATAGGAGAGCCATAGACTAGATAAATTCCCAAGCTCACGCAAGAGGCGGAAAAGCTGTCAGATACTATAAGAGCATCTAATTTGCTGCCAAATTATTGGAATAACAACTTTCAAAGAAAAGAAAAAATCTAAATCTCATCGACACTTTATGTGGTTTTAGAGTCCGGGTTACTTCAGATAATATTCTCGAAACGGAACAAGAAGCAATTAACCCCAGAATCAATCATGGGAGCTGTATATGAATGGGCGGTTTATACAAGTTCTGTAGCAGTTACATCGTTGGTATTTGTCATTAGTAACTTGATTACTGCTTGGCAATACTCTTATATGAGATATCCAGAAGCAACCTTGGCAGCTCTAGGTATTGTTGGTGTATATGTAGTATACCGTACTATAATAAGGATAGTGAAATCATGGATCAATATGATTGTAATGATAATCAGACTATTTGTACTTCTATTGACGATATTCCTTGGAATTGTTATTTATATGAGAGGTATGAACTTCTTTGATCATGATGTACCTATGATTCAAGAATTTCTTACAGATGAAGGCACTTTGGTATCTGATAAAATTGGGTCCTTATTCCATAAAATAGTGTACAATGTGGCTTCTAATCAATTCACAGATTACTTTACGGGAGATGAACCCAAATCAAAGTCCAAGAAAAAGAGTAAGGCAAAAGGTAAAGAATTTCAAAAGAAGGCACAAAAAGTTTTGAATGATTATGGGATCGAGATAGATAATGACTACTTGGATTATATAAACCAAGAATTTGACTCTGGTGAACATAAAGCGGAAGAGTTTGTAGAAGGAGTTCAGGATATATTGAAAGATGTAGGCTTCAATGCCCGTGATTTCCTAGATAGGTTTAATTTGTAAATAATAATTTTGATTTTCCCTTATCTCTACGTCATCACTGTAACATAACCATACTATAGTTTCTTTTATTGAAACAATATACAAATTATACAATATTCTAGAAATTCACTAGAAATAAGCCATCCATAAGGTATCAGCAGCAGCTAAGTTCCTTGGATTAACGGCTTGGGAAATTAATTCCAATACATTTTGAGTACTTACAGTAGGGCCAGAAGAAATATGGCCTACAGATAACACTCTCTTAATTATAACATCAACATTGACGAGCACGATCTCTCTTAATTGTTGGTCACGAGGAACTGCCCGTGGAGGATCTTGTTGGTTGCACCATGAAATCACTTCATCACGAACAAATAATGTAAGATATTGCTCTAACTCTGATTCTGGCTCCGTCAAAGCCCTTGCAATGGCTAAGATATATACAGAAAGAATACCTTCCATACCATTTTCACCAATCAAAGTCTGAATATTAGGAGTAAGACGGAATGGAACCAATTCAGCATTGTAGAACAACGGAGCAGCTCTACCACCTTGAGAAGAATCCAAAGATGCATTTCTGCTGGCTATCTTACAGGGGAGCATATCTGAAGTCCAAACACTACCAGAATGTCTGTTAACATGAATCTTTTGAGGTTGTCTGGCATTGACGCACATCATATAAGTTATAAAGATGAATGACGCATATTGTGATGTGAACTGCTTACGGAACAACCAGAAATCTTCAAACTGGGGATAGCTTTCAATGAAATGGTTTTTCAAGACATTGGAAGGAACTAATAGTGTTTGGATAGCACTCAATATTTCCACCCGAATACTCATCAACTCTGGCTTTGGTAAACGAGGATCAAAAGCAGCTCTCAACTTCTCAATTGTGTAAATAAAAGGTTCATCTCGGTTTTTATTATTACGACGGCAGTAATCTTCATAGACTTTTTGGAGAGAAATATCAGCAGGATCATCGTTAACAATACGAATGTGAGGTGAAAGTGGTACCGCAATTGGTAAAGTAAACAGAATGTTACGACGTCTGGTCTCCACTTTTCTTGACAATGTATCACCGAAAATACGGAATAATTGGAAAAGTGATTCTTCACGTCTACAGTGCCTAGCAGCTGGGAATTGCACTCCAAAGATAGACTCACTACCATCGTGTCCTCTGATTCTCAAACGTTTGTAGCAAGCATTGGTTCCTCTCACCAAATCGATAGTGGGTAAAAACCTTTCAATCTTGACGAAATGCGTATTGTTGTCTTTATTCATGAGGTACTGGCCAGGAACTTCAATTTCCTCGAATTTTTGATGGTGGAACTCACTCAAATGTGGACACAAATTTTCAAGGTTAATCTCAGCAAACCTTCTATCAAGTTTATCTTCAAGCCTATCACGCCACTTGCGTAACTTCGTGATGTAAGTTTCAAGATTTGGCTTACCAACAACCAAGTCTCTCTCAAACTCGGTTCTTATTTGCTTGGGTAGAACAGTCTCAGCAAATCTTGTGATGTTAGCCTCCGTTATTGGCGGCAATTTAGCATCATCTTTTGGATTACCAAGTCGATTAAGGTATTGAACACCATCATTAAGAAGTGCAACACTCAATCTATAGGCATCCTCATCGGCGGTACATTTGAACCTTTGGTTGATCTGGTCAACTAAGGATTCTAAAGATAACGCAAGAAGAGGGTATGCTGTCTTCAAAATACCCATGATCTCATCAACATGTTCCCAAGACTTTCTAGAACCAATTGGGGTTTGGTTGGCATTGGCAGGTTCGTTGGAGCCATCCTTCTTCTCATCATTAAAAGCTTTATTTTCTCCGGCAGGTTGATCTTTATCAACATCCATTGAATCCTTTCCATCCTTTTTGCTTGGCTCTTCTTTCTCGCCTTCTTTTTCTTCTGTCTCTGTTTCTTTTTCTTCCTCTTTAGCACTTTCGGCTTCTTCTTCTTTTGTTTCCTTCTCATCTGACTCTTCATTGGAATCAGGTTTGGCCTCTTCATCCTCTTTATTTGAATCGTCATCTTTCTTGTCTTCCTTGTTTGCTTCTCCTTCCTTGGGGTTTTCGCTTGATTCTTTTCCATCAGGCTTGTCGCTCAGCCTATTCATTTCCATATATTGTCTTTGCTTGGCGGCAAAGTCCTCCTTTGTGGTACGAAGGTTGAAATGTAAAGCTTGAGGATAACTCTTTGCAATACGTATAAGAACCTGCCTGGCCAATGGAGCTTCTTTATGGGATAAAGCTGAAAGTAACTGTGGTATGAATGTAATCCAATACCAAACTGGAACCTCACCTCTAAAGTTTTCAAACGCTTGGGTCAAAGTACCAGAGCTATCATCCAAACTAATGAGCCAAAGAACTCTTGTAAGCAACTTCCTAGTCTTGCCGTTTTTGTACAAACCAGCAGCTTGTAAATAACAGCTAATGGCATTGTTGGCATAGACCATATCACTAGGATTCTCTTTGAATCTACGATCGTTGAATTGACCCCACTCTGCCCAGGCCTTTGGTAAATTAAGGTCAATTTGAACAGAAGTGGCAAAAGCCTTATTGGCTTCTTCCTTTTGATTCAACTTGTTCAAAAACATACCCTTTAAAGTAAAGAATTCAGCTTTCTGTTGAGTAGCAAAATAAACCAAGTTAGTATTGCTAATAACATCCAAGCCAGTATTCAATTCGTTTGGATTCTGGTAGTGGCATTTGACTTGTTCTTTCAACTTCAAAAATGCTTCCTGGATTTCAATATTAGGAAGTTGGTATATCTTGGTAAGTTGATTGATACAAACTTCAGCCATTCCGTGTTTTCTAGCAACGTGAGCAAATCTGTTAATAACCCAAGCTATCTCATGGAAGCCTCTGTAAGCATAGGAATTGGCATTGCTGCTGGAATTTGATTGTTGAAGAACTGGGATAAAAGGCATGTAAACTTCATTGATTACCAGGAACGCATGTTGACGCCAAGTAATCAAGTCGTTCCAAATATTGATATCATCCCAAGTATTTGGCAACCTCTCACGCCATACCTGCAAGACTCTCTTCAAATCCTGAGATTTGACATCCAAGTTCTGAGCATTGGTTGACACAAGACTGGCGTAAACTTGACTAGCCTCCATAAATTCCACATACTGTTGGAAAGTATGTAAAAGAGGGATATGAGCATTAGCAAACTTAGGTGGGAGTCCATGCCATTTCCTAAGTGCTAATTGAATTCCTTCATCGCATAACTTGGATAAGTCTTGTAAGGTCTGCTTTTCTTTTCCGAACCCTTGCAAACACAAGAAAGTTTCGAAGACCTGTCTTCTTGGAGTAGGAACATCCATTACGCTTTTGACTGTCTGCTCTAAAGTCTCTCTATCTGCATTCCAATCAGCAACTCTCCAACCACATTCTAAGAGAAGATCTGAAAAACCTTCGTGCTTAGCGAGCTCAGTAAGAATATCCCAATGTTGAAGCTTTTCTGTGCACAATATCCAGTGGTCTTCCCAAAGGGCATACTCTGATTCTCCATAAGGCAAAGCACCACTTCTGGCCTTAATTTGTGCGGCTTCATAAAGTTGTTGAGCCTTATCCCAAAGACCCATTTGTTCAAACGAAAGGGCAGAGATTGTTTCCGAGTACTTGGCACGTCTTCTCCATAATCCATAGAACATGTCATCTTCCTTCAACGTGGCAAATAATTTAGCCAATGCATCTTGAGTGACTTCTTTGACATCAGCATTACCGTTCTTAGACTGTTCTTCTATATTCTCCAAAATGTGGATTCCATGCGACCAGGCATTGAAGTTAGAGGCCAAACATTCGATAGCAAATGGAGGCAACTGAATTTCCTTACACTTGGATATCCCTTCTAGCAATGATTGCACCACGTTAGGTCTACTGTCAATTTGACGAGTGTGGTAGTCCTTTGAAAGTAAAACAACCAAATATCTAGTGAAATCAAGGTGTTCAGATCTAGGGATAGATTGGAATGCGATTGGGAAAATAGTAGACCATGTTCTATGCACAGTATCACTACTCTGATAGAATATGTCTATCAATGGCTCCAAGACTGCACCAGCTTTCAAGTCGGAGACTTCCTTCAAGAAATCATTATGTTTCTTCAACAAATCTGTAAGCAGTTCAGGTACGTCAACCTCCATGCTATCTTCAACAACGAAAGGGAACGAGTCGATTGGACTTATTTTAGTTTCTTCTTCGACAAGTTCCAATTTGTAGTCAAAATCAAAGGATCCGTAGAGAAGCTGAATGGCCTGGTTCAACCAAGGATAATCAGCTAAAAACTCCCAATTTTGTTCCCTTATGACATAATACAATCTCTTGTTGATGTCCTTTTCCAAACTCTTATTCAACAAAAACATAAGTTTTCTACGGATGGAAACATCGGCAGATCTAGTACCTACCAAAAATGGTTGTTCCATACGAACTGTCAATTCGGTGTTACTGAAAGCAGGGTCTTCGAAAATGTCAACAATAATTTGGTAAAACTCCTTAGAAAGTGTAGGTTCACCTCTTATTTCGAATACCATCATTTTAGCAAGTATAGCTGCCTTTTCTTTAGTAGTAGGGAATAAATCTGAATGAGAGAATACCCAACCTTTCACAATTTTAATTATCTTTTCTAAGGTATCCTTATCCAAAGACCTCTCAATAAGCTGTGCAAGCAAGGACAAAAATATACGTCTTTGGTCACCCAAATTAGAAATTCTCATTGAAGACAAGTTCAAGATCCTTTCCAATAGCTTAGTAGTCATTTTGGCCTCAGATTCAGAATTAGCATTATCATTTCCTGCAGCTTGCGATCCTTGATGAGTTATTGTGATGTGGTCCTTACACAACTTGCTAAAAGTCCTCATTATCAAAGGTAAGAGCAAGTCCAAAGTATGAGGCATGTAGTTGGCTAATGTCCAGGATAATGTAACACCCGCAGCTACTGAAGGCGTCTCATTCAAATCCTCAGATACTGTGGAAGACAATAAACCAACAAAGTCTTTAACTTCATCATCCATATCTTCGGGAGACTCTTTCTTTGTACCTTCATTGATAACCTGTAAAATTATTCTCAATACCCTTTGTAAAGCCTCTTGAATATCATGGTTATCAGATTTGATACACTTTTCGAGTAACTTATGGAAATACGAAAGATTCTCCAAGATCCAAGCCGATGATTTCCACTCCAAAACAACTCCTAGAACTTCCAAGGCGTTCAAACAATAACCAAGCAAGTTTGTTGAGTTCAAATCATTAGAAAGTAAGAACTTTTCAAAGAAGCTTAACTTGACTGTAACTTCAGGCCAGAAATCAGGACTCAAAAGATCGGTTAAAATACCTAACGCTTTCTGGCCTAATTCACTTTCTGATGCCCTTTGGGGGCTAATACAGACGTATCTAATCAAAAAGGTAACACAAGCTTCCTTCTGACCCAACGGGACGGCGTAGTTCGGCGAAGTAGTGAAGTCATCAGCTGTCTGTTGACCATCTTCATTAGCGGCTTCGATAGCTTTAGGCTCTTCTTTGGCCTTCTTTTCCCAGTTCAATATCAACTCGGCTAATTCAATTGCCAAAACTTGATTTTCAACAGCGGGATTGGCCAAAATGGTTAATTTGCCCATTGCAGTAATGATGTTGGAAATGAAATGTTCTCTGGCAACAAAGAAAATATCCGGATGCTGGACAATGAATTGATAGACGTTCAAAACTTGAGTAACGTTAAAGCCATCTTCAGAAATAACTCTACGTGGCCACTTCAACCAGCTTAAGCTGGAATCATCTTCTGGAACTCTTTCGGGCATAACAGGTGCTAAGATATCAAGAGCCTGCCTTACTAAATGTCTCGAATCGGTTTGGTGGGTTCTAAGCAAGGCAACAAAGACTTGTGTTGCAACTTTTCCTGGTGTTTCAAATGCTGAAATGAAGTACGATGTAGTTACGTAAGCCACTTGCTTGGTGATATTATCATCCAACTTGATATAGTTCCAACTGAATTTGATGATGTCCTTACGGTAATCACTAACATATTCGGATCCCCATTTAAGGAGGATAGCAGTGGCCTCCAAAAGCTGGTACCTGTATCTGTCAAGCCTTCCAGAAGTATGATCAGTAATTATATCATTGGTAGATTTCCAAACATCGTTGTGGAACCCATCAATCCAAGCTGGAGTTCCATTGGCCTTGTCAAAGAAAATGTCCATGTTTCCAGATTTCTTGATTTCGTAAAGTAAAATGGGATTAAAAATCTTTTTCAAGACAAATATCTTAGCCTTTAAGTTTGAATCAGTCTTCATGGTGAATTCAGTACATTTTTCCAAGTACTTGACCTTATAGGCGGCATCATCTGAGGAAACGATAGATGTGAAAATAAAGTCCTCAACCTCCGTTGGAACACGTTTCACTAATTGCAAAACTTCATCAATAATAATGAACAATAAGTCAGTCTCCTCAGGATTATCGCTCAAGAAGCGAATCAATATATTACGGATTTTGGAAATCGCTTGATCCGATTGGAAGTAAGCGGCAGATGCACTTGCTTCTACTCGATGCAAAATCTCCTTTGTCATTCTGAAAAGTTGGACTATTGATTCCTTTTGTCCATTAAACCACTCACTATCATTATTGGCCATCGATTCCAAAAGATCAACTGCATTAGCAAACTTGACTACTTTTACTTCGTAATCAGTTTCACTTTCAATGTCTTCAATTATTTGTGGAAATTGTTCTTTAGCCAAATCCCTAAGGCTCTTGCAGTCAGGCATGTTGACAAAATAAGCAAGCATATTACCGAGCTTTCTATTCTTAAAGTTCTTGATGAAGTACTCTATGGAATTTTCAGCAAATCTGTTCAAGAATTTGGCAACTGGTGGCCTGAAAGGCGAGTTTTGATGACGGTCCAAATGACCTTCCAAATATTGTAAAGTACTTATAATCTCCTCCATAAAGGTATATGCCTTGGCTGGTAAAAGATGAAAGATATTCAAGATAGCTATTACAATTTGTACTGTATGATTGTTATCCAAATCTTGACTTGAGATCTTCCGGAGAGTATTGATCTGTGCCCAAGCCATCAAATGATCCAACAACTTACGTCCAATTTCCACTCTGAAGTAATAAATAAGCAATTCCAATAACCTGGCTAATGCTTCGAGTCCGGAAACAGTCAACTTCTTATGGTCTGATAAATTCATTAACATAGGCCTAAGACCGTTTTGAAGTAAATCTTTGGGTAATTTAGTGTTTCCTTGAAGACTTGATTTCAATCCCAAGTAGGCAGCATGGATAATCTCAGTAGATTTATTACAAAGGGCTCTGAAAAATACTCCAAGAACTCTGATTCGTGCTTCTGCAGATGAGCTCAAAGAAAAGTCAGGTCTTGTCAATGCAAGAGACAATAACCTTATACAAACAACTCTCAATTCTATCAATTGTTTTGAAGTTCTGTGCTCGTAAAGTCTGTGAACATTGGCCAATGATTCGTCTTCAGCATCAACCAATACCAACGCTTCAAACAAGAGTCTGTTCAACTCTTCATTGAACGTCAAGAATGTATTATCAAGTCCCAAACAGAATGTTATAGCATCGATGTTACCGATTTGCATTGGGAATGGTAATGCCCTGAGGGGTTTACCAAATATTGGTGTCAAGAGTAATTGCTTACAAGGTCCTATAATAGTGGTAATTGGTACATCAGTAGTCTCTGATAAAGCCTTTAGGCACTTTTTAGATAAGTCTCTAACATGAGGATTAGCACTAGCTAAATCATATACTAATGCTCCAGCAATGGTTTGGAATGGCTTCTCCAAGAGAGTTTCTTTGGTGACGCCGACATTACAATCACGTAATATTTTCAACACCAACTCTTCAGCTAATTCGCGTACACCCAGAGGTGCAGTTTCAGGAGTATCTCTGCAAATAAAAAAAATTGACCGCACTAGCTCAAATTGGCGTTTGGCAAACCAACTGGTAGGAATTGATAAATCCTCAAACAAAGTCTTCAAGCCCAAGATTCCCCCTAATTTGGTATAGTAGAACTCACTATAACAACAGTGTGTGAATCTGTAGAAAATTGTTCTAAAGAAAGGCGAACACAATGCATCTCCATCAGAACCAAAAACTGTGACTGTGGTAGAATGGATTCTTTTAAGTGTCTCAACACCTACCTCCCTGACGCTCTTATCCCAAAAACTCAAGGCATATATTAATGTATTGAAGAAGGCTGTCTCGTTGATGTATACTTTTCCTTCCTTATCATTAACTGAAAAAGCTCTTTCTTTCTTCACTTTTTCAATCACTGAAACTCGTAAGTAGGTTAAAGTGAAATGAACAGTTATGCCTTCTATGAGTTTGTTACTTTCTTCTCTTAACTCGGGTATAGTGACTGCAAAGAACAAAGTCTCCAATAACCTACCGAACAACTTTTGCTGGATATCTAACTTATTTGCATCCTTTATGTCTGAATCTTGAAGTTGAATGGACTCATCAACTTTGTCTTCCTTCAAGATTTCAACACACTTGTTGATGTATTTGGGCAAATCATCAGGAACGGGTGTAGTATCTATGAACAACTTAACAATAGATGATAAGTATTTGAAGGCACTTATTCTGTAATGTGTCTTTATTCTTGAATCCTCCAATAATTTGATTGCTGATTCCACCCCTGGTGTTATAGAAACTGGGACTTCGTCGTCAAATCCATGAATCAGGAATAAAGCCTTTACTTCTTGATCCAATGCAGATTGAGGTTGTAACTTATTATATGGTTTGAAGTGTTTGTGGTTTCTACCACCTAATTTCCCAAGAATTCTTATAGCTGTGTGTGAGTGTTGATGATGGTATGGAACAGGCTCCAAATGTTTCCATAAAGCTTCCATTATCTCATCAAATACCGGTTCAATCATTGGGTCAAAATATTCAGCAGTTAAGTTGTCAACACATAACTCGAAAGTTCTTAACCCTTGACTTACCAATTCTTGTGAACCATTCAAAGCGTGGACCAATGGTCTTGTCAAATAATTCAAATGTGGGACCAATACAGAAAGTCTTACAGGAACAGTCAAGCATAATTCAACATAAATATCCCTTTCGTATGGTCTCCTAGCATTAGTTATCATTTTATTCAAAGTCTCAAGCAAAACTGGTAATATCGGCATAATCTCTTTATACAAACTTTCGAACCTTCCACCACTAATACTTCTGAATAGGATTCTGACCAAATATGAATAAACAATCGGTTCTTCTGCATTCGTTGAATATTTCAAAGACTCCAATATCAAATGGTTCAAGTGAGGTAATATTACTGCTTCATTAGTGGTAGGGAATAAATTTACAGACATGAAACATAATTTGAATAATCTGATCAAAATATTCGACTTAACTAAATCT
The DNA here is from genome assembly GCA_003707025.2 of Yamadazyma scolyti. NCBI lineage: Eukaryota > Fungi > Ascomycota > Pichiomycetes > Serinales > Debaryomycetaceae > Yamadazyma > Yamadazyma scolyti. Next base: position 148,175 of record PPMW02000017.1, on the reverse strand, counting down.
ACCTTTCCTAATTCTCCCAATTTAGATCTCAAGAAAGAAATGAGCAATCCAGAAAAGTTAGCAGAAGTAACATCTGATGCTAAGAAGAATTGTGGTAAGTGCAACAATGCAGCATTCTCTAACATCGACTCAAATAAGAAAGGTAACTCAGCACCGATTATTTCATTAAATGAAGCAGGATCAATGTGAATGAAGATAGTGGCAAATATTTCCATCAAATCCTTTTCCTCTTTAGATGAAGTTATTGGTAAGTTTGGTCCACCACTGGAGAAATCAAATGCCTTAGGTTGACTGGATGCTTTTGGTTTAGAAATCGAGAAAAATCTTAAGCAACTTATACCGCTCCTAAACAATTGTCTCAAGATATTGACCTCTTCCTGTGAAGTGATTTTGGCAGATTCATTCCACTTGTCATAATTTACGGTTTGACCTCCTTCTTTAGGATCTGATGCTGATGGTTGTGGTGGAACTGGTGGATTACAATTCTTCAAGCCAAATATCACTGACTTGAGGAAAGTCATCAACGTTCTGAATAAGTAACGTGCATCTTTCAACATGTCTGAATTAATGGTTGGGTTGGATGAATTGATGGGCGACATCTCGTCAATGCTGAACATGTCAATCGCCTTGATTGTGTCCACCTGCATGTCATCACCATCGTGATCCTCGGCAGCAGCCTCGCCATTACTTTCCGCTATATCACCATTGACTTCGCCATCCTTTATAGCTTTAGCCGTTTCGTCAAATACTTTCTTGGAAGAGTACCTTGAAATAGCCTTGATGGACTCCAACTCCTTTTTAGCCTTGTTTTTCTCAAACTCATTATGACCCTTAATAATATGGTCATATTTTCGATTCAAACTATGGAACCTCTTGGCATAGGAGTCTATTATAATCATGAAAAGTTGACGGCCTTCTAGCTTGTTAGGCATCTTCATGATTCTGTCCACCAAATTCAATAACAACTTGGCACTCATAATTTGAACAGTTAATGCTAAGCTATCATCTTTGAACAAATCACAATAAATAGTTACTGTAAGCCAAATCTGTTTAGGTGTGAGCTCATTTCTGACGTTATGAATGAAATCAGCAACTGTAGAATAGGCCAATGGACGAAGGGTCTCAAATGCCGTCAATCCTTCGCCGATTAAGATCTTCTCATCGAACAACAACTCGATTTTAGGGATGAACTGAGATCTGAAGGGTGTAGAAAGTATGTGTCTTGTAGCATGAAGCAATTCCTTACGGGCTATTGATAACTCGGCAGGACAGTCTTGTAATAATCTTAGAATGACATCAGGAACAAGTTTTGCCTGTTCAGGAGCTAGCTGTTGATTATAACCTCTGATGAAAACGTATGCTAAAAAAGATGCTGCTTTCACTTGACCAAGTATAAAATCACTATAAGCCTGTCTATTTTTGATATCAGGAGAGATTGAAGTAACCACCTGATTAGTAGAGTTTTCTCGATAATTCCTTTGTTGTTCCACCTGTAAAGTAAGTAAGTCAACAATTTTGGGAAGGAAAATACCTAATGAACTCTGTACTAAAGTCTTATAAGAAGAATATAATGATACCATTGTTATAGGACATTCTGCTAAAGTCTTGAACGAGAACATAGCCTTATTCAAACTCTTAGACGAGACATCTTCAGCGAAAGTAGACGGTGACATTTCCTTACTATCATCTTGAGAAGGCGTATTTGAATGGTTAGAATTGAAAACACTAGAGACTGTTTCCGGCATGTTATCGTATATCTGAGCAATTATATCAATGAAACTTTGCGCCTTCTCTGCTAAGTTCGCCTTATATGATTTATGTAAGCTAGTGATTATCTTCATACATAAAACACCATTATCTTCATTTTCATTGACTAAAATGGCAGTTAATTCATCAAGAATTTGAATGGAATACGGCTGAAAAGTCTCATTCATGATAGATCTATGAATGATCTCAAGAATTGAATTTCTTAGCTTTTGTTCTGGAGCCTGGGAACTGAATACAATAGGCACCTCTTGTAGATTTTTCAAAAATATAGGCACTAAGTTAGAGAGAAAGTACTCGTATTCAGCGGCTCCGTTGAATGTTTCAATCATGTCTAGCAACTCACTCAAGATGGAGTGCACCTCCATGTAGTCCAGGTTGTCGTTAAGCCGAGACACAAACGTGTCTAGCTGAGTCTTGTACGACATGTTAGCGCTATGTTTTTTCTGGAGCGCTGCAAAAAAAAAGTGGGAATCGATTTTCTAACTTTTGTAGTTTTTCACGTGTAGGTCAGGTGGAAAGTCGTGGACGGGAGGTAAATTTATGGATATGTATAAGTGGATAGATCAACGGATAGACGGGTGGTAGATGAGTGGAAAGAGCAGTTAGATGAGCAGGTGATAGGGAGGGGAGACTGGCAATTTTACGAGATTTTAGGGGGCGATATATTACTATGTCAGATAGGTGAATTTCACAGTTAGTAGAAGGATTTTTCAGGTTGAGGTTCCCTCTTAACCTTGAACTCTCGATAAAGTATGATAGTATTACCGAAAAACGTACTTGTTAAGAAGGCAAAGGCTGTCCAAGAAACAGATTCTGCACGCTGACCTACTTTAGCTTCTATCAAATTCATTGATGCTGGTGGTACTAAAGCATGATTGGCTTTAACAGCTTCATGTTGAAGCATAGCTCCCAACCCCCAAAGAATTGCAGTAATGAAGCTAACCCCAGTTGAAATGATTGTAACCCACCTCTTACCCGGTAATAAGGGAATCATATTCCAAAATCTAAACCCTAACGAAACCAAGGTCAATATTAAGGCTATCATAAGAACATAAGAGAAGCAAATATCATTGAAGTTGCTAGCAAGTTTGATGAGATCAAGACTAGTATTTGAGTCCCCTGATTGAACTGTAATGATAGGGTAATCTTTGAGCTTACTGATATTGTCAAATGTAGAGCATGTCAATTTATCATGGTAGTCCACACAGAAACTAAGATATCCAATTTTTATAGAAAATGTCGTCAAGTCTTCTGCAGATGCATCTGTGCCATTGAATGAAATAGACAGCATTTTGTCCTTGGTAAAATGGTAACTTGTTAAATAGATATCTGAATAAGCTTGTGCTTCATTATAGCAGCTTAAGAGGAGGAAGCTCAATAAGAAAGTAGTAATGAAGACGAAAATGAAAAGAAGTAAACCAGGGATCTTGGAAGTGAATTTGAACATAGGAATTAAGGGAAACGGTATTCATAGACCTATTTATATATGTAATTTGCATGTTTCAGGATTTGTTTCAGGTGGTGTTTCAAGATTTGTTTCAGATTTCGCAGCCAAATCGCAGACGTACGATATTTACACCGGCATTACCAAATTTACGCACAAAAGTTACACCGACTTGCCGTAAAGTGCGTCAAATTTAGACAGATTTGCAGCAAGACTAAAAAAATCTAGCCAAGAATAAGTGGACCCCCCGCCAGAACACGACGAACAAGAAGACGGTTAATGCGGCAGTACCAAACGAAGACAAGAACTCAAGACTGTGTTTGGGCTTGATTTGTCCCGAAACAGTGTGACCTTTGACCTTTTCAATGGTGTCATTATTCTCGTTCAAAAAGGTTCCATACTTGTAAAAGTCATCCATGAGTTGATCTTTCTCATACCATATCTTATAAAGCCATTGCTCAAATTTCTTCAAATCTTCAGGATTGACATCATCTATATCAAGAGTCTCATCTCCAAGTGGTATATCTTGGATGGCGAAACTGCGGAAGTGGTAACTGATGTTCCTGGGGCCTTCACCTAAAAGAAATAATTTTTTTAGAGTATATTTTTCTTCTCCAAACTCTCCTTCTTTTAGACCATCGTATCCAGTTGTTATGTCATAAACTACATTCACGGTATTTCTGAGCTTTCTAAGTACAAGGAATAATCCTCTGACTCTAGGCAATAATACATGCTTAAGTGGTGGTAACCCATTTTGTTCACAGAAGTCATTTGATTTCTTGGTGGTTCTGGGAGAAGGTACTGTTCCTTCTGGGAAAAGTATAACCATGTAAGGATAAATTTCATTAGAGACCTTGTCCTTAGGCCATGCTTGATAATCCTCTATTTCTGGTTCCGTATTTGCCGAAATAACATGCTTGACACCAGAGGCTGGACCTGCACCTCTAGCATCGGCATCAATACGAAGCAATTGGTTTGTTAACCGGACCTTATCTTTCTCCCATTTTCTAGATAAGAACATAAAATTATAGTTGGTCATACCATATCCCATTATAGGGATCTTTGACATGTCTTTGAGAATGATATAGACGTAATCACTCAATCTAGAAGTATGAGTAAGGAACCATAAGTAAAACCAATCAGTATATATCTGATGGTTGGAGATCATCACCGAATTAGGACTAAGTAGAGTAGATATCAACCCGTTACTCAATTCAGTGAATAAATCTGTAGCTGGGATTTGCATGGGATCATAAGTAATCGAAATATTAGTGGGGCTAATGGTAGACACAAGAAACGTGAATATTTGAATGAACTGCTTCTTAGTAGTATTGATGACATTCTGTTGAAGCGATGGCTTATTACGGAATATGGCTAAGAAGACGTATTGTGTCCATACAATACAGATACATCCTATGACGAATATTGCAGTCATTAATACATTTCTTGCCACAAGCAACGGCAAAGGAAGTTTCGGCATCACTGATGCAAGACAATGGTAAGCTCTGGGTAGTAAGCTTTGGAGTAGTAGCGTTGAACTTTGAAGGGCAAATGTTCAGCTGTTAAATCAATGATGTTTTTTTGGTGTGCGCAGGAACGTAGTGGGGAGGTGAATGGAGATGACTACAAAGATGAGGTGAAGGAGGTGAGGTGAGGTGGTGAGGTGGTGAGGTGGAGGTGGAGGTGGAGGTGGAGGTGAATATCAGTAGAAAGGGGAGGTGGAGGTGAATATCAGTGGAAAGGGAGATGAATATATAATAATGGATAGGGCCAGCAAAGCTAGGCGGTATTAGTGGGTGGGGCAGCGAGAGGGGCGGCGTTGAGGATGTCGTCGAAAAGATAGTCCATGCTGATCCCCACCGACTTGAGGTCATCGAGCTGCGGAACTAGCACACCGAGAAATGACTGGAACAATGGCTCATCCTTCACAAGCAACCGGGTGTTCGAATCATCATCAGGATCTTCCGGAACTAATAGAGTTCCTAGAAGTTGCTTTTTGATGGACTTGATGAGTTTATTTCCCTCTTCAATACACCAATTGATCAACCCACTCGAATCAACATTACCTTCATTATCTCTTTCCAAAATAGGAAATATACACTCTTGGTAAGTATGAATGGTCTTTTTCATGACAGACACGTAGATGATGACAAGATTTGAAAGGTAATTCCCCACATCAGCCTTGGTAGATCCTTGGACACTCACTACTAATTTCGATATTATGGTAGATAAGTTGGTAGTAGTGGATTGTAAGAAAGCAGAAATTCCTTTATCCAAAGCACCAAAATTATAGAAATATTCGAGGATTTCACCTAATTCTTGAGTTTTGAGCTTAGAGATATTATTGTGTAAACTGAATGTCAAAGAATGTTGAACTTCACTTTTCCTACTTGAAATCTTCAATTTAATTACATCCATCAATAATTTAACTTCATCTAAAGAGGCAACAGTTTCCGCATCATCGCCATCAGTTTTCAAGATGATTCTCTCGATATTTGTTACTTTAGATTCAATATAATTGATCAAACCAACAGCTTCACGGAATTTATTATGTGATATTTCAATATCAACTTCATCTAATTTATCTTCTACTCTTTTAAGCTCATTGAAAAATTGTCCTTTATCATGCTTAGTAAATCTCGAGAATTTACCATTAGCAGAGAAATCGTGGGACCTATTCCTTGAATGTACACGTGCAGAGATATCTTGTAATAACATATCTGCACTATGTCTATGAGTACCACTTCTTCTCTTGGTGCCTTCATCTTCAAATACACCTGAATTTCTTAACGACTCACGAAGTTGTCTCTTCTCATCATCAGTCTCAAACCCTTCATCTCCATTTTGGCGTACTTCATACAATCTGTCTTTCTGTAACGTCTCACTTTTGGCCTTGGTATATGCTTCAGATATCTTGACAAAATGATCATATCTATCAGTTTGATATATGTAACTAAGAGACTTAGTATTGATTTGAATAAAGTATACTTTACCAGATTCAGTATCTTTTTCAACACTCTGCAATTGAAGATCATTCATTGGCCAACAATGAACTGCTTGAAGACTAGATTTACTCTTTTCCATCGTATCTGTCTTTTTTGTAGCTATTAATATCAAATCATTAAGTACAAATATATGAATAGCTTTAATAGCTTTCCAATTCCCTATATTAATTTCAAACCATCTACCACTTTCTGCTAATACATGTCTACCTAGTATTGTTTGAATGAACTTAGAGGCTCCTTCAACATGTTTGAACAATGATTGTAATTCACTAACCCACATCTTCTCTAATATTAAGATTGATGATCGGTCTTTTTTACCTCTCTTTCCTTGTGAATATGGAGATTTTGAATTGGGTTTTTCTTCTAATGCAAGTCTTCTTTCTGCTGAATCTTTAAAATCATCAAGAACTGAATATAAATCCTTGGTGGTTATTCTTAATTGTAATAATTCTTGTTGGGTTTGTTTAAGATCAGTCATAAGTTCTAGAATATTCTTCTGATTTTTATTGATATTATCTTTAAGATCTCTTCCCACTATAGTCTTTCGTTTTACAAGTACCTTATAGTATTCATCGATCTCCGAAGCTGTAGCATTCGCCAAATCATCCATCATACTCGGTGGTTTCTCGGCCTTAGGCGGATCAGGTAGTTGTGGTACTGGGGGCATGTTAGCTGCATCGATCATGTTTTTAGTATGAGCAGCTGCAGAGGCAGATGCATGGATACTTTGTCTTCTTGTTCGTTTATTATTAGTGTTTGCATACGGATTGGGTACCAGTAATGAATCTCCCAGTTTGGGTCCTTTTGGTTCTTTGTGAGGGTTTGCATTGGCGTACGGATTGTTGATCTTGATGGCGTTGGGCAATTGCCAGGGTGCCCTACTCTTACGGTGGGATGCTTTGGTGTCGAAGTCCATGTGAGCGTAGCGAGCGAGCTTCGAACGAAGTGAGAAGCGAGTAGCGAGGGTGCGTAGAGAGCGAGAAGGTGAGCAGCGGTGCGGGAGGCAAGAGAGCGAGCTTCGAACGAAGTGAGAAGCGAGGGTGCATAGAGAGCGAGGGTGTAGAAAAGAGAGCGAGGGCGTATAGAAGAGAGTGAGGAGAAGCAGAAGCTCGTGGGGAGGACAAGAGAGTGTAGCGGGGTGAAGGTAGACAAGAGAGCCCTCTAGATGACAGATTGGAAGCAGAGGGTGAGTGGGAGGGCCTAGTGAAAGAGTTAGCAAGCTAGCTGTGGACAAGCTGCTTGTCTGATATTCTAGTCTCAGGTGGTTCAGGTTTTCTCTATTTCTCAAGTGCTTCAGGTTTTACAAGTGTTCTTCTGCCATCAGTGCTAGCAGTTTTCGTTCCACCTCCTCTACCTCTTCTACAGCTGTCACATCTGTTCCTCTGCTTAGCATAATCAACTTTTTGAGCGCTGCTTAGCGTCTCGAAAAAAACTTCTACAATGTCGTTATCCAGCACAGAACTAAACTATATGTTATGGCGATACCTCCAAGAGTCAGGATATGAACTCTCAGCATATGCATTTGATAAAGAGTCCCATCTGCTGAAATTTGAAGATAATCACCGATCGGAAGTCATCCAGAAGATTGAACCTGGATTTTTGATTAACTTGGTACAAAAAGGCATACTTTATTCATTAGCAGAAGAAGAGTTAAGGGACGATAAATCAAGGTCAGAGATATTGAATTTCTTTGGCTCTTTAATTCAGAACGAAAAAGAGCCTATAGAGAATGGTGGTAGTCATGGTGGTGGTCATGGTGGTGGTCATGGTGGTGGTCATGGTGGTGGTCATGGTGGTGGTCATGGTGGTGGTCATGGTGGTGGTCATGGTGGTAGTCGTAAAGCTGAGCACGATGGCCTCGATGGCTACGATAGTCACGACGGCCACGACGGCCACCAGAATGGGGAATCTTCGCCCCATTTCACAACCAAGGAAATGGTGCCTATTCTACAGTATGACGAGAGCTTGATGACTAAATGGCATCCTTCAATTAACGTATTGGCTTATATTAAGAACGACTCTAACTTACTTATAAATGCAATCACCGACGATAAAATAGCAGAAACCGCATCTCTTAGAGGTCCTGGTTTAGATAATGGTAATGACTTGACTATCGTATCATGGTCACCACTAGGTAATTTAATTACTACTGCAAATACAAGAGGAGAACTCTGTTCTTGGTCTCCTGATGGCCATTTGAGGAATATAACATCAGTCAACCCTTCCTCAGTAGTGGAGATCACTTGGTCTACTAATGGTGAGCACTTCCTCACAGAAGATATTGATGGGAACATCTCTTTATGGAATGGTACTGACTTGAGTATTATCGAGAAAATAACAAAGAATGGATTAGGATTCTGTTGGATAAGTGAATCAAAATTTGCAGTTTCCACCAAAGATGGTCCTATTAGATTGTATTCCGTCATAAGTAATTCATTGGAAACGGCAAAAGTTTCCAGTTTTGCTGCATTGGGAACTACTGAGGCCACTAGTTTATCGTTTGGTAAAATCTCCAAGAAACTTGCTTCTTATTCAGATGCAGAAGGGCTAATAAAATTATGGCTGCTGGGATCTAATGAGCCTATAGTATTGAAAGATTCTACCAGAATATTCCCTTTAATTTCCATAGATTGGGTTGATACCGCTTTAATTACTGTTTCTATCAATGGTATTATACGTATATGGACCAACGATGAATGTATTGCTGCTAATATCTTCAAAGATGATAGTTGTTATAGATTTCAAGATTCCAAGTTAACCAGAGTTTCAGGAAAGTTGGTATACGCAGCTGCTTTGTCACCCAATGGTAAATGGCTCGCTATAGGAGATGATAAAGGAAGGACAAGTATTTGGGGTACAGGAGATGAGAGAGCACCTAAATGCTTGGCGATATTCGACCAAGTTACTGCTGAAGGGTCCATATTGGATCCAGAGGCTGGGAATGGAATTTCTGATATAACGTGGGACCATAATTCGACTCTAGTAAGTGTTTCGTATAAAGGTGCCCCCAGTGTAATATTCAAAAGGGGGGTATAATGCACGATATGAGATGCCTACAGTGCCTCTGTGTATCAAATGAGGGGTATAGTGTACGATATGAGATGCCCTCCAGAGCCCCCAGTGTATCGAATGGGGTGTATAATGCACGATATGAGATGTACTATAATGGGAGCCCGGAGCCCACAGTGTATAAAGGGGAGTGTAGTATAATGTACAATATAGATAGCCACAGTGGCGAGTGTCCAGATCCAGTGGGGTGGTCTGACCCCTAGAGATACGAGAGGCCAACCACAGACTCCTAGAGACTCCTAGAGATTCCTAGAGATACGAGAGACCCAATAAGAGACTCCCAGAGACTTCAGAGACTCCTAGAGAGTCTTAGAGACTCCTAGAGACTCAACACAGACCTCAGACTCCCAGAGACTCAGAGACTCCCAGAGACTCCAGAGACTCGACACAGACCTCAGACTCCCAGAGACCCCAGAGTCCCAGAGACTCAGAGACTCCTAGATATACTAGAGATTCACATATAGCAATATACTAAACTTTGACAGCGAGCCAAATGGGCGTAGATTCACTATACTCAGTATCCTTCTTCCAAAGGCACATACGGCATATATTTACTGCAGATACCCTTACTCCTTAGGCACTGCCTGTTGAGCGGTTCTTCTGATCGTGGCGTTAGTTCCCGGGAACACAATGTCCAAGTAGCAAGTACCTACCGAGAAGAAAGCAAAAAGCAACTTCAAAAGTGGAGGCTGTTGAGCAGAATCATCTGGACCTGTTGGTTTATGTAATGGTTCATTCAAGTAAGCTTGTACAGCTAAAAAGACAGCAGCCCAAGAAAGCATTTTATTCTTCATGAACATAGCAGCCATAGGTAATGACTGAGAAATAATCGATGAAGCATCACCACGTGGTTTAGCTGGTATATGTCTATATCTATATAGGTTAGTAGGTGAATTAAAGATGATTATCCCGAACAATTACATACGGCACCACTAAATCTTCTCTGACTTTAGACATTTTGTTGGTCGTCGATAAGTTTTTCCACCGCACTGCAAGGCGATTATTTTGCGTTGGCAGCGTTTTTGGCAGCGTTTTTGGCAGCGTTTTTAGCGGCAGGAAGCGCGTAGTCCTTTTGCAAAAGGTACGTGTTAGTTAAGAGGAGGATGAAGGAGCACGTGTAGTAGCTTGTGTCTTCCAATTCGTTAGCAGTGATAAGTTTGAGGGCTTTTTTGGCCAAATTTCGGACTTTAGCCATATCTTCAATGTCCATAAATGGATCTAATCTTAAGAAGATGGTATATATCCATAGTGACATGTTTTCATTTATGGATCTACTAAGCCAACTTGTAAAGTAAACTATTAGTTTTATTATTGTAGTATTATCGAAATGGGATATTATGGCATATTGTGGAGGGTTTTTTATTATGAATTGTTTCCATTCTTTTTGGTTCTTTGGTCTATCAAATTCTACTTGTTGCACCTCTCTTTGGTTCTGTTTAATCCGGAGAAACGAGTCCATGAATATCTCCGTCCACGCCCCAGCGCCGTCCCCAGCGCTGTCCCCAGCGCCGTCCCCAGCGCTGTCCCCAGCGCCTGCCCTTTCCTCGTCGCCAGCTTCCTCAGGATCCTCGTGCACAGGACCCTCGTCCTCACTCTCCACAAGCCTCTCGAGCTGGCCGGGGGCCAAATACACAAGCGATTGGGCCTGTTTTTTGACAGAATGAAGATACTCAAACACCGCCAGATCTTCGACCTCAATGCCTTCAAGATACTTTCGTTTCCTCACTGGAAATGCCCCTCTAACTAGGGGCTCATCCTCCATAGTAATAATGCGAATTTACTTATGAAGAGAAGAAGAAGTGATGAAGCTATCCAGAGTATTGACGCTCAGAAAATCGAGTGCTGTAGTGTAAGATTCTCTAGTTATAGCGAATATGAACTGCATGTGCTATCGGTTCATACATATATTTGTCAGGAGTGTCGTAAACACTTTCCTTCTGATATCATCTTATCAGTGCATATAGAAGAGAACCATGATCCGTTTTTTACGATTAAACGGGAAAGAGGAGAAAAGGTATATCGGTGTATAGTAGAGGGATGCACTAAACGAAGCTCGTCAAGAACAAAGAGACGATTACATATGATAGATAAACATGGATACCCCAAAGAATTTCAATTTAATATTATAGACAAAGGTATTAGGCAGGACTGTCGATTTTCCTTCGCTTAATGTGGGGCTTTTGTTTAAGTCTAGCAATAAGCTTTTCATCGAATTTCGAGCTGCATGTAGGACAAGAAGCTGAGTCTGGAACCATACTCATAATACATAAACAAACCGAGCACACATAACCTATTTCTACTGATTTTCCAGTAATAAAACAACTGGCACGATAGTTTACGTTGGAATTAGTAGGTAGTATAATTAATGAACGAATTGAGGGTTCAATAGAATATGCTGTAGATAAAACTTGCATGAACCCTGCTGGATGTTCAATACGCAAGTAAATCCCATCAGTTGCATCTGCAGCTTGTTGTAAATACGGTGAATCGTTCTGGCCCAATTTGGCGATGTCCATTGACACCTTCATTTTCTGGGCTCCAAAAATTGCATTCATGAGAGAGATATATTTGATATCTTCATTATCATTTGCAGTAACAACTAAGATTCTAGCCTTGATTCTGGACCCACCATAGCTAGATGTTCCAAGGGTAGAGCTACCATTAGCACTAGTTGATTCTTTATTTGAGATATTTGCAGCTGATACTATAGCTGATGCTGTAGTAGTAGAAATCGATTGGTCTAGTTGTAACATTCTATTTGTATAGGTTAGTGCAAGACTTAATGCACCCGATAGTTTAGACGTTAAATCAGCTGGTGGATCTGCTATCATTTCATCTAATGTCCTATTTAATTCCTGTAGGATGGCCTCATCAACTGCTCGAAACTGTCTATACATGCCTCTACCCACGAGAGTTTGTGATGCCTCCGCTTCCGAATCGTGTCGTATATCTTCATCATAATCCTTCTGAGGGTTGGGATAAAGGAACCTTGTCCCTTTAGGTGTGCTAAGAATGAATGCTACTTGATTAGAATTATTCAACGCTAAATGAGAATTCAAGAATACTACTAGTGATTTAACCACATCTTTTATAGTAGTGTCGTTCTTGATATTGAACCATCCATCAGGACCAAGCTCAAGGATTAATGTGAGTAACGATGGATCATCACCTGCTGCTTCTACGTTATGCACATCTATGAAGTTGTTATCAGTTATAGCATCCATAGTAAATTTTGTGAGATTTTTCATATATTCATACGCCTACTTAAGCCTCACCAACCGCCCTACGACACCTACAGCACCTACTTATCCTATTTATTCTGGCTACCTAATTGTTCCTACCTATCTCCTACTTATCTCCGGGTCTCCTAATTATCTTCTGGTCTCCTACTTATCTCCTGGTACGCTTCTCACTTCGTTCGAGCCTCAGCTCAGCCCAATGTCTTCATACCAATCCTCCGGCCTTTCTTCGATAAACTTAGCCATCATACCCTTACACTCTTTATTATCCACGTTCACCACCTCAATTCCATTGGATTTGAGCCATTCCTCTCCACCTAAAAATGTTTCATTCTCCCCTAAAACTACTCTTTTTACTCCGTACATTATACATGCACCAGAACACATATTGCAGGGTGATAAAGTTGTATACATAGTACATTTTTTATAGACAGATCCAGGTAACCTGCCTGCATTTTCAAGAGTAGACATCTCTCCATGAAGAATAGCAGATTGCTTTTGAAATCTCATATTATGACCTCTTCCCAAGATAGTCCCATCTTCATGTATTAAACAACCACCAATAGGAACTCCTCCTTCTTCATAACCTATATATTAATATATGAACTATTGACAATTGATTTATCGACATACCTTTACGTGCTTCTTCTATGGCAATAGCCATTCCTTTAACATCATCAAATGCCATTATAATACTTTTGCGCTTTGCGATGCGCAATGGATTTTTCCCAACGGTTGCAAAATCTAGTGAAATCACACCGTCTAACCAGTCTGTCCATTCACATCTTGCGTATATCATTGGCAATATCCTTATGGATTGACGTTTTCCTCTTTTTCTTTCAACGTCTCGTTCATGGCCACTGAATCAATAGTATTACATCACGTCTATCCACTAAACTAATAGTGTAATTACACCACGTCTATCCACAGTGACTACCATGTGTTTAAGTGAATATATTATACCCACATCGTTGGCGATGTCCTTAGTTAAGGACTTATGTTTTCCTTCCTTCGATGTCTCTTGAGTATATGCAAGTTTATGATTAACCAGAACCCTTGAAAATGAACTTTCACTATTGGCCGCTGAGCGTTCAAGATTTCGTAAGTTCCAGAACACAAGCCTTCCTTCAGGTAAGGCATGAACTATGTAATGCGTAGATCCATGTTTGTAAAGGGTAATACAACTATCGTTGGGCGAAAATCCGTCGGGATTTAAATCCAATGTCAAATCTTCCAAAATTTCATTAATCGAATTACCCTTTTTCTCTTCTGCTGTGAAGTGCCTGATACTTGGATTGGATATATGGGGACTCAAGACTTCAACACATTCCATGCTTGGTACCAGCCAAATAGTCAATTTAGTGTCTGCTGGTCCTCCAAGTAAAATAACTTTGGCGTCCTCTTTTGCTGGAGCACCCGGAACTAGTATTAATTGCTTTATAGGGGCAGATGTACTAGCCTCATTACAAGTTATTTTCCAGGACTTTTTCAACTGTGAAGTTTTCGTGTTCCATAGACAAACAATGCCTTTAGTAGTACCCACAAGTAACCATTCTTTTTTAGGTTCCACAACAACACTACATGCAATTCCATGATATTTGGGATTATTCAACGAAAATATAGTATCCATAGTAATTAGGTTGAAAGCAATGATCCTAGATTTGGACGTAGTTACAACAATCGCTTGAATGTCAGTCGCAAAAGATGTCAGAGTGGTATACTCTTTATCTTCAAGTACAAATTTCCTTACCAATACTAACCTAGAATATTTGACGATTTTTCTGTTCTTTCCTCTACTAATATCAACCCTAAATATTCTTATTCTTCCATCCTTAGTAGCCACACAAAACACGTTTCTGTTTGGCATGAAACTAATGTTCAAGATCAGAGATTTGAAACTCGCTGTAAGGCTCGGGTTTTTGAACATAATGTTCTTTTCAATCTTGGAAGAGTCCCAAAGCTTCAAAAGTCCAGATTCGGATCCTGTTATGAAGAACTCTGAAGTGGGACTTACTGCTAAACACTTCAAGTTATCAGGATCACCAGGATTGGTATTAGCATCTATCTGAGAATACCCTTGTCCCTTTGGTATCCAATCAGGTTCAGTTGTCTCCAGTATCTTTACTGGATCACCAAATTCCGAGAATGAATCTATCGTCAAATCAAAGGTGACATTTTCTAAATAATGTAATATATAAGGATCATGCCCAGTATAACTATGTTTACTGTTAGCAATGATAACTCTATCAGAGTTGGAGCTTATTACTTTATGGTTTGATGCAATACCACTGGTAGTCCTTATATGTTGTGGGGGTTGATAACGGTGTCCATGGTTTATTTCGAGCTCTCCAAATACATTCTCCTCCACAGTTTGAATTGAAGCACTGACTTTGGAGAAATTAGGTAAGATTAATGTACTGGAATCACTACGTTCATTCTTCGAGGTTTCTACAATTAGGCCATCCTTTTGAATATTAGTCTCAGAACCCTTTGAAGTGGTTGCAACTGACTCTGATTTATACGTGATATCGAAAAAGACATTTCGAGGTGGGATACTAATTGATAGCTCTTTTCCTGAGTCCAGCAAGTGCAGACGAGTAGAAAGACTTCGTCCCACTTGCTGGATATAGTCACGAAGAACAAAAATCTTCCAGACATCCCTATCTTCTAATCCTACCGATTTAAACTTTAATAGCCATTGCTTATCTTCATGAGATAACGGATCGGAAGATGGAGAAACAGTACCCTGAGAAAATGGAGAGCTGCTCGACCTATATTTTGGCAGAACAAATACAGATTTACCTAAATCTTTCGAAATAGCAGCAAAATTAGAGGGACTTAAAGTGATGGCAGCATTTTTCTTCCAAAATAATGACTTTTCAGAACTAGTACTTACCCAATCTAGCATTAGCTGGTAAATGATCTTGCTAAGGGGAAAAGTCAAGCAAGGGTATAAAGTATCCCAGTCAAGATGAGTAACATCATACATAAGGTAATTTTTAATCTGAGGGTAAAGAAAGCAGAATTTATCAGCATTCAGGAGATTATCACCAATGGCAAGAATCAAGTTCAATACCGATTGTCTGATCCATTCGTTAGGGTGTAACAATAGGAACACAGTGTTATCCAATAGCTCCTTATAAATATTCAAAGCATTGAATTCAGTATTGGGGTTGATAAGCTTATCGGAGACAAAACTAACGAATATTCTTAGTACACTCAACACCACCAACTGATCAGAATCACCTAAACTCTGGATCAAAAGTGGAAGTAAATATTGTTCAAAGGATAAAACCCCAATATAAGGACCTAATACGAGAATAGATTTCAAGAAATAGAGCTTTAATTCCACATCAGGATCATTCAAATAAGTGATCAAATGAGGGAGAATAAAGTCATTAGTCTTATCAACCCCAAAGAATCTACATAATGGTTCAATATTATCCACAAGACTTCCTCTTACTCTAGGATTACTATCGGTTAATAGAAGGGAGACAACCTCTTGAAACTCATCGTATAAACTTCTCTTTGAAGAGAGGAAATCAGTTTTACTATTTTCAACATCAACAGCTTTAGCATGTTCGTGTCCAAGTAATTTGAAATTCTTAGCCATCATACTGAATCTATCAGCAAATTGTGCCAAATATGGAATACAAGACGCCAATTTTATCTTGACAAGTTCGTTATCTTTTATAATATCATCCGATTGGATCAACTTGGTTAACTTTGGTAATAAATAAACATCAAATAATGATACATTCAAAGGAGTAATGTATGAACAAGAGTTCAATAAAGTAACTATTGAGTCTAGTGCTACAACCACAACTCTAGAAGTTAGGGTGTTCTCACCAGGAGACGCTGTAGGATCAGTATCAGGGACAAGAGATGAATGGACCGATGCTTGAGTATTAGTGGCCAGAATATACTCGTCAATGAACTTACATAAATAGGGTAATGAACGGTCAAGTTTATTTTCATCAGTAATTCTTTCACTTAATGCTGTGATTAATTCACATACTTTAATCTTTGAAGAAGGTTGCTTTAATCCTTCAGTAATAGAGAAGATATAATCAAGGATTATCAATGCTGAGTCTTCATTGGTAAAACCCGAGGACTGCTTGATTTTATAATCCTTGGGCATCCCGCTCAAGTTCAAATTCATCCCGTACTCCGAGGTGTGGGACTTTGAGGTCAGTGTGTGTGCGGGCGGGCTCGAGTCCAGGGACCCGTAGTTGACGGCCAAGCACTCAGCAATCCTGTGGAAATTCTTATAAATGTAGTCTATTCTAAGATCATTAGTAGATACACTATCGTCACCTTTCTGGACTTTGAACTGATTACCATCATTCAATAGCTTCATAAAATCATATAGAAAGTCATAGAATGAAGTTGGGAATAAAGACCCCTTAAATTCAGCTAGAAGAGTACTAGAACTAGGCCTATCATTGGGGTCTATCAGGATCAATAAGCTGATTAGTCTTCTTATATGAGGGTCTTCAATACTAGAAATATCAGGAGTATAGTCTTGTTTAATGTATCTGAAGAAAGAAGAAAGAGTGAACAAAGGCTCACCATCCTTTGATAACTGAGCAATAACACATCCTAAACTGAATAGGTCCATGGCAGTTGTCACTTGATTTTTACCTATATAAACACCATCTTCATTGAAATTCTGCTGCTTAGTAGATTCATTGCTGGAGTTATAAAACCTCTCAGGAGAAACGTTACAAACTCTCCTATCAGAAGTATCAAAATAGAAGGAGAATTGGTGGGGATTATCTTCAGGTATATACACTGGTTTAGAGAAACTAGCAAAATCGGTCAACATTATCCAATTAGTGCTTGATACCATAATATTCTCCAGCTTTATATCACCGTGACGTATATCCAAATGTTCATGTAATATCTCAGTCAACTTAAGAAGTTGAAAGATAATAAATTTCTTCTCTATAGGCTCTAGAAATGGTCGTATAGATAACCTATCATATAAGTTAAATTTCACGTATCTACGTATTAGATATCCCGCCCTATCAATTTCAATGAATTTATGATTTGGTAGAAAGCAATTGAACTGTGCCAATAACGATGCTTCCTTGGCTACTAGTTCTGTGTATTGCTGTAAGTTTAAGTTATAGGTAGTAATATTATTATTGGGCTTTATCAATACCTTTATCACTAAAGGGGTACTATTGTCCCCAATTGCCTTGACAGTCTTGAGAAAACGGGAATTGTTGATTAATTCATCATACTGGATACCGTCTAAGATATCTACGTACGATGATAGCCCAATTGTGGGTGCCGACGGCGCTAATAATGATAGTTTAGCGCCCATAAACTATTTGATGTATTGCGAGACTATATATTAGAGGCGTGCGAAAACCGATGACAATAGTGGTGGGGCAGAGGCAGAGGCAGAGGCAGGGGCAGCGATGGAGTCGATATCTTACATTAATTATTTAACAAAATAGTATTTTATTAAAGGGTTTAGTTAACTAAAGCAGAAGCAGTAGCAGATTCGTACTTCCAGTTTGGTGGGAGGACGGCAACGGTTCTGTAGTATCTAGCCAATCTGTGGATTCTAGACTCGATCAAAATTAATCTGAACTTAGAGTCCTTGTCCTTTCTGTTTCTTTCCAAGTGCTTTCTGACGGCAACGGCCTTCTTGATCAAGTGGTACAAGTCTTCTGGAATTTCTGGAGCCAAACCGTTGGATTTCAAGATTCTCAAGATCTTGTTACCAGTGACAACCTTGGCACCAGTAACACCGTGGGCATCTCTTAAAAGTACACCGATTTGAGATGGAGTCAAACCCTTTCTGGCGTACTTGATGATTTGCTCAACAACTTCGTCAGAGGACAACTTGAACCAGGAAGGAGCGTTTCTGGAGTATGGAGTAGCGGAGGCGGACATACCCTTACCCTATAGATTGTTAGTACGAGTGCTGTCGAAACAGACTGCTTACTGTCACTGGCCTGAGTCGAAGGTCAGTGACGACCTAATAAAAAGTGGCATTGTTCAGTGATTCTACAAGGAAGCCTGCAAAGTCAAGTAATAAGAGCTGGATTAACATCATGTGTTACACCCTTATTAAGACCTTGTCGAGAAACTTCCTTCACCAAAACAATCCTGATTATACACTTATTATCAAAGTACTGTAGAACAGTCTTTATAATAGTAATTGGCGACATACGGATGAGTGTAAACGAGCCATGTTTAGTAGTAATAATGAAAAATTTTTCACCTCAAATTTTCATTTTGTCTTCTCGCGCCGGGACACGACCGAGACAATTGGGACACGACCAAGCTAGAAAAAATGACAACTGCGGGACGAAATATACGGGAGAGGAATTGAAGCGTAAATTAGGGAACGTTTTTGAGCTCTTCGATAGAGGTGACAGAGCGGAACGTTTATTTGACAGTACTTATCTTGGATGAGTTAGAAACGCTCTCTAGGCGACTCTGGAGCGAGGAACATTTGACAGTACTCATCTTGAACGAGTTAGAAACGCTTCACGAGCGAGGAACGTTGTTTGACAGTACTCATCTGATCGAGTTAGAAACATTACTCTTCGCTACACTTCATCCACTCTTCGCTACATCGCTTCACTTCGTCTACTCATCGCTGGACACTCACTCGCCCTGTCGCTCTTCGCTACATCGCTTCAGTTCATATACTCTTCGCTGGATGCTCACTTACCCTGGCTGGACATCGCTCTTCGCTGGACATAGCTTCTCACCGTTCGATGCTCTCTTCGCTCAGAGCTCTCTCCGCTCAGAGCTCTCTCCGCTCAGAGCTCTCTCCGCTCAGAGCTCATCCTCGATCGACAGTAACTCATCCTCATCCTCAATCTGAATAAGCTTGGAAACTCCTGCTTTATCTCTAAATAATTCCAAGGCCCCTGCATATAACATTTTACTTTGTTGGCCACAAGTTGGAGGTTTCCAATAGACTAGAACAAGCGGGGACACCAATCTGCCATCCAGGGTAGTGTACGGATAAGACAATAAGATATATCTTGGAGAATTATCAGGTAACTCTTCAGCTAGATCTTCCAAACTACTGATGACTTCATCGTCTTCTTTCCTTACTTCGTAGCTCTCTTTATCGATCACGTATATGATCGCCTGTACTTTCGACGCTCTAGCACTAGCAAAGCGGAACTTCTGGAGCTGCGACAACGTCTCCGACGAGAACGAGTACAAGTTGCTTGACTGCGGGTTAGTACCTGTGGCCTTCACCTACCTCCTCGTTTCACATACCATTGACTTGAAATTGCTCACTCCCATTTGGGAAATCTTGACATCGCCTATTTAGGCAAGTGTGTGAGCCCACCAATTTATCAACAAGAAAGTCTACAAAAAGATCATACAGCAAAAAAACACAACTAACACAGCAACAACATGGGCAAGAAGGAGATTCCGTTGATCGAGTTCTTGAAGAGTACGTAGCAAGTTGCAGCGCGGTTGCAGGGCAGTTGCAGGACAAACTGCAGCGCAAACTGGAGGAAGACAGTACTAACGGCAGATCGCATCTACTTAGGGGCATACGACCACAGTCCCAGCGACAGCGACGACTTGGTATACTTCACGGTAGAGGAAGCGTTACCATACAATTCGTTCCACTTGGACTTTGGACCGTTGAATATTGGCGCTCTTTACAGGTTTGCAGTCATACTTCATAATATCTTGAATGAAGATGCTAACCAAGGTAAAGCTATAGTATTTTATAGTACAACAGGTAGTAAAGAAAGAACCAATGCTGCATGTCTTTTATGCTGCTATATGGTCTTGATTCAGTCTTGGTCTCCACATCAAGTCTTACAACCCATCTCTCAAGTCACCCCTCCTTTCCTGAGTTTTCGTGATGCAGGATATTCATCAGCAGATTTTGAAATTACCATTCAAGACGTTGTGTATGGGATGTGGAGAGCCAAGGAAAGAGGGATGATTAACTTGACGAACTTCGATTTAGAAGAATATGAACAGTATGAAAGAGTGGATCAAGGTGATTTTAATGTCATATCTAAAGACTTCATAGCCTTTGCTTCTCCACAACAAAATCCCAGAAGATCTCTTAATGAACCTTTTAAGAAAGTGTTGGATTTCTTTTTGAAGAATGACGTCCAGCTTGTAGTCAGATTGAATTCCCATCTCTATGATGCAAAAGAGTTCACTAAAAGAGGAATTCAACATATTGATATGATCTTTGATGATGGTACTTGTCCTACTATGGAATACGTTCAAAAGTTTATTGGTGCTGCAGAATGTGTCATTAATAGAGGAGGTAAGATCGCTGTTCATTGTAAGGCCGGTTTAGGAAGAACTGGCTGTTTAATTGGGGCCCATTTAATATACACTCATGGGTTTACTGCTAATGAGTGCATTGGATATATGAGAATGATTCGTCCAGGTATGGTTGTAGGACCACAACAACATTGGTTGTACTTACACCAAAATGATTTCAGAGATTGGAGACATACAATGTGTTTGGATAATAGACCAGATTCCTTAATTGGAGGTTTATTCCCCTTAGTTCCATATGATGAATTCAAGGCAAGATTGAAGCAAGAAGCTAAACAAAGAAAACTACAAAATCAACAAACTTTGAACACTTCAATGAGCCATCTTGATTCATCATTTCAAACACCAATAAGGAGAAGAAAGATTAGTGGAGCTCTTGCATCTAAAATCCAAACTGCAGTTCCTCAAGTATCTCCAGGTCAACCAAGAAAATATAACGAAGAAAACTCCGGTGTAGTCGAAATCTTCAACAACTCAGATGATGAAGAGTTTGTAGAAAATCAGGCAGATATGCCTGTGGATATAACTAATGAAACTAATGATGAAATGAATACCACCAGAGGCGCTTTGAGAACCATGTCTTCAAATGAGCAGTATCATATCCAAATGACTAAGACCACTACAACAAAAACAAGAACTATTAGTGGCTTTTCGTCGTCTCCCCAGAACCAAACTCAAACTCACTCTTCCCCTTTACAAAAACCAAAGGCTAGAGGTGTTTCGGGGTCTCGTGTGAGTCCTGTACGTGTAGTGTCTGGTGGTGGAATCAGAAAAATCAGTAGACATTAGTTGTACCATAAAAGACGTTCCATATTGTATTACTAGCTAGAATAGATAGCACATGCTCCTTAGAAGCGGTATAATGCAGCCTCTACTGTACTCTACTTCTCATCCTGCAAAATGCTGTTAGTCTGTGAGCTCTATGACATGCCTTATGACTTGCGCTACTGAAGCATGTAATCGTGTTACCTCAGAACTTTTCGTATTACTTTTCAATCGTGTATTCCATAGCTACTCTTCGTACGGACCATCAATCGTGTTGCCACAGCTACTCTTCGTACGGACTTTGTTACTACAGCTGCTATTTATACTTTTCAAGGGTGTTGCAATCATGTACCTCCTAATATGGACTTTCTCATAACACAACTAATCTTCATAAGCAGCCTCTACTATACCAAACTCATCATCCAGGGATGCAAATGCTAGTATATCATAGTCCGTAAACTCTATATCCTGTATGTTATCCTTTGTGAGTTCTATCCATTCATTGCCATATGGATTTGACTTATCCTTTGGGATTGCTATTTTCAATTCCTTTGCTTCCACCGTCTTTTGAGGTTGATGTTGTTCTTCATCACTCAAAAACTCTGATTTAGGTACTTCTATATCGTCTTCTTCCATGTCAGCCTCGCTTTGGAATCCACCAGATTCATTTATGATAGTAGCAAGTTGCTTTTGGAAATTATCAAGTGACTTTCCAGCCTTTGTGGTTAGGTCAATTGGTAACAAGTAGGTGGTCTTATCCTTCTTAAGCTTTAGCAATGTGAGCTTGCTAACTTTGTCTGTGACTTTTGGTGGCTGGGGGTTAATATTGTGGTGGCTGGTTATTAATTCAACATACCATGATGTTAAGAGAATTAAATGGTGAGATCAGAGATGGCAGTAGAACCGTGGAAAAGGGCGAGAAGTGGTGGGAAATGGCGGGAAAAAGGGCGAGAAGTGGTAGTAAAATAGTGGGAAATAGTGCGGGATGGTGTGAGAACAGTGAGGAACCAGTGCGGCACTGAGGAAATTGTATTTTCCAATGGAGGCCCTAATTAAACACTCATACCATGGCCCGGCAATACGATCTCTCTACAGAGAACTACTACGAAAGTCCAGTAATATACTCAAATTCAAAGTCCCAAAAGTTTCGGAAAAAATCCCCCCAGAAATAGTCGATGAAATCAAGGCTGCAAATAGTAATAGTGAGTATTTACATATCATCAAGTATGAAGTCAAGTATACGATTCAAGAAGCCATGAGACGTCAGTATAAACAAGTAGAAACGTTTCATACAAACTACTGTGAAGCTCTCGAGTTAATAAATATTCTTGAAAGGCTAGATTTCATCCATTTAGTACAATTCTGTAATAAGTATAGAGATGCACAAGCAGCTCATAATCAACGTCTTTATGAACAGTATAAAGTAAGAGGAATAGCTGATTTCAAAGAGAAGCTCACGGATGATATAACAAGCAAATTTGCTTGGCCTGTTGATCATATAAAATCTCTAACAAATGACGAAAGAGTGAAAAGAATTCAAAATGAACTTTCTCAAAGTCATCAATACAAGAATAAACTACTACGTAAGTACCTAAAAACACTACAGATGAATAACAAAATAGTAATACCAGGTTTATTGCCATATACTGATTTACCTTTACCTACAAAAGATATCAGATTATCATCTAAGATTTATAACTCTACATCAATTAAAGATATACAACAAGCATATAATAGTGACATTATAGAGGCAGTACTTCTACCTGAATTAGAGTATGATATCAACTATAATGAATACCTACTAAAACTTGAACAGATTGTGAATGAAAAGGGACCATATGAAGTTAAGATCCGATCATCTAGTTCTGGTCCTATAACCATCCCCTTTATACGATTGCCATTCCGTCAACTAGCCAAGATGAGAACTATAGCTCTTGACATCAAGAAACTGATGGAGTCGGTTGAAATCTTAAAACTCTGGGAGGCTGGTGACGATTTGAATCTCTCAGAAAAGACCAATAAACACGGTAGTATAGACATTGGATGGTCTAAGAAATATGGGAGAAAAGCTACTATGTTTACCAAGGCCCAGAACAGACGATTGTACGATTCTGAAGCGAGCTGGGAGTTTTTGATGGATGCCGAGCTCGCTAAGAGTAAGAACAAAGACCTGGTCAATACCAGTGAAGGCTTAGAACAAACTGAAAAGTCATATAAAGAATCGTGGTCACAAGCCCTTGAAGATACTAGTAATGTACTTCAAGAGGAGTTCCAGGCATACCATAGGAAGTACAATGACAAGTTTTGGAAGCTGCTTGCAAGTGAACGACCATTACTACAAGAACAGATGGATGCAAAATATAACATTAAAGTGGAGAAGTATGAGAAAATCCAATCCCTTATACAAGAGAAGAATGTAACTGCCCACTCAGATCTTATAGCAGAGCCCGTAGTAGATTATAGAATCGATAAACAGATGCTAAGAGACGACAATAGTGTTAAATGGGCAAGAAAGGGGTTGCAGTTATATGATAGAAGAGGTAGTGGGAAACGATTAAGCGAGTACATGGACGATGTGAAGCTTTCAACCTTCAAGATTGGCATGAAGTATGACCAGAAGTTGAGTTTTTTGAAGAGTAGCAAGAGTGTTTAGGGGGAAGTATACACGAGTAGGCAGTGTATGAGACAGTGCATGAGTAGACAATATATGAGTAGAAAGTAAGAGTGTAGGACAAAGATGGATTCATTGAAGAAAGCAAGAGAAAGAGAAAGAGAAAGAGAGAAAGAGAGAAAGAGAGAAAGAGAGAAAGAGAGAAAGAGAGAAAGAGAGAAAGAGAGAAAGAGAGAAAGAGAGAGAAAGAAAGAGAAAATACAGAGAGTTGTGCATTCTATCATGAATCATAAAGTCATACCACGTAGCCTCCAAAGCTCTTGTTAGAGGTCACGTACTCTACCTTTCCCGCCACATAGCTTTCGTCTTCCTCTTCATCAGCGCTATCAATAATGGAGAATTCGTTACTATCCTTACTGTCCAAACGAAACTGCGGCCCCAAGGGCCCCTGGGCGTCTTCCTGGGGGTCCTTCTCCACTATTTCAAAGTCCTCGATCAACTTGATGAGCTCGGAGGTTTCCTTACCAAGTTCGGACTCGTCATCCATAGATAGTCCACTCATCATCATTACGACATCCAGAAGCGTCTTTCCTTGGTTTTGTAGTTCTTTATGTTTGGCCAAGACCTCTTCAAGACATGTGATGCTATTTTCGTACCATGATCCACCAATTTCAGGAAATGGTGGTAGGGCAACAATATTCTTCCGGGCAAAGATGGCCTCAGGGGACAATTGATTCCTGTAGAATAAAGACGCCTGATAGTGTTCCTTACAGCAATACTGCAGGAGAAAGGTGTTAGGAAGAATGATCGATGGCTTCCTATTGTAGATTTGAAATTTGGTTTCTCCATCATGACATGCAGTCGTGGTGCCATTGCTATTGGACGAGAGTCTACGTACACGCTGAGTGGGTGCACTGTTGCAGACAATATATCCACATTCATGTTCGATGTTACGTTCTTCCACGATGTCGTCATAGGAGGATTGAGTCAAAAACCGACTCAAGAACTTCAATAATGCCAAGTCGACATTGTGGTCGATAAGAAGTTCGGTGATTGTCAACAGCAAGCGCAGTGATTCGCCAGGATTCAACTGTTCTTGGTCGGCATAGGCTGCCAAATAGGGGAGAAACGTCTCCAATGTTAGTAAATTCATAAGTAGTGTGACGATGCAGAGGGACGGCGATGTCGGGAGATGGAGGGAGGATGTCGTAAATGTCGCATAATGATGAGAGGAGGATGTCGGGGATGTGACTCAGCTCTGGTTCTTTAACGCTCTGGTGCACCGCTCCGGTACTCGGCTCTGATAATCGGCGCTGGTGCCTTACGGCTCATGCTCTACAGCTCTGGTGCTCTACAGCTCCCATACATTCAGACCCGCAATTCCTCTCTTACCCCTGTCCTGATGTCGTCATAATGTCGTCAAATATCGTCCAATATCGATAGATCATAGATGTCGCAATGTCGCCCTTCAATATATCGCTCTGCTCTCTGATGTCGTGGCCAATGTCGCCACCAATGTCGGCACTCAGCATACTCTTCTCTACTACAGCCTACGATACCTACTCTTTACCACCACTTCGCTTCTCACTCCATTCGAGGCTCTTCCCCTCCCCTCTACTCTCCTCTGCTATCCTCCATACATCGCTTCTCACTCCGCTCGAAGCTCTGCTCTCTCTGCTCTGCTCTCTCGCTTCTCACTCCATTCGAAGCTCACTCCATGGACGACAGAGACAAGGCAAAGTCAGGACGGGCTCGCTCCCGCTCCCGCTCACGCTCACGGTCCAAGACTAGGACTCGCTCCTCAGTCAGCGGGTCGTTTATCAACTTGGTATCCGATCCCGGGTTCCTCTCCCGCAAGCACGGCGACACCAAGATCCTTTCACTATACAAGCTATTGATGCTAGAACTCAACATATCCAGCACCAGGGTCGGTACCAAGCCCCAGCTAGAGCCCTCAAACAACGAGGCGTATGAACAGATTGTCAACATGGTCAAAGTTCCCTTATATCTTGAAAAGTTTATGGGATTAGGACTTTTGATCTGCTTGAATTCTTTCTTGACTTTATTCACTCTTGTACCTATTAGAGTAGTGGTGATAACTGCAATAGCAATACGGAACTGCTATATTCAGAGGTCGATCAATTGGTATGTGATAAAACAGAATATTACTCTAGCTAGAAGAGATATTTTAACTATTAGTCTTATCCTTTTGTCTGTGTTAATACTATCATTACCAGCCATAGATATCTCTAAACTTTACCATGATGTACGTGGCCAAGCTCAAATCAAGTTATATGTCATGTTTGGAGTTCTTGAAGTAGCTGATAAATTATGTTCTTCAATTGGTCAAAATATCTTAGGTATTCTCTATGACGTCATATCAACTAAAAAGACAAGAAAGAACTACTGGAAGCTTGGGTTGTTCTTTCCTGCATCCATACTTTACTTATCACTTCATGCGTACATTTTGATCTATCAAACTGTGTCATTGAATGTGGCTGCAAATTCTTATTCAAATGCGTTACTTACGCTTTTGTTTAGTAATCAATTCTCTGAACTTAGAGGGTCAGTGTTCAAGAAATTTGAACGTGAAGGATTATTTCAATTGACTATGGCAGATTTGACTGAAAGGTCTCAACTTTCATTGATGCTTGCTATGATAGCTTTGAGAAATGTTCTACAGTTGAATAGTATTAATCATGGATTCATTCCTAATAGTTGGCAGACTTGGAACAAGTGGTTTGGTGCTTTATTTGGTCCAAGTATTGGAGTTCTTGGTAGCGAAATACTCGTGGATTGGTTGAAACATTGTTATATTACTAAGTTCAATAGGATCAGGCCTAGAATCTATTCTAACTTCATCTATGTTTTAGCTTTGGATTACTTAGAGGTGTTCAGAGCATCTTCATCAGAACTAGAGTATGAGCTATCTGATTATACTCTTCTCACCAAGAGAATAGGTCTTCCATTACTTGCGACTGCAGTATGTTTTCTTAGAATGTCATTTGGTGATTTCATCACTCTCTTTTCAGTCAATATGACGTCAAGATTCTATTCGTTTCTTTCTAGTGCATTATTGATATCTGTGTCTTTTGTGGCTTTGCTTATAGCAAGACTAGTACTAGGAATTGTACTCTTGAAGGCCACTACTAATATCAAACTGGCTCACGAGGGCACTGCAGAATCTGTGTACACTCCTTTGGAGGAGGCCTTCGAATCCAGTCCCTTGGAGAAGGAGGCACAGTTCCCCACAAGTACCCTGGCAAATGAGGCCCCCGGGTCCCCTGAGTCCCCGAGTCCGTTTTCCAAGCCAGGCGACATCCAATCCCCCCTGGCAAAGGAGTCCAACGCAGAGTCCAGTTTGCTATCACCAAAATCTCCAGAATACGAGTCGCTATCGCCTCCTGGTCCAATAGAACGAACCTTCCTTCCTGGAGAGCCAAATACGGAGGTCTCAACCATAAGTCCCACAACAAGAAGGCTCTTGTACGATGAACACGAGGAGGTTCCACCATCCCCGGAGGAAAAGAGGAATCTTGACTTCATCAAGAAACATAAGGAGGGATACGATGAAGGATTGAAGGAGGTGTCACGCTACGAGATGTCCTCCAAAAGGATATGGTAGCCTTGATGGCCAAATGGCCGGCTGGCTACAAGACTAATACGTATATAGTTAATAGTCTTCAAAGGAACCACATGATTGTACAGTCTCTGAAGGAACTACAGTCAAGAATATACATATATACACAGTCTACAAGGGAACTACAAGACTATACATATACCTACAATCAAAGGATATGGTAACTACGTTGCAAGATAAATAGAGTGGTGACTAACATAATACAGTAGGCTCATACTTACAATGGTCTCTAAGACTATATATCATTACATAGCTAACAGTCTCTCATATTTACAGGACAGTCCATTCAGGAATATTTACAGGAACTCCAGAAAGTCATACAGCCAGACAGCCAAACATCGAGAAGCCTATGACTTACGGCCCAATGCACGGGAAATTTGCGCCAACGCCTCGGGTCTTATTCTCTTCAGTCTGGCACAGAACGTGAGACATCCAGTCAACAACGCCAATGCTCCAGCTTGGTGCATTGCAGCCAAAGGAATTGGCACCAAGTATATCAACGTACAGATCCCCAAAGTCGCTTGAGCTGTGACAAGGCCCATCATATAACTTAAGGCTTTCATTGCTGGTCTTGGAAGAAGAGTTTTATACTTGACAGCATACATGTGGGCAGCAAAAACCGTGAAGAAAGTCGATATAGCCAAAGTACGATGGACTAATTGCACAGTTGTAGGGTTTTCTAATAAGTTTCTCCACCACAAATCAGAATAATCAGATTTACGAGAAAACACTTTAGACATCAACTCATCGTAGCTAGGCACATAATCGTCTCCCATATGAGGGAAGGTGTTATAGATTAGACCGGCATCAAGGCCTGCAACCATACCCCCAGACATAGCAGTGAAGAAAGTTAATATTAAGAGACCCCAGCCCATATTTCTAAACTTATTCATTTTAGATGATTGTAACTTTGATAACAAGTCCGATACATATTCGGGTTTAGACTTGGCTAATCTCAAAAGGTTATTTTCATTCAAGATCTCGAACCCTGTCCATAGGACCCCCAAATACATCAAGAAAGCAGCACCTAAATGAGTAGTCAATCTATATTGAGAAACCGTTGGTTTGGAGTTTCTTTGTTCTAATTGCTTTTCGTCCAAGCCAGACTTGACCATCCACCATCCAATGACTCCTTGTAGACCTAATAGACCTGTAAGACCTACAATCCTGTATTTTACATGAGTTGATATCCTCTTACTTGACCAGAAATAAATAGCAGGTAAGATAAAGAACATACCAATAGCTCTTCCTACCAATCTATGACTCCATTCCATACTATAGATGAACTTAAACTCATCTAAAGTGATATGAGAATTCAACTGGATGAACTCTGGTGACTCTTTATACTTGGAAAACTCTTGTTCCCAATCATTCTGATTTAAAGGTGGAATGGTTCCCGTGATTGGTTTCCATTCCGTGATAGATAACCCAGATTCTGTTAATCTAGTCAAACCACCTAAAACAACAATACCAAACACCAAGGTAGACGTACCAAATAACCAGTAGCTAACAGATTTATCAGATATAATAGGGCTCTTGGGCGCTTTAGGCACTATAGGTGAAATAGCCTTTAAAGAAACGGTTGAATATTTTTGAAAAGACTGGTTGATAGTGAAAAAGGTTTTGTGCAGGCTATTCAACTTTCCTGCTCTGAAACCGTGCAAAATAGCGTTCCCTGTGAAGTACAATTTGGACTTGAACATGCTGCTTTACATCAGCTCATTCTCGATGCGATGTTGAACGAGACACGCTGCGGATTTGTGGCTGCAAAAAAAGGCTGCACAGAAGTTGCAAAGAGAATGGAAGGAGCTATGAGCGGAGCTTTAGGAGCGAGAAGCGGAGCGAGAAGCGAGGAGGTAGCAGAGAGAAGAGATGGAGGAGTCCAAGGAGCTGGAGCCCAAGGAAATGGGGCTGTAGCCGCTGTCGTTGAAGCTGGCAGGGTATACAAAAGAGAAGATGGAGTGGGCAGGGTAGAGGCAGCCAGAGTAGACGGGGCCTACACCCAGGTCGACCTCGTCGCCAACGCGGTCTACATCTACATGATCCTCCTCTTTTCCTACATCGTCCTCGGCATCGTGATCTATGCCATTAGAGAGTACTTGATGTCGTTCAAAGACAAGCCAGAATCATTGACCAGCCAGAAAGTAGCAAATGCTAACTGGAGTGGAGACAAGGAGGAGGATATAGAAAAGCTAGGTTCGTTCAGGAACGCTCAGGAGCCTCTGCATGCTACCAAGGAATCTCTTCATACCCAGGAGCCTCTGCATACCAGAGCTCATTCATCGGAAAGCATAGGGTCAATCACAGATATTCGTGGATTGAAAAGAATAGAAGTTGTACACGATGAAATTAATACAGGGGAAACACTCTCAATTATGGAGTATATCAATCATACCACAGGCGCAACTACAGGGACAGCTGCACTTCCCCCACAAGAAGAGGTACCCTTCAGCAGTCAAACTGTCTCTTCTAAGAAGTACAACTTGCGGGCCCTCTACGAGATCAAGCAGTCCAATACCATAAAAGACATGAGTAAAGCCAAGGTGATCAGAATGTCCCAGGTGTTGCAAGCGGCAGTTCACATCCCCAAGATGGGATCGTCCAGCGTATACCAGAACAACAAGGCTATCAACGATATCAAAATCTCCCTAGTAGACAAGTCACTCGACATGGCCACCATGTCTATTATGGTATTGAAGCTAGTGTCTGTCGGGGTGTATGAAAACTTCTTCTTGAACTCATTCAATGAGCTCATGGAGTTCATTGCAGACACCGGAATAGTATTTGAGATCGTGGAGACTCTTTGTAGCGACGAGTTGAAGCTAGCCTTCTTGGAGGTAATGCTTACGTACTGCTGGGTGCAATGGAATTATCGCCAAAGTGTAGCAACACATTTTGTTCAGTCTAGAATCACGGTATGGAGAATCTTGTGCAATATGAAGATCAACATTCCTTCAATCAAGAGAATGAATAGGGCATTCAAAAATAGGCTTGAATTCAAAGTCAGAGTTGTTATAAGAGAAGCAATGAAGAATACAAGATGCAATGACTACTTAGATATCTTACCAATGATGGCACAGGCAATTGATCTTGTTGAGCATCAAAGTCTAAAGTATTCCTTCTATGACCTTTTGAAGATCTTGGTTAGTTGCCACAAGGAGTGTTGTATGAGAGACTACTTGTTTGAGAGTAATACTGACTTGAAGGCAATGGTTCAACATGGCCTTTGGTATCAGCACGAGGCCAAATTGATCAACAAGACCCAAGAAATTTACCATGAGCTTATGGAGGTGAATCCGGAGATTGGAGACTGGGTTCTGGAGTCTCTGGGGCAGGTTTGCAGTGGGACAGTGTCGACGCCTGGGGGGTGGGAGCTTCGAACGTAGCGAGAAGCGACTGGGAGGAAGAGAAGAATACATAGTAGAGAATACATAGTAGAGAATACGTAGTAGGAGTAGAGCCATTCAGAGCCATTTAAAGCCATTCAGAGTCATAATCATACAACAGACACTGAGCCATACAGAGCCACCATAGAGACGAGATGACACACATACCGAAACAGACAATACACAAGACAATACACAAGACAATAGTCAGTCAATCGAATAGACGACATATTAAATATTGGTGTATCCACGCAAGCGGTTGTCTTCCGACAGTTGCTCGAAGTCGTCGCTCAAAGTTCCAACAGTCTCGCTCCGCAATGGCAGGCTCCACAGTCTCGCTCCCGCAACGCACCCGCAGTCCCATTCCGCAATCTTGCGCCCGCAGTGTCGCTCTCGCAGTCATTCCACAGTCTCATTCCGCAGTCTCATTCCGCAGTCTTGCGCCCGCTGAGCTGTCGCTCCAGTGTCGCGCCAGTGTCGCTCCGCAGCGCAAATTTCATCCTCGCTTCATCCTCCATCCCAACTGACCACTGCCATGAACACAGAAAACTACTTCCTGTTCGATCTCCCACCCCAGGAGGTGTACCCGAACTACCCCAGAGATGACCAGTTCTTTCCCGACCCAGAAATGGCGGGTGGAAAGCCTAGTTATGACATCTCATCATTACCTAATTTAGTACCAGACATCCCTATGCAACCCAATAATTACATCCCTTATGGTGCCGGATACCCTGCAGTTATGCCAGAGATGTATAACGTGAATCCCACTATCCAGGTCAAGAAAGAGCCGTTTGATTCCATCCCTATGGACAGCTTTATCCCCCCAGTCGATCACCCGCAAGCTATTTCTAGCCAGATTCCTCCCCAGACAGACTCCATCCCCGACCTATCCCAAGACTCGTCTGCCCCGCTGTATTCAGACTCGTCCGACCACACCTCCGAGCACTCCCCCGACGGTCTTCCCATGCATCTAATCAAAATTGTCGATATTAATAATCTTGATCGTGTATCTACCAAACCGCCTCCAGCGGAAAAACTGGTTCAAACACGCAAGCAAAATCTAGAAGACGAAGAAGAAGAAGAAGGAGAAGGTATGGAGGATTTGGTGTTGTATAAGGGGAGAAAGATCACCCGAAAGGAAAGGTTGAGACAGATGAGAGAAAGCCAGCGGAAACTCAGAGCAAAAAGAGCTCAACAAGTGAATGAAATTAAGGTTGAAAATGAACAATTGAAGAGAGAATTGGAGATGTTGAAGACTGACAATAATATCTTGACCAAGATCATTTCGTCGGAAGTTCCCAATTTCACCATCGGAAAAGTGTTGACTTTCGTGCCTCATTTACCACTCTCAAAGAGCTTTGTGCCTTATGATAGATTAACCACTGCATACCCTGGTAGACCTATCAATAAGTTGTTTGTTAATAGAGAATTCTTTTTACAAGATATCACTAGAACAATGCTTGATTGTATTGAGCATAAAAGAGAACTCAGCTTCAAGAACTTAACTGGTCCTCGTTGTAAGGCATTCGCATATCTTCCTGTGTATGGTTACTCAATGTTTGCTAAGTATATAAAAGAGATTGAAATGTCTGTTGAGATGGAAGAGGTTCCAATTGACTGGATAACGAACGATGACAAGCTTCCTGCAAATACCCTTTCTGTAAATGGCATTATCGATTATTTGTTAAGCTCCGCTAACTTAGATTTCTTGAACTTGGAGGTCCTTAAGAATGGGTTCCTCAGAGACCTCTTTGGAACCCAGGCTGGACCTACGATTTTCAAGGACGACTTGATTGACTGTGTCAAGGCGGCCACCGCCGCGTACTACCCTCCCGCGGAGGAGCTAGCGGTTTGAGTGGAGCTTTGAGCTTCGAGCGGTGCTTGTCAGTGTCGGGTACCCGCAGAGTACTTCGGTTCAATCGTCAGCTCAAGTTGCACGAGTAGAGACCAAGAATGGGCTCTGTACCCAGACCTGGACGCCACCCTCCACGGAGGTATAATGATGGATTTATGTTTTAATATACGATGGATTGGAGAAGAGCTTCGAGTGGAGTGAGAAGCTATGTAGTTTGATAGAGTAGTTCGATAGACTAGAGTGGGAAGAGCGGAGGCAGCACAGGCTAATCTCAAGAGAATAAAGTCGGCTCTAGCAACCATATGTGCATTCACTCTATTTCAAGGCTGTCTTAAGCTCTCCATCTCTCTACTCCCTGTTGCCATAACCAGCCTTCTTCATGCACATCATCTGCCGGGAGAGACTGACTTTGTAGTCGACGGTGCCGAGAATGTAGGCCTCATCAAACTTCGAGCTCAAGCAGATATCTAGGCTTAGGTCGAAATCTTTTCTTGATATTGCTGGCCCATAGGGTGTTGCAAAACAGTGTCTACCATAAAAGGCAATAAACACTTCCATCAACATTGACTTAGGATCAAACTTCTCTGATAATACTTCGAACGCCTCTATGATACTATAAGAGCCTTCAGGAAGGTCAGATACTTCGACCCAGGCTCTTGGGATCAAGTTCTGTTTACTAAGTTTGTTTAAACCTATATAAAAATCTCCAAGAAGAAATGGTCCATATTTATGGAAGTATTGCCATTTCTCCCGATGACACACAAGCAATGAACCATCGTCTCTCAAAAGGTCCAAAGTAGAAGCTACTCTTGATGATACAGCCTTGATGAAGGGAATGCCAGTGGAATCAACTAAATGATCACAACCTCTACCTTTCATCCAATCGTCAAACTCTATAAAATCTTCTGAAGAGGGGTGGTGAAGTTCTAGACATCGCTTATAGTGCTCTACATCCAAAGAGTCTTGAAACAAGTTGATGAAAACACTCCCAATTTGCTTAAAAGCCAGAATTTCGTATTCAAATGTCCTATTCTTATCTTCCAATAATTTGATCTCGCTTAAAAGTCGATTTTTTTCACTGGTCCTCTTTTCTTTAAGACGCCTCTGGGCCTCTCGCATTTGCTTGAGCCTCTGCTCGTTGTTATGCACGGCTTTAGTCGTGTTTTGGACGTTTGAGTGCTGTTCTGGTGTCATTACTAATGGGTGATTTACGACCGCGATTTGCAGCCGCTTAATTTAATTAAAAAATAAATATAAGATTATATGCATCAATTTATGTACATATGCGGCAATCTACGTATATTCATGCGTCAGTTTATGTGTATTCATGTGTCAACTTATTTATATTTATTCGTGCATGCATTTATTAACGCATCGATTTCATTCATGCATCAGTTTAGCTACAATATCATGCGGCGCTATTTGATCTGTTATGGTATATCTGTTTGTAGGTAATTCCATCATCTTGTATTGTCTTCTTATATCTGTCTGGTGGATACATCGAATAACGTTAATTTTTGATAATAGAGTTCATATGCGATGGACTTTGTCCTTAATAGATCCACTGGGATAATTTCTTGTGTTCATTATTACGACATAATTAAATCCCACTGGTACTTGCGACACCATACAACTTCTCTGTGCCATGAGTATCCGTTCATTTGGTATGCTATGTATCTCTGTTCATCGGATACTTATTTACTACTCGTATACGTCGTCTGTCTAATAGTCGTACATCAGCATACTTATATACTTATATCTAATTATCGTATACATCAGAATTATGAATATCTACTTCACGTATTTTATCCACTAATGCATAATTCCCAGTCAAGTTTATTGTTTTATCATCAACATGTACTCTATTTTATAGTATTTTTTTTATATCTACGTTTATTTAAGTGTAGCTATCTTAATAGCCAGCTCTTAGCTCAGCCACTCTAGTTAGCTCTTGGCAACCCTCTCGCTGTCGGGAGCGTAGCGAGAGGCTGAGAGACAGCTACATGCTGTAAAGCCGCCCGAGGATCTGGGACATGGTATCTACGACAATATTCTCCAACGTATTGAACTCAAATTTAACAATCTTCTTGGTAGCGTCATTATTTGTCGTGGCCAATGTGCTGATATCTTCTGCCCCACTTCCTGGCTTACCCTTTGGCAACTTCAATTGGGGGAACTTCTTGTTAAGTATATCTAAAATCATCTGAGTGCTGAATTTACCTGCAGTTAAAAATAACCTCTTGCCTGTTGCTTCATCACTTTCCATAGCTATCAAATGTCCTTTAGCAACGTCTCTGACATCTACGTACCCACCTTTATCAGTTTCGAAATTATCATCTTTCAACTTAGCAATTGAAGCAATTAGTTCATTCGAAGTATTCAAAGGTCCCTTAGCATCCTTGGGATCAACTTGTGGTCCAAAAACATAAACTGGGTTGACTGCAGTTAGCTTGAACTGTGGATTTTCTTCTTTTATAAACTTCCAAGCCAATTTTTCAGCAAATGATTTAGCACCATAATAGGCAGCAACACCATCTTTAATAGCTTCCTCGTAGCTGATATCGTTCCAGCTAGACTCGTCCATAGTCAACTCTGGATTTTGTTCATCAACAGACGAATAAATAGCAGCATCTGACGATGTAATAACCACCTTTTCAACTTGAGGTCCATAAGCCTTGATGGATTTCAAGATATTTTCAGTACCTTTAATTGCAGGAATAACCAAATCTCGTTCTGGATCCGTAGTGTCATAGAAGAATGGAGACGCAGTATGTAAGAGATACTTCACTTGTTGATGTTTCTTTAAGGC
Source organism: Yamadazyma scolyti (assembly GCA_003707025.2). Lineage (NCBI taxonomy): Eukaryota > Fungi > Ascomycota > Pichiomycetes > Serinales > Debaryomycetaceae > Yamadazyma > Yamadazyma scolyti. Next base: position 112,284 of record PPMW02000017.1, on the reverse strand, counting down.
TTCGTCAAATGCACCTGCCTTAACCATATCTTCTACAATCTCATAGTTAAACTTATTACCAAAGAAGGCCTTCAATTTTTGTCCTTTTGCTTCATTTCTGACAGTCCCGATAACATCATATCCCTTATGGATTAGCAACTGAATGATATGCTGGGCTATGAACCCACTGGCTCCTGTTATAAACACTTCAACCATTGATTATTGCAGTATTTGATTGCTAGGAATTTTTTAGTTTTATCGACGGAAAGTACTTCCTATCTAGGAATGCGTATACGAGCTTATCTGTGACATGTGAACTGTGAGCTGTGAACGGCAGCCTCGAACGGAGTGAGAAGCGGTGTAGTCTAACAGAGGGAGGAGAGCATAACTGCGAATGGCGTGCATATGCTATCCTGTGATATGCTGACATTCTCTTGAATACAGTTAGTCCCGTTCGCACCTCTCTGAACTGGATGTCGCAAATTCTGATTTCAAACCTCTCTTACATTTCACACCTCTCTCAATAGGATGTCGCAAATTAATGGATTTTCGCTATTGCAATCAATTAGCCGCAGAAATGAACCTTACGCCAAGCAAGGACTCTCAAATCAGTATAATGGAATAGCATTCACTATATGAAAATTCGCTGCCGGCAGAAAAGTGTGTATTAGATCTCATCACCTGTACCGTCTGGAGTAATATTTCGGTCATTAGCCGATAGGCGTGTGACACCTCGTATATTTGTGGTTCGCGCAGGAGTTATCTCTTATCACCTCTCTCCTACCTTTTGACCTATACCCTTCGCATCTCACTCCTTTCGAAGCTTACATATACCCGTCGCACCTCACTCCAAGCTCATCCTACCCACTTCTCACTCCGTTCGAAGCTCTCCGAATGCGCGTACTTCAAACGCCAGAGAAAACCCACAAATAATATCTTCCAGTTATTTCATTATAGTCCCAAGCACTACCAGCTAAAGAAGACATAGGAGTACATCTATTACCTTTTTCATAATACTTTGGTTTCTTCCAAACGAACCTCTCTCTCTTAGTATTTTTGGAAGATCTGGACTTTGGGCTCTTTGAATGATTTCATCTACAAATCGTTTGATTTCAAAGCGACTAATTCATTTGCAGCCAATGTTTTGATTTTAGCGTAATTTTAATAGTCATATTTATTATACATTGGCAAATTCATGGGTCTGGCTCGACCTAATCCAAAGGAACAACGTAAAGTTCATTTCCATTTGTCAATTTTAAATTGCCCTAGCGAATGGAGTATGGAAGTAGGGGGTATAAAATGCGACATCTAGTTAAGAGAGGTGTAACCGGATTAACTTACGACATCCTCGAAATCCCTCATGTCATCCTCATGTACCACATCCTCATGTTCGACGGCTTGAGATCAAGACGGCCCCTGCAGACTTGGTCCAAGGTCTGTAGTAAGAGCTGTCTTTGTGATCCCAAATAGCGTTTCCTTCCTCCCCTCTGAGAACGGAATCTGCCCGAAGCTTATCGTTTAATACCGCATTGGGAAGTTCGAGCAGATTATATAAAGACACCACAGTTAGGACTACTTTCTTCAGAATGTATATCCCAGCCAAATACGATGAGCCCAACTGGGAGTATCAAGCGGACATAATCAAGGAATACCCATTGGCAGTGTTAATCACTTCTAGTACTGATGGAATCATCGCTAATCATATTCCGTTCAACCTCGTTGAAAAAGATGGTAAGAAGATCCTTCAAGCACACCTAGCCAAGAAGAATCACCAACTTCCATTCTTGAAGGATAATGCTAAGGTGTTGGTTGTATTCCAATCTGAAAGTTCATACGTCAGTCCTTCACACTATCAAACCAAGCAAGAAACTCATAAGGTAGTCCCTACTTGGATATTTGCAGCAGTTCACTGTTATGGCACTGCTAATTTAATTGATGACTATGATTTCATCAGAGCTCAGCATAATCTACTTACAGACCAAGAAGAGGCCGGAACTGCAAAGCCTTGGAAAATAGATGAAGCTCCTGAAAAATATTATAGAGCACTGCAGAAGGCCATTATTGGCTTGGAGATCGTAATCGACAGAACAGAAGCCAAATATAAATTTGAACAGAAAATGCCACAAGGTGATATCAATGGCGTTATCAATGGCTTGGCTGAACAGCAGCCACGGGTTTCCCAGTTCGTAAAGGAGACAAACCTGAGGTAGTGCTATTGCTGATTATTTATTATATTATTTTATGCTATTTATATTTATTTATTATATTTATTTTATATATTTATTGTTCTAAATATATTAATTATTTTAAATATGTATCTATTTAATTTTTTTGCATCTATTCAATTTTTTTATGCATCACTTGCTTCTTCTTACGGTATTTATTATGCACCTAATACCTCTCATGCATCCAGTGCATCTTATTTATCTACAAACCTATTTCATATATTCATATATTCATATATTCATTTTATGTATAATCCGTCAATATGGGGTAAAGCGGGCCCGGCTTCTGCCCCTGCCTCCCCGTCCACCTCTTCCTCTCCCACCCCGATACCCTCCCCTTCCTCGTGATCTGAACCCACGTATGTTCGTCCTTTTTGCATCAACTTTCAATTGTCTGTCTCTGAATGTAGTCCCATTCAATTCTGTAACTGCCTTATCTACTGCTTCACTGGTAGTGAATTCAAGATATGCAAACCCCTTGGGCTTCCCCGATGCTTTATCAAGCATTATTGTAACTCTATTAACAACACCCACCACCGAGAAGTGCTGCTGCAATTCTACTGGCGTGGAATTATAATCTACATTGCCTATATAAATAGATCTACTATCGACTTCTTGCTTTTCAGACTCATTATCTCCCAGTAATTCTTCCGGCCTTTTAGCAGCTTGATCCATCTCCTGTTTCCGTTGAATTATGTATTCCGACGTACCAATTGTGATCTCCACGTCACTGGTTATATCTTGTTCCTCCATACTGACTTCGTCTGACATGTTGCGAAAATATTGCCGGCCATTGAGAGAGCAGAGAGAACAGAGAGAGCAGAGAGAAAGAGACGACGAGGCGACGAGAGAGCGAGGCATGACTAAATGTAGATACAAATATGAGTTCAGTGTTTTATTCAGTGTGGGTGTTGTGACGTGCCCAGTGTTACTCTTTTGATAGAACAGTGCCGGACGATGTACTACATGGTGGCTTCTCGACAGCCAGAGTCCTTCCCTAAACTTCTATAGTTCCGGGAGGTTCCGCTGGCGGTCAAGAGCCTTGGAGCTACCTTTAATAGAGACCGGCTTAGTTGCTAAAATAGATGATGTAGACTCATAATTCGATGGTTGATGTCTTCTCTTACCTACATTGGCTAAAAGCGAATCTCTTTCATGGAACATATCATCATCAGTTTCATAGCCATTATCATAAGGTGCCTCCACATCTTCCTCTATATGAAGACCCATATAGCTTGGAGATACCTCATGTGCAAATGGATTACTTCTTCTTCTCTTTCCACTAGTCCTTCCATTCAAACAATAAAGAACTAAGAAGAGTAAAAGGGAGAATACAATAAGTCCTAATATCACACCAACACCCACACTAATGAATCCAAGATGAACATGCAAGAAGCCGTCATTCTTTTCTAACCACTTCAAGTGGATTGGTCGGTCTATCAAGAACACACATGGTTGAGAACTATCATGAGCAGATAGAGTAGTACACCCATGCCTGAGTATCTTGATCTTATGGTCAGTCTTTTCCCCATCTTCACGACGTATGTCCAAGACCGCCTTGCCCAGCCCCGACTTCTTACAGGAAAATAGGAGCTTGGAGTAGTTGGACCGGATCAAGTCGGGAACGAGCTCCTCCAGCGCTACCTCTTCCAGGGCCTCTCCATGGCCCATGCAGTTGAAGATCTTAGTCACCTCAGAATTCGGGATCAAATGAGCTTCAATGAACTCATACAAATTCAGTAGACCAGTAGTGATATTATAACTACTCAACGATTCAGGTGTAGGTACTAATAATGAGAACTCCAGTTCCTCTATTGAGTCGAACTTCAATAGCTTTCGAAGCTTAGGAAATTGGTCAATAATATCTATAAATGAGACAATTGTCAGATCATCTTCAGTTGACCTAATGAGGTCATCAAAAGGAATATGGAAAGCCAGTGGCATCAAGAGCAGATTCACCACATGTACTACACCTTGATTGAACAACATATCTGAGTTCAATGGGATTTCCACGAGTGAATTATTGATACTAACTATATGGTTAAAGTTTCCATTAAACTGCTGATTTTTAACCGTCACTACTTCTCCATCCAAAGTAGTAGAATTGATCACTTCGTAACCACCTTCCAATCCAAAGTTAGAGTAGATCATGTCTTCTATGAAGATGTTCTTTAAGATCGATTTGAACTGTTTAGGATGCTTTTCTAAGTAGTCTAAAACAAGACCTAGTTTCTTCCATGCACTCACCGTACCAGTCGAATCTGGGCTTACATCAGGCAACCCACAAGGTAAGAAGGCAGTATACCCTTTGTTGTTCTCTTTGAAGTCTAATAGTCCAAATTTCTGGAGATATTGGACGGTTTTTAGGCATTCTGCTTGATTGATGTTGATATGCTCTAAATGTCTTTGTAAAGATCCTGTAGATACTAAATCTGCTAAAGCACTCTTGAATGAAGGTGGAGGATCAACTGACGAATCAACTATATAAGCATATGAATCATTACCTATACTAAAAGGACCAGCCTCTACTTTGATTTCGTCATTAATTCTTGAGTTTAAAACATCACCACTTTTGGATCCTGAAATCTTCATTTTAAAACATCCATTGACTCTCTTGTTAGAGCATAGAAGAGTGTCGGCAAGCTTGTAGTAAGTGTCATCATGATCGAGGATGTTGTCATGGATGTTTATGGATTCGTTGAGGAACTGATAGAGGAGCTTTCGCTTCGTGCTGAAGCCGGCCACGCGGGCAGTATCTTTGCCAGCAGTGTCTCTTTGGACACTATCTCTTTTCCTGGCACTGTCCCTCTGGCTGTCTCTTTCGCTGTCGCCAACGTCATCACTTTGGTGAAGAGACTCGGTATTGAAGGCACTCTCATCATCCACATCGTCTCGCTGGTCAACACTGAGAATTATGGTCTGGTTCACAGAAGTTCCATCAATCAAATAATCAAGTGACCTGAACTCCAACTCTTCCACTAAATCGGAGTAATGCAATGCAAATAACGACTTTCTAGGAGTCAAATCAACCACTTTGGTATTTGCTTCACTGAAAAAGTCACTGGAATTATCAAATATGTGAACTATAGCATCACTTAGTACTATGTTAGACCCTAACTTACTGCTCTCCAATTTACCGTTCAAAATGATCGTGCCATTCCCTGACCCCTTGCCTCTATCTATCCTGAACTTCTTCACGCCCTCCACATCCTTATAGAGAGATGAAGAGATGTTAGCGGACATCACCTTTTCTGGGGTCATGAGCTGTTTCAATAGCTTAGTTATATCGTACTTTATTTCAAGTACAGAGCGGTCTGATGAGCTGAACCGATTCCCATTCAACACATGATAAAGGGTAGAGTAGTAACGTGAGGTCATATTGGACATAGACTCAAACACTACATCGTTGGTAGGAATGAAAATCGTGCCTACATCTTGCATGAACTCGTGACAAGTATGAGGAATGATCAGGAACTTCTTTTTGTCTTTCTTGGACAGTTTTTTAGGCTGAAGTTCGAGAAGCAGCTTGAACAATGACTTAAAGTAGGAGATATCGTGACCGTTCAAAGTAGACGAAACATCGTCTAGCAAGACCTCGCATATAGACTGTTTTAAGGGGAGCTGAGAATCAAGAGCCTGGATGAATGACCATTGATGCTTAGCATAGATATCTGCTTCCACTATTGCAGCACCGTCTACTTGGTACTGCTGGTTCTCGAAGTCAGGGGACACTTGTACTTCGTAGGTCTTGTTGTTGACTTGGTATAGGGTGTCGAACACGGCTGGCTGGCTGGCCATGTAGCCTACTCTGAACTTCTGGGCGACGATGTAGCGTCGGAGGGCCGAGGCTTGGGCCATCTCGACTGTATGGGCTGTCTGAGCCCCTGTCTGGGCCCCTGTCTGGTCCCCTGTCTGGGCAGCTGGCAGCGATTTCACGAGCTGGTCGAGCTCCACTCGCCCCACAAACGCCAGGTTGACAGGCGCTAGTAAAGTGACATTACGTAGCGTATTTACATACGGAACAAGTCCATTTCTCTGTAGTAATAATAAAAATGACGAGAACTGAACATCGGCTGATAAGATATCAATGATGGTAGAAGGTGTGGGAGTAGGCGCCTCGCTACTGACCCCTGCAGCCCTTGGAGCGACTGCAGTACCTGCTGTAGCTGCCGTAACACCTGTTGTAAGTGTGTCTGTGGTGACGGTAGTACATAGACTCAACGATAGGTATGCTAGGATCCACACCCTAAACACCCTGTAAAGCATAGTTGAGAATAAGAAAAAGCACAAGACGAGACAAGAGCACGACATTTGGGGCGAGCATGGAGCTTCGAACGGAGTGAAGCGATGAGTTGAGTTCCTTGACTTTCTTCAGTTTCTTGAAATCCCTCCGTCTATATGAAGGGGTAGTAGAGTGTAGGGTGTGATGGTAGAGATAAACTTTAAAGCCGAATTGAGTAAAAATGTAATCGAAATGGCTGCAAAACAAGTGAGAGAAGCGAAGTAAAGCGGGAAGTAGAGTAGAGTAGACCAGAAGACTAGAGAGAAGACTAGTACTAGATCACAGAGTAAAGGGAGTATCTCACTCATGGCTATGGCCAGAGTACGCTATATCACATGGCACAGAGGGTCTATTTCGGTATGTCACAGTGCACATGGTTCAAGAGTATGTATTAAAATGCAATCACAGCCCACGTCCCAATCAAAGCAAGAATCGTAGAAACCAAAAGCGCCGTCTGAACAACTACCCGTTCAACAGGCCCTATGGTTGCCTTACATAACTTCAAGTAGAACAAACATGGTAAAATCACACACACTAAGAAGCAAATGGAAGCTCCAAGTATACCTATGATCTTATCGAATTCCGGGAACATAATTGCCATTAACACAAATAATGCATTGACACCAATTCTAGTGAGAAACTGGCCCATAGCCTTTATGGTACTGATGAACCAGCTGCTAGAGTCAGTGTTAGTACCGAGAAACGAGTCTAAGGTTGCGATAATGGGTTTAGCATTCAAGGGGGTCTTAGCGATTGGAATTAGACAGATCAACCCAGAAACAAGGGTATATATGAATGCAGGATAACCTGGGGTCAACAATAAGTTGTTTGTAATTTCATCTTTACAATAAAATCCAAACATCAAGAACCCCAAAACTCCCATAGAAAGGTCAGTAAGTAATGTGATGGAGTAAGTTACTTTTAGGGTGCCTGTGAATTTATAAGGATGTCTCATATCACTCTTCAAATTAGGGAAGATTGCATGGCCTCCAAAAGGAGCCATCATGATTCCAATAGTTAAGAGTAGATCACTATATGAATCAGGCCATAATTTGGTAGGCATGAATTGAATCAACGATCCAGGAGCTGTAGGTTTGATTAGGCCACAGATGAACACCAACAAGGTGATGGATATGGTTGAAATGATACCTAAGAGGGAGAACACTGATAAGACCGGTAATGGCATGAATGTGAAAGGTGTTAAGATGAAGAAACTTAAGAGTTTGAATCTCGTCTTTGTCCAAATCTCTTCGTCACCCAATAAAGCGTAGAGCGAGTCACTGAATAAGACAATCAATGCAACACCTGCACCAAGTAGATCAACTGAGAAGATTAGGGAGATCAATAACTTGGCTATGGAACCATATGAAGCGTAGCCTAGATCTGCATATGTCATAATGGTACTGTCAGTGTCCATTGATTTCGAGAGTAAAGTAGCTGACCAATAGGTTGAAATTCCACAGGCAAGAAGGAGAGGAATGCCTATGATCCAACCAGCTTTCAAAAACCCAACAGGTAGAGCCAATAAGCCCACTCCGATCAAAATGTTGATGGAATTGAAGATGGTTTGAGGTGCTGTGGATTGTCCAGCTAAAATAGTAACTAAATTACCATCCTTATCTTCTATCTTCTTCAAGTTAACATGAGAAGCAGTGGTCATCATGGATATAGAACTCCTTATGCTGGAGAATGAGGGGGCTGGGAAGATCCTTTTCTGAGGTATAGGAATCCCATTGATAGAATTCTGACGTGATCTGGATTGATTTAAAGCATTGATAATGTCGTCCTGGTAGAAGACATCATTATTAGAAACTGACGAATCATAGGGCCGATTGAACTGGATGTCGTGAATAACAGTGCTTAATCGTTCACCTCTAGATGCAGGGATCATAAGCTCTGGATCAAAGACTTCATCTTCGTCATCGTCACGGTAAAAGAACGACCGCTTCTTATGGATTTCACTGTCTAGTTTGGACGCTTGGTAGCTCTGGGCTCTGGTGAACGAGCTGGCGAAGTTGTGAAGCGAGTTGGGGCCTTTGAACGATCCTATGGGCGTGTCGAGGACGGACTGTCTTAAGAGAGGCGTGGATTCGTTGGGGAAGCTCATCGTGCTTCGGTGGAGTGAGATCTGTGTAGTTGTCTGCCTTGTACGGAGTGAAAAGCCGTGTGCTGTTGTGCTGTGTTGTGCTGTGCTTCGAACGGAGTGAGAAGCGGTGTAGCCTGTGCTGTATCTCCTTAAGTGTGTCGAAGGTTAAGTTCTTGTTAACCTTATGAACTATTAATGAAACCTGTGCTGTGTAGTGCTGTAATAACCTGCTGTTAGCCTGCGTGTCTGTGCTGCCTTGTGTTGTGGCCTTTGATAGACCCTGATGTGAGATGAAATTTTCTCGTTATCTTTAAGAGCTTTGGAGGAGTTTTGGAGGAGCTTTGAAGGAACTTTGAGCGAAGCGAGAAGCGACGTGTTTAGACGAGGGGGGAAGAGGTACGAGTGACGGTGGTAGAGAAGAAGGCGGTAGAGAAGAGAAGAGGTTAGAGAAGAGAAGAGGGGAGAAGATAATAGACGAGTTGGGTGAAAATTGTTTATCGGCGAAATGCAGGAAAAGGCGAACTGCAGGAGAACTGCAGGAACTTCAGGAAGAATGGGACAGGTCGTGAGAAGCTCCTACTCTCTTACTCCTACTCTCTTACTCCTACTCTCTTACTCCTACTCCTACTCTTCTACTCTCTTACTCCTACTCTCTTACTCCTACTCTCTTACTCCTACTCCTACTCTCCTACTCTCTTACTCCTACTCTCCTACTCTCTTACTCCTACTCTCTTACTCCTACTCTCTTACTCCTACTCTCCTACTCTCTTACTCCTACTCTCTTACTCCTACTCTCTTACTCCTACTCTCCTACTCTCTTACTCCTACTCTCTTACTCCTACTCTCTTACTCCTACTCTCCTACTCTCTTACTCCTACTCTCTTACTCCTACTCTCCTACTCTCTTACTCCTACTCTCTTACTGCTACTCTCTTACTCTTACTCTTTTACTCTCTTACTCCCACTCTCCTACTCTCTTTTTACAGTTCTTACAATTCTTACAGGTCTTACAGTTCTTACAGGTCTTACAGTTCATACTCTCCTCTCTTACTCTCGTGTTTATCTCTCGTGCTCATCTCTCGTGTTCATCTCTCCTCCCTCTCTCATCAATGATCTGCTCTGTTCATCTCTCTTGTTCTTCTACTCTCCTACTATCATCTCTCCTCCCTCTCATCAATGATCTAATCTCCTGATCATCTATCCTATTCTCTCTACTCCCTCGTTTCTCTCTACGTTGAAGCTCATACTCTCCTTACACAACACATCGCTATGGACTTGTCGCTTCTCGATGGACTTGTCGCTTCTCGATGGACTTGTCGCTTCTCGATGGACTTGTCGCTTCTCGATGGACTTGTCGCTTCTCGATGGACTTGTCGCTTCTCGATGGACTTGTCGCTTCTCGATGGACTTGTCGCTTCTCGATGGACTTGTCGCTTCTCGCTTCCGCTTCAAAGCTCCTACGGTCCTCACGGCGTGCGCTGCCGACTGTCCCAATTAGGACAGATGATAACGAAAAAAAACGCCATACAATAGAAGGATTTCTTATAATGGGTATGGTAGAAACAGTATCCACGTACGTATCTCGGTCAATTTTCTTCAAAAAGGAGTCTGAATTGACCTCCAGTCAGAAATGGATCTTGGGACTCATCAATCTTGCATCTGTGGTCATTTTCTGGGTGATGTCATCATTCTTAGTAAGTGACTTATTTGAGAGTGATATCTATAGGAAACCATTCCTAATCACATACATTAATACCGCCTGTTTCAGCTTCTACTTGATACCGTACCTTAGGTATGAAGGCTTGACGTTGAGGGAGTTCGTTTCCCGTACAAAGGACGAGCTTAGGGCGAAGAAATCTGCTACTAGCGATATCGAGACGCTGAGCTACGGCTCTTCTGAGACGCCTGACTCTTCTGCGACGCCTGGCTACGGCTCTGGTGATGAGACGCCTAGCTACAACTCTGGCGCCCCTGGCCCTGCTGGCCCTGCTGGCGCCCCAGACTTGAAAATAACTACGGCGGAGACGATCGAGCTCTCGTTGAAGTTCTGCATCCTCTGGTTCTCCGCTAACTTGGTGACCAACTCATCGCTTTCCTACACATCTGTGGCATCACAGACGATATTGTCGTCGACGTCGTCTTTTTTCACCTTAATTATCGGGTTTTTCTATGCCATAGAGAAGATAAATAGAAACAAGATCTATGGGATCCTTTTGTGTTTTGTGGGAGTTCTTATAGTGACGAAAATTGACTCGTCCTCTACGAACCCATCGAACTCAAACTCGGTGATCTTTTTCGGTAATATGCTAGCCCTCTCTGGAGCATTGATTTACGGGGTTTATACCATCTTACTTAAAGTAAAGACAATCATTAGGAACTCGACACTAGAGAGAGAGTTGAATACCCATTTATTCTTTGCGTTCGTGGGACTTTTCTGCTTGTTCTTGTTGTGGCCCATAATTATTATTCTTCATGTTACAGGAGTTGAAACTTTTGCTATACCGAAGGATTCTCATATTTTGACGTTATTACTCATAAACATTGTGGTTACTTTTATAAGTGATTTCTGTTGGTGTAGAGCCGTGATTTTGACGAGTCCGTTGACTGTCACGGTGGGGTTGTCTATGACAATTCCTTTGGCTATGGTAGGCGATTGGATATTGAAGGAGTTCCACCTCAATTGGTTGTATATAGCTGGTGCTAGTATAGTCACGGTGGGCTTCTTGATTATTAACAGGGACGAAAGGGAGGAGTTTACCCATGCAGAGCTTCGAACAGAGTGAGAAGCGATAGAAGGAGATAGTAGACAGAGCTTAGAGAGAGAATTTCAAACGGAGTGGGAAGCAATAGAGAAGTGGAGGAGATAGTAGACAGCTTCACTGACAGCTTACCCAGCTCTGGAAGTAGGAGGCGATAGAGAGTATAGTAGAGTATAGACAGACAGTAGTGACTGGTAATATAAAGCAGGTCATAGAACAGTTATAGATCAGCTTATAGAAAGTTTAGACCAGTTTATAAACCGTTTATAGACGCTCATGATGATATACCACTTAGGGGAACTCTGAAATAGAGAGATTAGTAGACTCTCGTAAAGCTTATGATGACTCTCGTTTTCAAATACAGAGTTATAGTGTAGTCTCAGCTTAGTGCAAACATTGATGAAACAGCGCATAGACTAACATGCAGCTTATAGAGAATTCTCATACTAATATAGAGAGGGGAACACAATTTATAGTGTATACGTACGGCTTGTAGTCGCTCTTATACTCTTCTTCTCTCTTCTCTCCTCTCTTCCCTCTAGTCATTGTACACGCTTCTCGCTTCGTTCGAAGCTCTCGAAGCTCTCGAAGCTCTCGAAGCTCTCGAAGCTCCGAGGTCTCACAAATCGCTTCTCACGTAGCCCAAAGCTCATGATAGGCCTATATCTAGCGTGGATCCTATGCATTCCCACAGTCCTAGCATCCACCTTTGAAGCTCTACAGTTGACAGAACTATCCAAGCAAAGTCAAGATTATATCATCACCATTGATGGAGACCTTAGCTCATTTACCGGAGTGAGAGACTACTACACGTTGGTAGCGATTACTTCAAGTGTGAAAGACCATGGGTGTACACCATGTAAAACGTTGAAATCAGTAATAGCCAGGGTCTCCAAGGCATGGTTTCACGATTATTCTTTCTCCAATATGTTATTCTTTATAGAGATTGATATAGCCATAGAATCTAATATGAAATTAGTTAGTGAGATTGGTTTAAATACCATACCTCATATTTGGCTTATTCCACCTAATTATGAGGAACAATACGATCCCATAAGTCTCTTGAAAGAGCCACATTTCATATTCAAATTACCCAGAGAGAAACTCGCTAGCCAATCTTTAGAGTTGGCTCAATTCATCTCCAAGACTGTTCAAAGATCGATCTATTTACGAGATGAAAGCCCCATCAAAAATTTTGTGATTTACTTTATAGTGACGTTTTTAGCTATTAAGCTCGTCAAGGCAAGAGGTCCTCGTATACTCACAGGATTAGGTAAGAAATTCATCTATAGCTGTTTATCAATTTTGGCGATTTTAGTATCCACTACCGGATTCCAATTTACTAGAATTCAAAAAGTCCCATTCTTAACAAGAAGCGAGAATGGAGTCAATTACATAAGCCATGGCACCCACTATCAGTTGGGGGTAGAAACTCTCATTATCAGTACTATCTACGCATTGTTGGCCATTTGTTTTGTGGGGTTGATATACTTGGGTAAGGGTAACTCCAACACAAGACACATATTGATCGTGGCTGATACCATTTGCATCTATGTATTATACAGTTTACTCACGAGCATTGCATTGCGGAAGGATCCTGACTACCCCTACGTATTGTCACGGTTCGTGTGACATAATTGCACACAAATGCTTTATGCCATACAGTCTTCCTCCAATCTTACGCATGCTGCTTATTTTCACTATATTTTCAATATACTTGTACTATACCATACTTTTACTATATTTTCACTTTGAATTCTTCCCTTCAAGTCTTCCCTTCCGGTCTTCCCTTCAAGTCTTCCCCTCCAGTCTTCCCTTATTCCTTATCTCCCTATATTTCACTATATTTCGCCATATCTTCTACAATTCACTGTATTTTACATCACATCACAAATTTTCATTATATTTTCTGATCCTTAATTTCCCATATCTCTACTATCAAATCGTCACTACTAAATCTTCACTACCATGTTTTCATAACTAAGTTTTCAGTAATTTTCACATACTATTCACTAAATTTTCATTACGCGTAGTATGATAAACGGAGTCAAGAGAACTGTTGGTGTTAAAAGAAGACTAAGTGATGCCGGTCAAGGAGGGAAAAGAACCCTTGGCAATGGTGGTGGTAAGAAAATCACTGACTTTTTCCAGCTGAAGCCTGCCGAGCCTGTTGGGCCTGTCGAGCCAGTTGGGCCTGTCGAGCCAGTTGAGCCTGTCGAGCCAGTTGAGCCTGTCGAGCCTGTCGAGCCTGTTAAACCTATCGCCGACTACGCTGAATTTGCCAAAAACCACAACTTCAACAAACAAGAATGGGTAAGTTCACTTACCCCAGATCAAAGAGAACTCTTGGATATGGAAATTAACCATATGCACATAACTTGGTTAACTTTCTTACATAAGGAAATGACAAAGCCTTATTTCATTAGTTTGAAGAAGTTTCTTAAAAGCCAGGTTAATAAGACGACCTTTCCACCTAAAGAACAAGTTTATTCATGGTCACATTATACACCATTGCCGGAGATCAAATGTTTAATACTTGGACAAGATCCTTATCATAATTTCAATCAAGCTCATGGATTAGCATTTCTGGTATTGGAACCAACAAAACCTCCACCGTCATTGAAGAATATATTCAAAGGAATTAAGAATGATTATCCTAAATTTCAACCTCCGGATCCTAAGAGTTCAGGAGGTGGTAACTTAACTAAATGGGCCAAAAGAGGCGTGCTTCTACTTAATACATGTTTAACAGTTGAAGCTCATAAACCCAATAGTCATTCTAAACAAGGTTGGGAAATATTTACTCAAGAGGTCATCAATTGTGCACTCAAATATCATAAAGATGATGGGTTTGTGATTATGGCATGGGGCATGCCAGCTCAGAATACTATCACTAAATTTAGCGAACTAAAACACACAAATAATTTCTTGATCTTGAAGACGTTTCATCCATCTCCATTTTCTGCAGCAAAAGGCTTCTTTACTGCACGATGTTTCATAAGTGCCAACCAATGGCTTGAAAAGAGCGGTAGAACAAAGATCAATTGGGCATTGCTTGATAGTAATAGCATCGAATGAGTGGAGGCATTTCCATCTAGCTCTGGCTTATTACTCCCAGTCTGTGGCTTAAAAACGGTAGAGTAAGGTTAACTATCTTGTCTTAATAGTATATCTTAACTGAAGAGAAAGAATTAGACATTTTCATTCACATGTTCCTTACCTCTTCATCCATTGGCCCCTTAGTGCTAAATGCCCAACCACCATCAATGGCTCTGAAATACGGTCCTAATCGACTCTTCATCACATGTTTTGATCGCAAGAGAGGTGCATTTCCTCCGCTATCCACCTTCCTCTACTCATGGTGAATCGTGTTACTACTATGGCCTCTTTCTACTAAATGGCCTCTTCTACTAAACGGCCTCTTATACCAAATGGCCTCTTACTACTCAACACCACACAATGTCTTGCAAAGCACGGCGTATCAACAATGACTCTACTTAATCACATTACTCGTGCCATCACGAGAGAACTACACATTCATCCACTATCTACATCTTCCATACTAAGTCTTAGCTTCTTACTAAATACTCTCCTCTTCCCTGTTCTCTTCTCTTCCCTTCTCTTCTCTTCCCTTCTCTTCTCTTCCCTTCTCTTCTCTTCCCTTCTCTTCTCTCTTCTCTCCTGTTCTATACTACATCGCTTCTCACTCCGTTCGAAGCCCACGCTCTTCTCTCTCGGTGGCTCAGTCCTCGCTCTTCTCTCTCCGATTGTAGCTACATCGCTTCTCACTTCGTTCGAAACTCACTCCTTTCGAAGCTCTTCGAAAGAAGCGCCCGTTTTCACCCCCTGGTCATCATCTTCCATCTACCTCTTTATTCATGATAAACCTTGGTTTATCCATTTATTTTTCGCCGCTCTTTACACGTCGCACTTGCAAAAAGAAACTAATCTAACATGATTCCAGTTACCCGGCTTTCTGATAGAAGTAGCATAAAGTCAAACGAAATTTGGGTGGGCAAAAAACAATAAAAGTTTTTGTAGTCTTTAATTTTTTATAGGTTATTGAATAGATTATAATTAGGAAGGAATTAGGATTGTTGTGATAAGTGGGCCATAATGACTGCTACAAAGAATGGTACCAAGAGTGTTAAGACGAATCGGTCTAAAGCAATAAGAAAGAAATCTAAGGATGACCAGCATGAATCTAAGGAGGGACGTAAAAATCGATTTCTTCTTAATATGGATCCAGTTGCATATCGTAAAAAAGATAATGATGATGCAACAATAAGATTCAAGTACCTTCTTAGTTTAACTCCACTATTCCGTCATTTCATCGATTTAAATGCTTCTAAAGATGCCACATTCAAAACCATTATCAAGCAACTCGACGAGGAACATCAATTTCAGTTCAAAGAAACCACAAAGACTAAAAAGAATCTGAAACGTAGAAAGACTGAAAAAGAAGAAGATGCTGAATTATTACAAGAGGAAGAACATATTGGTGATGCTGATCAAGAAAAGACCATCATTACCGAATCTCCCAGTTATATCGCTGAAGGTAAACTTCGAGAATATCAAATTCAAGGTTTGAACTGGTTGATCTCGTTATATGAGAATAGATTATCAGGGATTCTTGCTGATGAAATGGGCTTAGGTAAGACTTTACAGACCATCTCATTCTTAGGCTACTTACGGTATATACGAAAAATTGATGGTCCATTTATTGTAATAGTACCAAAGTCTACCTTAGACAATTGGAGAAGAGAATTTGCTAAGTGGACTCCCGAAGTAAATGTCGTGGTTCTTCAGGGAAATAAAGAGTCTCGTGATGAAGTCATACACTCTCGCTTATTGCAAGCCGATTTTGATGTTCTTATCACATCATTTGAAATGGTCATAAGAGAAAAATCCCAACTAAAAAAGTTTAAATGGGAATATATTGTTGTTGATGAAGCTCATAGAATCAAAAATGAACAAAGTTCATTATCTCAAATTATTCGATTATTTTATTCTAGAAATCGGTTGTTAATCACTGGTACTCCCTTACAGAATAATCTTCATGAACTATGGGCTTTACTTAATTTCTTATTACCTGACGTCTTTGGGGATTCTGAAATATTTGATAGTTGGTTTGAAGGTCAAGGTGGAGAACAAGCTGAAGGTCAAGATCAAGAAGAAGTAGTCAAACAATTGCATGAACTCCTAAGTCCATTTTTATTAAGAAGAGTTAAAGCCGATGTGGAGAAGTCATTACTCCCCAAAATAGAAACCAATGTTTATGTTTCAATGAGTAATATGCAAACTGAATGGTATAAGAAGTTATTAGAAAAGGATATCGATGCAGTTAATGGTGCAGTAGGTAAACGTGAAGGTAAAACAAGGCTTTTAAATATTGTTATGCAATTAAGAAAATGCTGTAATCATCCCTATTTATTTGATGGTGCAGAACCTGGTCCTCCTTATACTACAGATGAACATTTAGTATATAATTCAGGTAAAATGAAAGTCTTAGATAAGATGCTAATGAAATTCAAAAAAGAGGGTTCCAGAGTATTGATTTTCTCCCAAATGTCAAGATTATTAGATATTTTAGAGGATTATTGCTTTTTAAGAGAATACAGTTACTGTAGGATAGATGGTTCCACTTCTCACGAGGATAGAATTGAAGCTATCGATGAGTACAATAAACCAGATTCTGAAAAATTTCTCTTCTTATTAACTACAAGAGCTGGTGGTTTAGGGATTAATTTAACTAGTGCAGATATTGTTATTCTCTACGATTCAGATTGGAATCCTCAAGCAGATTTACAAGCTATGGATAGAGCTCATAGAATAGGACAAAAGAAACAAGTTAAAGTTTATAGATTTGTCACCGATCAAGCTATTGAGGAGAAGGTTTTAGAAAGAGCAGCACAAAAGTTAAGATTAGATCAATTAGTTATACAACAAGGTAGGGCTGGTACTGCTTCAGCTATTGGATCTAATAAGGATGATTTGATTGGTATGATTCAACACGGAGCTCAACAAGTATTTGAATCTAAACGTAAAAATACTGTTGATGATGCAAATGATGATATTGATATAGAGAAATTGTTAGAGAAAGGAGCAGAAAGAACGAATAAACTAAACCAAAAATTCAATAAGTTGGGACTTGATGATATTCAAAATTTCACTTCTGATAGTTCTAGTTGGGAATGGAATGGTCAAGATTTCTCCAAGAAGAATGATGGTTCTTTCAACTTCATATCTCTTTCCAAAAGAGAAAGAAAAAAGGAATCAACATATTCTGTTGATAATTATTACCGCGATGTCTTAAAGACAACCGGTATTGTTCCTCCTGCTGGTAGAACCAGGCAACCCAAACTTTATAGTCCACAAGATCACCAATTCTTCCCTGATAAGTTGAAAGAATTACTTGAACGTGAACAACTACAGTTTCGAAAAGAAGCAGGTTATAAGTACAAATTACATGATTTCGGTGATACTGACGAAGAGTTCATTGTGGAAGAGGACAGAGATGATATTTCAAGAGAAGAGAAATTGAAACTTGCTCAAAAGAAACTCAATGATAATGTACCGTTATCAGAAGATGAAATAAAGCTTAAAGATGAATTGTTGGAACAATGCTTCCCTCATTGGTCAAGAAGAGATTTTACAAACTTTATTCACGCCAGTGCTAAACATGGTAGGCACTCTTATGAGGAAATATCGAAGTCTCTCAGTAATAAGACTCCAGAAGAAGTGGAAAGATACTCTAAAAAATTCTGGGAAAGTTATCAGGAGATTGAAGGGTATGAGAAGTACATCAACCAAATCGAGCATAGCGAGAAGAAGTTAGCCAAATTGTATTACCAGGCTTCCATTTTGAAACAAAAGATGGATAATTGTGAGGATCCTTTGGCAGAATTGACCATCTCGTATCCACCCAATAATTCCAAGAGAGTTTACTCCAAACTTGAAGATAGGTTCATACTTGTGTGTGTACATAAACACGGCATTTTTAGTGAGAATTTAGCTGAAAAGATCAAAGAGGAGATAGAATTAAGTGACCTCTTCAAGTTTGATTGGTTTATGCTATCTAGAACATCACAAGAAATTAACAGGAGAATTAACACCTTACTCTTAGCTCTTTCAAGAGAAGCTGATAGTGCAAATAAGAAGAAACTTAAGATCAATGGCACGGGGGCAAGCGTGGGACCTAATTCTAATAGTAGCTCACGTATAGGTTCAGTGGAACCTAATGGAAAGAGACCTATTAATGAAGACGTTACGATTAAAAAGAAAAGAAAACTTTGATTTCAACCATGTTTATTGCTTTTTTGGGAGGATGGTTGTATACTCTACATATATTGTATAAATATGTAATAATAATTCATATACATGTACAACTCCTACAACTCTTGCATTAAATATTGCTACGCTAGCTCTATGACATCCATAACTCTCAAAATAATGGTGTTCAAGTGTACTGGGACCTTATCGTTTCTTTGACAGTTGAAATGTAATATGGGACCTTATTGGCTGTCCAACTTACGGAGAGGAAGTCGCTCATCTCATGTTTCTCAACATCCAAGTAGTCAAAGATCGTATCATCTCCAGTTGTCTTATATCTTGGGGTTATAAAATTCTTCAAACTTATAATCTTTGATCCAGGCTTTAAGCCATGCAATAATCTTCCTACTTCGATATTCAAGCTCATGTCAAACAAATAGTTATTTACAAGTATCACATCACAATCAAGGATGTCTTTTTTGACGTCATCATTACGTACAAAACTTTGGGACAATGCAAAATTTATCTTCATTGGTTTGAGTCCAAACACTTTCATATGTTTTTCCAATACAGTCTGTTGCAAAGAAGACAAGTTTGAAGCATGTTCCATCAACTCACATCCTCCACTAAATTGAGCACCAAACTCTATAGCTGCTTGGAATGTTGCATTACCAACCCCAGACCCTAAATCGTAAAACTTCTGATCGTGGGTAAAATTTACTTTAGTGAGTACCTCAGAGACAAAGGAGGGTAAGAGTTCACCATAAACTTCGGCAGAAAACGCCTTATACCTCCTCAATTGACTGGACCGAGTAGACACAACTCTAGCGTATACTCTGGTCAAGATCTGTTGCATACAGAATCTGGAGATTGTAGTTTTTGACTTCAATCTCTGAATGAAGTCACCTACATATGACTTCTGCCTAGCCACTCCAAATATTGAGTCTTGGCAAACGTCATCCTCTTGGGGGTTGCTTTCTCTAGCCTCTACTTTGATATCACCTTTGAGGGTCGGATCAACCTTAATCTCTTGAATGTCGACTTTAACTCCGGCGTCAACTTTAATGCTAGCCAATCCCTGGCGAATATCGCCATCTGTTGTGTCACCCACTTCTAGCTTATCGGACAATTTCTGTGTACATATCTCATCGAAGAATATTTCAGGTTTCAATTTGCTTATGATGTGTTCAGGCTGCCAGGTTTTATCCATTACCTTTCTGATTTCTGGATTAATATCAACTTGGAACAAATCATTGGCCTTCTCGGATGGTGAGAGAAGTAACATTAACAAGTTCCATTGGTCAATAATATTTAAAAACCTTGATAAGCTATTTTTCTCTACCGCCTTTTCTATACCTAAGCAGTACTTTTCATAGACTTTCTTCTTGATAGTATCTGAATCTGAGAAATAAAGACAATATTGAATTTGAAAGAGTTTCTGAATTTCATACAAGGGGTTCATTTCATTGTTCCTTGGTTGGGCCAATAAGAAAAGCTCGCAATGTTCTGGATATAACAATGTCCTTACTCTAATTCTATTAGCTGGGTTAAGCCTCTCATTGCCATCAGCATCCAGGATTAATAATGTTGGAAACGCTGATGGTAGATTTTGGTAAAGCTTAGCATAGTCTCTTACAATTACTGCAGACAGTATGTCCGTCTTGGTGAGATCACCCTTAATGGCATCTAAGCTATCAATTTCAAGGTTCTCTGGATAAAAGTCCAAAGTGGGAAATGAATCATCAGTATATAAAGAGTTCGTAAATAATTGTCTTCCCTTCATATCTATTGCAGTGTCCACAGTAATGTCGTATGGGTCGAAAGGACTTACCTTTGCTTCCTCTTCATCCTCGGATTTCGTGGGTATATTCTTTTTTTCTTTTGCTTTCTTGTCACCTCTATGAGATGCATTCTTCTTAAGCATCATTTTAATGTTCTTCCTTTCTTCGTGTTGAGGGACATAGAATGCAGGAGGTTGACGTCTTCTTTTGTCGTTTTCTTTTATCAATTTACGGTCGCCAGTAACAGATTGAAAATACCTGTCTGTTTCTCTGAGCTGCTCTAATAAACGGTTAGGGGTGGAAGCAGGTTTCTTAGGTGCAAATTGATTATTTCTACGTCTTTCTTCCAATATTCGTCTTCTTTCAGCTTTTTGCTCTTCCTTTATCTTATCGCGTCTTTCAGCTTCCTCCTCTTCTAATCGTTTCTTTTCCTCTTCTAATCGTTTCTTTTCTTCAAATTCTTGGAATGTTAATCTTCTCTTTTTACGTTGAGCTTCTGATTCGCCATGCAATTCTGATTCTTCTGATGCCTCTTCTACAACCTCTTGCCTTGTGCGTCTGGCATTCCTACTGCTTCTTCTGCTCTTTGACGCAAATTCATCTGAAGTATACCATTGAGCCTCGTAGAGAAGTTTATCAAGAGGTCGTTTGAATTTCGTCTTCCTATAAGTATTGGCCATTTCGACTCTCCTCGACTTCAAGGAAGATTGAGATCTAAAAGGTAGAAGAGAAGAAAGATACTCTATAGACCAATCTTTATCGATGGACTCTTTAGCAAGAGATTCCTCTTCTTCGGAATATTTGGGGAGTGGATGACTACCAAGTTCTTGTACTCTATCAACTACTTCCCTAGTAGACACACCAGGGAACATTATTCTTGTGTTTTTGAGGGTGAGAGGGAATTGATCAAGAAAATACTCTAAGCAAATCAAGTCCACCTTGGAAGCTTCAGCTGACAGCTCTCTAAAAGTCTTCTCAATGTTGTCTCTCCTTTTAAAAGGAAGTTCATCTTCAATATCTTCCAAATCCAATTCTTCTGCCTTAGCTCTTTTGATGTAAGTAAGTTCTTGAACTGTCCAATTACCCAGAAATGGCTGAAGCATTTTGATGATTACATCAAAGTCCATATCAGGTACACTTTCCGTAATACCACTTCTAGTGAGGTCATGTAAGGCATGGTACAATAAAGCAGCTATGTCTTCATGTTTTGTACCTCGTTCAATCTTTATGTAGCTTAAACACTCTTGTAGTGACCTCTCTTGTTCCAAAATATCTTGGGGTGAACGGAACGGTAAATTTCTATTAGTAGTACGAACTTGTTTCTGGAGATTAACTGCAATATGAATTATCTCTCCTCTAGACCATGGAATTGCTTCTCCAAGTATAGTCTTCAATGTGACTATATTCACACCTGGAAGTTCTTTCTCTATGGCTGGGAGAGTCAAATCATATATAACTAAGTAATTCAACAACTTCTGGTCTTGTTCGGTCCATTTCCTTTCCTGACATGCATCAGTTTCACTTTGAGACCCTTTCGAATCTGGCGGTGTTAAGTACACTTCAGCGTCTGAAGACTGATTAAACGCGTTCAAAGTCCGTTGGACATCCGAAAAAGACTCTTGACTATTACGGTCATCGTTATTTAGATTGCTCAATGACATGACTCTCATTACTCGGTCCCTTGTCATGTTATACAATGATAATGGAGTAATAGTAATGATGGAATCCCAACTGGGGTTGTTTATTTCTCAAAGTAGCGAAAAATTTCATTACTATATAAATTTAACTACGTAATGAGCATATGGTAAAGTGAGGTTTTATTGTTACCAAATAGAAGGTGGTACTGCTATTTACCTCACTGCAAAACTCGTTAAAAGCAAATAAGAGGATACTCAACTGCCTTTCAACGTTGGTTTCCTTTTATCTGATGTCTCAGTCGTCTATGCGTCTCTGAAATCTACACTCTCTTTTCTTCACTCTTCTCTGATTCGACTCTCCCCCTCCATCCGCTTCTTATAACTTACTCGCTCTTAGCCCATTCAACCTAAACTTCAAGTCCTTTAAAATCTTACCCTCCGGCTTCCACGATTCAAATGTGTCGTAAAGTTCATCAATTTCATCATAACCTGTCTTCCCCATCTCATTGCCTTTCTCTACACTAATCAACTTATTATTATTTGGCCAATTCTTCTCTATGTTGAAAAGAAGTCCGCGAAGACACCAGGGTAATATGAATGGGTTTGAGCCGATCTTGCTGATGTTGAACTCTTTGATATAAACCTGGTTCGTCACGGGAATTTTAATCACCTCTGATGCTCCAGTAGTAGGAAGTGAGCCATAAGCCCCAATTCCACTAGTTACAAGTCCATCTTTTGGGGTTGTGTTAGCCTCACTTACTTGGAGATCCTTATAGGAAAAAGTGGAGCTAGCAGTCGGTGGTATTACTAAATCATCGGTATCCAATACAAATTTAACACCGAGATCATATACTTTACCATCATTATAAATCTTCGAGTGTCCGCCTCCTGTCAAAGGACCAGCCAATGCAGTGCTGAGTTCTTTCAAGACATTATTGTCAAAGTACCCCATATTTTGTAGCTGACAGCATAAAGAAACAAGCTTCTGTATAAACAAAGGTGTTTGTGAAGAATGGTCTATATAACAAGCCCTGTAAATATTAGGATGGAAAATATGGGAGGCCAATGCTGAATACAAAGGAACTAATTGATCATTAATAGATCCTATAAAGCATATCTTAACATTAGCATTTATGATCACTTGTATAGATTGCTTATAAACTAATGACTGTTCGCTTGTAAACTTAGTAAGCTCAAAAAGCTCCATTAACGAATCATGTTCAATAGCCGAATATGCTTTCATGAAGAAGGACTTATCTACACCGTAGAAAGGTCCATTATTGATACCTGCCATCCCTAAGATTCCAATTCTTTTGTTGATAGCGTCTTTCAAAATGCCTGTTTTGATCAATTTTGCTAACAACATTATCGACACGACACATCCCTGTGAGTGTGCTGCTACAAATATAAAATCTGCAGCATTCAATTCCTCTTGCCATTTTGTTAAAATCTCCGTGAAAAACTCTACTCTATCAAAAATCTTACCTTCTTTTTCCAATGCTATTTTTTGAATGCTTAACTGCTTAGAATCGCTTTCCTTGATCAAGTTATTCTCAATGCAGTACCTTATAATTGCCTTTTCAGCTTCATTTGCAAATTTAAGTGAAGTTCCTTTAGGAGCTCCAATCAAAGGTCTGATCATCTTTGTAGGAAAAAATCCATGAACTCCTATGATCAAGACCTTTTTTAACTTGTTTAAGGGACCTGATTTTTGACGAAAAATATCTGCCTGTTTAACTAAGGGTATTTTGTTTGATTTGGTTTTATGATTGATCAATAAATTACCCATAGGATCGTTAGTAATGGAAATGGCATTGGGGTCATTAGCATCATTTTCGAGTTGGGTTTCCTCTTCATAAGTATACTTAGTTTCCTCGTCTCCAGATTTTGTATAGTATCTGTTGTAGTTAGGTAAACATGCCCTCTTATGAGCTGGTAATTTAGATAATGACCTTCCATAAAGTTTATATGTCCTTTCATACAATAAATTGAACTCCTTTTCCACCTTATGTTTAGAGGCTGAAGAAGATGATGGGTCAGTATCTTCCTCTTCGGTATCATTCATTACACTTGTTAACGTTTGAGAGCTGAAACCTAACCTAGAAGATAACTGACTTAAAAATTGTCTCCAATTCCCAATGTCTATCTTGTTATTTCCAGTATTCTGATTAGAAGTACTGCTATTTCCAAAGATACTGGTGATATTATTACTAGGAAGTAATGAACTCTGGTTGGGTAAGCATGTGTCCCAATTAGGGACAATCACATTTTCCTTAAGATTTTCATTCTTATGAGTATTAATTTTACTGAATTGCTTAGCATCATCATGTGGCTTATATAACACAGCATCATCTTGGTCAGTATCTTCTGGTGTATCTTTTCTCATCATACCAGGAGTTGTGGTAAGTATTGTATTAGATGCATTAACCTTTCTTTCTTTATCTCTACCATTATTATTGTTCTTATTGCTATCATTAATATTCTTGTTATTAGTGGTTGGATCATTTGTTGAGTCCAAAGGAACACCTGGGTCCTTATTCCAGAAGGACCAAGCAGAGGATGTACTCTTCTTTCTATCGGTTGCATGATCATCTACTTCATCTCCATTATCATCTGGAGATATATCTTCTTCTGCCTCTTTATCATCATCATCTTTGATAGCATTTTCATTGCCTTCTAGGTACTGTTGACCATTGGGTCGCCTCCAATTCATCCAATTGCCAGCTGTAAGATTTGAGGATAACGACCTTGTAGTTTTATCAATGGAGTCTGATCGTAAACGACCTGCAGAGTCTGGAGACCTCGAGAGGTCTGGAGACCCTTGGCCTGGAGACCCTGGAGTAATAGCTGGGGTTTGTGCATCGATATTGGAGTCATTGTCCACTGCAGAATTCCAGAATGGAAACCAGTTAGAACTCATAGCGTTTATGTGACAGTTTTTCTACAATAAGTTTGTTAGAGAAATTGCGGGCCTTTTCATATGATAATTATTTGATGAGTTATATATTAGAGGTTGCTACTAAACTTCTATAAGATGGTAAATCTGATTCTCTGGTTACAGTACCACCACATACAACGACTATAATAATATCATCTTTCTGTAAGTTACCGAATTTCCCGAGTAGATTACTATTATTTGAGACTATAGATATTGATGCCCCACATGCTGGTTCTACAATCTCATCAAAGGTATCTTTATAGAAAAGAGTTCCCTTTACAGTATCTATATCATCAATAACAACATTATGAACTTTATGACTCTTATAATTTTCTAACGATTTTGAAGAAATATATGGTGATGCTAAAGAAGTAGCTAAAGTACTAACTGTTTTAAGATTAACTACTTTATCTTGTTTTATGGCTTCAGCTAAAGTAGGAGCCCCAGTACTTTCTACTGCCAATACTTGTATATCTTTAAGATATTTTGATTTCTTCAATCCATCAATTACCCCATTGAAGAGTCCTCCTCCTCCTACACTGCATATAATGCCTTTAACTTTAGAGATATCTTGTGGAGTCAATTGATATTCAATTTCTTGGATCATTGATCCATTACCTTCCCAAATCCATTCATGATCGAAGGGATGACAATATACTGGATAAATATCATCATCAAGTTTATCAATAATCTCTCCTCTTAAGTAAGCATCAGCTTCACCCCAGTGATTTCCATGGATTTGAACATTAGCACCATACAGTTTCAAATCTTCAATTACAGATGATTTTGCAGTTTTAGGAAGTACTACAGTAGATTTCAAGTTGAATTGTTTACCACTATAAGCTGCTGCTAAACCTGCATTACCACCTGAAGAGGAAAATACCTCTATATTACCCTTATTCAACTTACGAGCATCTTCTATAGATTTAGCTATTAATAAGGCAATTCCTCTCAATTTGAAACTCCCTGAAGGCTGTTGACTTTCCTTCTTGAAGAATACCCTTGGGGTGACCTCTAGTTGGTCGGTGACCTCGACTAGATCTGTCTCAATGTATGGCAACAGCATAAGTCTAGTGAAATTTCAATGTCAGCAAAAATTAGTAAGCGGAATTTATATTGATGGAACTGAGATAGATGGCTAAAAGAAGGAATACCGCCGCAGTCTCCAGCCAGTTTAATGAAACCAATCCCACATATGAAGATGAAATACTTGAAGTTTATGCATTAATGACAGAGGTTAGTGAAGATTTTCATTTGAAATCTTTACCCAAGTTTTTCAAGAAGTTGAAAATACCTTCATGCTTTACAAGGGATATCAAGAATGCAACTGAATTCTTTTATGACGTACAAGGCCTGATAATGAAATCAACAACTGCTAAAACACAA
This sequence comes from Yamadazyma scolyti, assembly GCA_003707025.2. NCBI lineage: Eukaryota > Fungi > Ascomycota > Pichiomycetes > Serinales > Debaryomycetaceae > Yamadazyma > Yamadazyma scolyti. The sequence goes on along the minus strand of PPMW02000017.1, from coordinate 85,940 downwards.
ATAGTACTTAATTTTATCACTACTTTCAGCATCATATCACAACCAAAGTCTGACGATGATATATTGGATATAGTGGATGTAGATAAACTACTGAAGTATACCAGTAAACTTCTTTTTTATAGAGATAACTTTGAGTTCATTAAAGAGACCTGGAAACTATTCGTTAGTGATTCGGTTAATCCTATAGACTTCAAGCTTACATTGCCGGATCTAAAGGCAATCAAGGTCAAACTAAACTTAGATGGGCCCAATGCGAAGCAACAAGTAGATGATCTGTTGCTTATAGATATGTTGAGTTGCTGTACCAGTGATGACTACGGCGCTGTGCATAACTTTAGTTTTGAAAAGGGCACGGGACTTTACATAGACATCAAGGACTTTGCATGTATTCTAGGGAACTTAGGCGAGTTTGATGCATGAGTTATGAAGAACGATAATAGAGATTAGATCAGGGTTGAAGCAGGGTTAAAGCAGTACTACTAGATCACCAACTACCAGATTACCAGATCAGACTGCAGACCAGACTACATTATATAGCACTCATATAGTAAAAGGTTCACATAAGGCTTGTTATGTAGAGACTCTCAACTAACTGCAGAAATTTAATTTTACCAGCTAAATTTATGTAGCGCAAAAACTGCTATGAAGATAACAAAACAAGACAGGGCCCGAATAGAGGCCAATGTGTTGGAAGGAATAGCACCTATACTCACTGAATTTGGGATCCATGAAGGTATCAACTTCAGTAATGTACGACAGTTGGATGTCATTTTAAATCACCTTTGTGCCTCGCATCTACCTGCATCATTTACATCAAGACCACATAAGGACCATCTCCAACTACCTAACCCTCAAATACTCAAGATTCTCTTGACGCTTTCCACAAGAATACCTCAGATCAATTTTACCGAAACGTACGACCCCAATGATATCACTAGCTTGGTAGTAGAGAAAGAAATGCAGAGAGACTATACCAGTTTCATTTCAATTAGAGATCGGTCTTATCAATTATTACAGTACTATTTGAGCAACATCAATACAATTGACGGAATTTATACAAGTTTTTACCCATTATTCTCTGAATTTGCTGGACATCTTGAACCTTCCAAATTCTCTGAAAGAAATGCTAAGAAAACTGCTAAAAGAGACCTTTCAATTATAAACGATAAGACTTTCGAGAGCTCACCTAAACGTAAAAGGACTATTGATTCCTCCTTTGAATCTTCTGTAGTAATTGATGGCTCTGATGATGAAGACCAACTCCCACCACCTAAAGATGTCGATGTTGATATTTTTAAGACACATGAGAAATTCTTACCTTCTAAGAAGGCTACCACTACTGATGCATCTATAAAAAAGTCCATTGAGTCTGTAAAAAAGCTTGGAATTGAGGTACGATCAAAATCAAGGTCCTCAACTCCTGTGGTCTTCACAGATGGAAGACTCTTTGATGATTTCCTCATCACTTATAGACTTACACCTTCACCCGAAAATAAATATGACATTTGGGAATTACTACGTTGGACATTATATTGTGCTAAACAAGCTATAATGACAAACAACTCCACGGCATTTCACCTAAATGTGTACGAATTACTCTATAGAAACTACAATGACTTCATGAATATCATTTGGGATTTCATTCAATATGATACCAATAAATTTATAGAAGAATTGTGTGAACCTTTTGGTTGTACTCCAAGTAATATCTACCATTTCAAAGCGCATGCAAGTCATGCATCTGCTATCCTATACAAGAACAAATTAGAAGGGAGCCAATTTCTTTTGGGGAGGTTTCTTCTACAATTAACTACAAAGCCACTTTATTGGTACGATAGATTAGTGGAACTAGTTTTTGTCGAATTAGACTTGACAACTAATTCTAAGCGAACTCCTTGTTACTCCAAGGAAGGACCCCTCACATTAAATTTTACAAGGACGAATGTTCCTTACCATTCGGAGCATGTATTTGATTCCTTCCAATTGCGTTATAAAATTCTATTTAATATGTATAAATTAGCATTGTTATATTCACCTTTAACTCCTGTTGATACTGTGGAAGAGGATGAACTAACTGAGACTAGTGAATCTCCAATGTCATTAAAAAATGCATTACGATTACTAAGCGATAAATTAACTATCATTGATCCGAAGTTTGTAAAGCAGTATCTAAAAGTTGCAGTTCTATCATTGAAGAGTAATAATTATGACAAACATGAACTTCAGTTCATAGTACTAACCATAGCTACTACTATATCCAAACTTACAGATTCTAATATCTGTGATAAGATAGAGAGTGCACTCCTTCATTTCAATAAAGATAAAGCACGAATGGCTATCACTATATCTGAAATAATCTCAACTAAGAGTATTCTATACTCAACTTCTATTCCCTCAGAACTTGAAGACTTCCCTCAGGTGGTTCAAAAATATGGCTTAATAAAAATGTGCTGCTATGTTTTGCTGCTGATACTAGGGCCATCAGATTTACCTCAGAATATGGTTAAACTATTCGATAAGCGAGATGAGAATATTAAGGCTAGATTGCGTGAATTCTCCCAGGATAGCTCGTTGATGGTGAAGAAGAAGGTAAGGAGGATACTACGTGATATCGACTCTATCTCCAGCTACAAGGTGTACTTCTTCATGTAATTGAGACAAATAATAGAGTAACGCCATGATATATGAGAGAAGAGACCTACTTATCAGCTACCGTTTTTGTATGACTATATAGACTAGATGGTATGGCTTTTCAGTAATTTTATGAATATATAGACTAAATGATGTGCTTGACTTTGAAATAATGTCTCAAGTATTGGATTTGCCAAACGCCCAATCCAAGTAACGACAAGATAATGATTAAAGAGAAGTTTTTGATTCTGGAGTTGGTAGACTCGTTTGTATCTCTCATCTTTTCTTCTCTTTTCTTCAAGTACTGTAACTCATTAGCAATCTCAACGGTCATTTCCTCGATTCTACGTAACTCGACTTCATTTGGTTTTAATTTCTCAGCAGCCTGAACAGCATTCCAGTCTCTGGCTGCTGCACCACTCTCTATATCTAATTCAATTTCTCTAGATAAATGAGAGTATCTGTCCTTGGAGATCAACTGGTTGGTGAAACAAACGTCAAAGGCAGCACTATGGAAACTATTAAAAGTGATTCTAGCATCCCTACCAATATCATCTTTTCTTGCGTGTTCATTTCCGAGAGAATCAACAACAATAACATTAAGTTTTTGGCCATCACCTTGTCTACCATTAGTCTTAATATTGATGACAACTAATTGATTCTCTGCCACAAAATCCCTTATACAAACAGGTTCTGGGTTTCCTTTAGATAATATCTCCAAGTTTAACGCAAATGCTGTAGCAAGCAATGACGATATAAACAACAATAAACTAATCTTCATACTGACCTATTTCCAATACTTGTTGATCTGGCGTAATTTTCATTGCGCGTCGAAAATAGTTAAAAATAAATTGCTATGAAGAGCAAGTTGAAATCCATGTCCTAAATAGGAAGTCAAGGATTTGAACTTGAAAGGTTGAGAAAAAAGATAAAATTTTCAACTATTAGACAAAATGGCCAAGGCCAAGACAACACATACTATGGTCAAGCTTGTTTCAGCTGCCAAAACTGGATACGAGAAATGGTTCAACATACCCAGACATACAAGAAGACTTAATTTGATTTTGTATGATCCTATTGCTAGGAGACATTGTTTATTCACAGAAGACAAGAAGAGAAGAGTGCCTGAAGTTGTTCCTAGAGATTTGTTCAGAAGGCATGTGTAACCCTACCAAGAACACATAACACCCCTATACGTCTTCAATTATCTAACAATAACGCATTCCTTGTACATACGAATAATAAATACAATACTGATATATCCTCTGTGGTTCCAACTACTTACGAATTATAGCTACAATCTTGATGACACCTACCGTATAAATATCTACTTAAGCTTCTATATACAAGATTTGACGGTATTAGTATGATTTAATCGTCCAATCAGCTGGAACTTGCAACTGCTCATTAGATCCGATGACAGTAGCGATCTCCTTCTCTCCATTGATCAAATACTTTTCGGTGACATTCTTCAAGTCTTCCTTTGTGATATCTAAGAATCGTTCTCTTCTTTCTTGTTTCATATCATCAGTAATTCCTTCGATGAATTGCAGTAATCCTTGCAGTGCAAGATGTGATGGTGCATCGACACTCTGGAAAATCGACAACTTGGCCTCCTGTAAATCACTGGAATCCCACTCTGAATTCAACTTATCTAAAGCAGCTTTGTAGGACTGCTTAAAAGACTCAATAGAATTCAAAGGATTTGGATCACGGTAAGAATAAAAGTTCAAGGTTCCACCTAAACCATCACACGTTAATCCACCACCATAAGCACCATTTGCTTCCCTGATGACAGAGTGTAAATGTTTAGACGAAAGAATTTGTGATAGCACTTGTAAAGCAGCTCCTTCTTTGGTGGCGTATCCTGAACCTAATAATCCCAACGACGAGTAACCAATTTGGAAAGGTAAATCGATCAATGTTTGGCTTTTTTTGGGTGAAGATTTATTAAACTCTTCGGTGAACTTCTCCAAGTCACTAGCATAAGACTTTGGCTTCAATTCAATCATCTTGTCATCAAACTTCTGAATGGATTTTTCATTTTCCTTTATTGCTTCTGAGTCACCTATCAAACAATATTCGAAACCCTGATCTTTATTGGAGGTGAAACCCGTAACTACTAAATCTTGAATCTCCCTTAAAATTGGCAAGAGTTCATTAGTTAAGTACTCTTTTCCCTTGGTCTCTAAGTTCTTATTTAAAGATACGATGAACTCTACATGGCCAATTCCAGATGTAAGGTTCTTGATGTTCTTATTGACAGTTAATTGAGAGTTTGAATAAGCCGCAGAATAAGAATGACCTCTATCAGCAATTGCATTCATTTGATTTTGTCCAAGATTTTTGATCAACGTACTTAATTTATCAACAACCTCAGGCTCACTGGTGAACTTTGTTTTAGTCAACATCTCATACCATAGGTCATAAATCACAGGAGAATTTTGATTGAGCGCCATTCCACTAGCAATGAATTTCAAAGTAGTCTCATTGAGGTTATACGGATTGGTCTTATTACTAAATGAAAACGACACTCCGCCGGTTAGCTTCTGAATTTTGGTCTCCAAGTCAATGATGGAAGTTTCAGTTGTTCCTGCTAAATTGGTAAGACAGGAAATAAATAAAGGAATATACTCATAGTACTTTGGAGGTAAGTAACTAAAATCCTTGGCAGCAGTCACGTACGTCAATCCATTGCTATCAACAACTCTTTTCTGTACTTTCTTATTGTTAATTTTACCAAAAGTTAAATCATAAAATTCACCCTTTCTTGATATATCTTTCAATGTCAAAGTTGGTAAAACACTTACATCCTCCTGCTGCTTCTGTTTGGATGCAAGTTTCTCTGCTCTTTCGAATATGACATCCTTGTCTTCCTCATTCAAATTATCTACGAGGGTTTTTAACCTGGAGTCTTCTTCTTCGGCCAAATCCTTGGTGAAATTCTCATCTGGAACCATAGTGAAAGTGTATGTTGGTGTCTTAGGATCCAATAAAGATGTGGTCAACATCTCTTTAAACATGGATAATCCACTCTTATTGTATTCTTCCTTGAACTGTTGAATTACTTGGTCTACTTGCAAGGAAACTAGAGGGTCCAATTCATTTATCCAATTAGGAATCAACGAGTGTAATAATCCCAAACCAAAGTCAGGCTTGTGCTTCTTGAAATTCAACTCTAATTGATGTAAAATCGCCTCCACTCTTTCCCTGAAAACCTCAGAGTTGTTTTGGAACTCTGGTAAAATATTTTCATGAAGAACTTGTTTAATCTTATATTCAAGTTTGTCTGATTTTTCCTTGGTCAAATTGTTCAAGCCAATAGTGAACGAAAGCAATGAGGTAGTTGAGTCAAGTCCTGAGTTAACTGTGAAGTCGTCCCCGTACTCTTTCTCAATCAATTCTTGGTAAAATGGAGAACTATGGCCATCACACATTAATGAATTTAAGATTTTCCACTTGAAAATTTCATATTGCTTGTTTTCCTCTAATGGATTCCCTAAATACCATGTAACTGATGATTTATACTGCTCTTCTATGGGCTTACCTGCCATTACATCAACGGGTCCTTTAACCTCTGTTACATTCTCCGTCTGGTCAGAAACATTCTGAAAGGTCGTGCGCTTGATGATATTTTTGACAGCTCTGGAACCAAAGCTGTTATAGGCATCATTTAGTTTCTGTAAATGATTGATCAAAGGTAAAGAGCCATAAGTGAAGGTTTTGGCATTTGATGGATGGTAACAAGAAGCATGGAAATCAATCAAATCTTCATATTGTAAATCAGTGATTTTTTGAGGATTGCCTCCGGAGTTGTTCAATGATGGGTAAATAGATTCCTGGAATTTGATCCAGTAATAGTAAGAAGAGTTCGAGTATTGTCCTTTCATCTCATTGTATACAACACCCTTAAAAGTAAGTGGACTTCCTTTATTTTCAATGTCTTCATTTTCTAATCTCCAGCCCTCTTGAGTAAAGTCTTCGTAGGTTAACAAAGGCTCAAAAACAGAAGATAAATAAACATCCATAAGATTTTCGAAATCACGGGGATTTGTGGTAGCAAAAGGAAAGTATGTATAATCATGGCCTGTCATAGCATTCATGAAATTGCTAAGTGATCTATTCAACATCTTAAAAAATGGGTCACGTACTGGGTACTTGTACGATCCACAAAGAGTAGTATGTTCTAATATATGTGGTACTCCTGTAGCATCTGGAGGATTAGTCTTGAAGGCTACCAGAAATACATTGTTATTGTCATTTGGAGCATCTAAATGCAAATGCTGACTGCCCGTTCTAGCATGTTTCAACTTGACTGCAACAAGAGAAAACTCCGGGACAGGTTGAACTTGTTCGATAACAAACCCGTGATAGTTTAAACCAACTGGGTACTTGCTCAAAACTTTAGCTTGTTCATAGCTAGTAGCATATGACCTTCTTAAAGTATTGGAACCGTGGCACCTTGTGCTCTGCTTAAGAAATCTAAGCATATTAAGCAGCGTACTATGAGATGAGAATTTTTGTCATCACCCGGCAGTATGTCCTATTCTTATGTAAGTATTTGAAATTTCAAAATTTCACCTAAGAAATACTGAAAAAATGGCAAAATATAGATGATGGAGACATAGAGGTAGTAACATAGCCAAACGATGATTTTCATATTTAATGCAAATTACAGCTAAAATATGAATGGTGGTTTTCGCAATTGGTTGCAAAATTTACAAGAATAGTATAAATGGAACAGAGATATTACAGGGATTTTTATGAATACAGCTAATACGTAAAATTTACAGTTTGTACCAATCGATGTTAAATCATAATTAGGGAGTTACGTAGTGAGTTCATGTACCGGCAAGAGTCCGATCAATCGATATTTCCAATGAATCCTTCACTACTAAGGGAAGACCCGGAAGATATCGAGCTTGTTAATCTACTTTCTTACAAATCTGGATACTTTTGAACACCCAAAGAAGGTCAACAGACTTCTGTTGAACTTATTCGTTATATCTATTATCAAATAAGGGTTGCAGATTTTATCGAAGATCTTAGAAGAAGGCAGAAAAGAGTAAAATATTCAACACTTGAAGATACAACGTATAGTGAAGACACAAAATACACCAAGTACGAAATATCGTTGCATACAGCCTCAAGTTATTGTGGAGAAGTCCAATGGAGCGTATCTAATCACACCGTTGAGGTGCGCCGATACAGGCGTTCCGAAAAAGTACTCCGATCACAGGCATTTTTAAGATCGGATAAAAAAGTTTTTTGAAATACTAACGTTTACGATGTCTCTGGAACAGAAGTCAAAGGAGCCACCTAAAGTTTCTACAGCCGGTGGATTTGTAGCTGGTGCAATTGCAGCATGTGGAGCTGTGACTTTCACTAACCCCATTGAGCTTATAAAGACTAGAATGCAGCTTCAAGGTGAATTATCGAAGACTGATAAGCATGCACCTAAATTATATAGAAATCCAGTTCAAGCATTCGGAGTTATATATAAGAATGAAGGTATAAGAGGATTACAAAGCGGATTAATTGCAGGATATTTCTATCAAATAGGTTTGAATGGTTGTAGATTTGGTTTTTATGAACCCGCTAGACACCAGTTGACTAAACTTATAGATCCGGAAAGCATTAAAAATGGTGTGGTTCCCCAGTCATTAGGTATCAATGTTGGAGCTGGATTTGTTTCAGGGGTTTCAGGTGCTGTTGTGGCCAATCCTTTGTTCTTGGTCAAGACTAGAATGCAATCTTATAGTGTTGCAGCTAAGGCAGGAGCTAAGACAGTAGGACAGCAGACATACTATAAGAGCACATTTGATGGATTAAAGAAAATATATAAGGCTGAAGGATTTAAAGGATTATTCAGAGGTGTTGATGCTGCTATTTTAAGGACCGGTGCTGGCTCATCAGTACAATTACCAGCTTATTATTACACCAAGAATTTGGTTCTTTCTCATAATCTTGTTTCTCCAGACTCGATTTTACTACACTTCGTTGCTTCCGCCGCTGCCGGTTCTACCGTTGCTGTGGTGATGAACCCTTGGGACGTCGTCTTAACAAGAGTATATAATCAGAAGGGAGATCTTTATAAAGGTCCTCTTGATTGCATCGCAAAGACTTTAAAAACCGAAGGAATAACTGCATTTTACAAAGGATTCTGGGCTCAATTTCTCAGAATTGGTCCTCACTCAATCTTAACTTTGATGTTCATGGAACAATCTGTTAAGTTAGTAGCTGAAGTAGAATCACTCTTTTAAATTGTTTAGAGATATAGAATTAATAGATAGTGCATCCCTTTCTCCGTGTGGCTTCGCTTCGCCTTCTTGACTCCGGAAAAATTTTAATTTGGCCAGTGCCGTGCGGTGACCGTTTTATTGAGGCAAAAAGAGTGCACTGATTATAAAGCATCAAGATCACAACAATCTTTGACATTAACTAGCTAGCGTTTGAATAACCCAGCCACCAAATTTTATACATCAAAAGGTTTCTAAATCTTTGAAGATAATATTTCTAGAAAAAAAATTCGAATTTTTCCGTGATTTTATCTATATTTCATAAAATAAGATTTCAAGGAGGGAATCGATAAATATCAAGTATTTCCCCAGATAGCTACTTTTACTTCCCATTTGCTAGTTCAAACCAATAATACCAACTTAAGAAATCGGCACGAACATCTCCAATACTAGTTTATGCGTGATTCTAATTACAAGTTGATTAGTAATAATCGTGCCGCTGTTACCATCACTACCACCCTTTATGATAGAAGAGCTTTAGATGTCACCAGCGATAAGCCTTTAGTCAACTCATTAAACCACTTGACATATCTTGTATCCTCATCACAAAAAGTCAGGGAAACTCTCTCCAGTGATGGTGGTATAGAAAGATTAATTGAAATTTTACATGAATGCCACAACTCCACCTGTAACTTGAATGATAGTGACTTAAATAGTGAGAAGAAGATTCTTACTGCCTGGAAATGGACCCTTGCGTTCCAGTGCCTTGTTTTGGTAGGAACAAGGGGTACCGAGGCCATCAGACAAAGAGTTGTTAATGCAGGTATCTTACCCATCATTGCCACCGTCTTGGACAACTATATAACCTTGTATGAAAGAGAATTTTCTCAAGCTGATAGAAGATTCAATGAAGCTGTGTTTGCCAGTAACAGTTTCTCAGGTCCATCTGGTAGTCAGTCTACTGACACAGAACAGACTCCCAGCCAACCACCTAGCCAAACTCCACAACCCACAACTGGGACACAAGATACCCAGCCCGATGAAATACGTAATAGTCTAAGTTTCCTTACCCAATTTGAGACATTTCAAAACAACTTCCCGATAAGTGCATCCAATACTGCTGCGGCGGCACTTGCAGCCACCTCAGTATCTAACGGGATGAGTGGCCTATCACCTTTTTTTAACAGTAGTAGTTTGACCAATGAGGATTATGAAAACCTCAGTGTAGAGCAATTGTTGACTTTAGTCAGATTAGGTGATAATAATGATGCTAATGATGAACAACAAGATATTAGAAGAAGATATTTGATTCTTATGATTTTGAAGAAATTGAAAGAGGAAAAAGATTCAGATCTTCCAGATACAAGATTGAGTAACTCTGATTATGATATGGATAATAATTTGCAGTTTTTATTCGAATTATACCTTCAAGGGGATAAGACCTCACATTATACAAACTTATCCAATGCTAAGGTTGCGCCCAGAAACTTTACCGATACTGGGGTTGTAATTCCAAGAGTTGATGATATCACTTGGTCTTTACAGCTTCTTGCATACATATCAAAATATTCATATCTCAAAGAAGCCCTTCAAAACACTCATTTAGTGATAGATATGAGTGTTAGGGACAAACAGTTAAAACTATTCATTGAAAAACAACTAAAATCCAAATTGAAGAAAGATTTAGCTATTAAGCAAAGACCAACCATCAAGCCAAAATCCAGAAAATCCAAGCTAATTAGTATAGACACTAAGGGAAAAGATGAAAAGACTGGAGAAGCAGGAAACCAATCCGGTAATTTAGGATTCAATCCTTCGGCTTCTAACTCCCCTCAAATGTTGAACGGTATCAATTCATTGCAAGAGGATAATTTTATGCTTGATCAAGATAAACTCGAATTGTGTGACGAACAAGATACAAATGTCGAGGATGGGTTAAGAGTGAATGATGCTAACGTTGAAGTTTCTGGATCTATAAAAGCGGCTGAGTCAGACCCAGAGTCTGGCTCTGTTTCAGATTCAGGATCTGATTTTGACAACTTCGTTAATCCCACATTTCCAGTCTATAACCTGAATAAGTTTGCGGAGATATACGACTCCATCATGGACTGTGAATCCATCCTTGACCCTCTAGATAGGGAACTTGCATTGTTTAATTTAAAGGAAAAGATCAATAAATCTATCCAAAGGGAGTCTAAGGAGTTAAGCATCACCATTACCAAGAAGAGAATTGAACAGAAAGAATATCTCAAACAGAAGTGGGATTATGATACTTATGATAACTTTAATATCGATAATCAAGCAGAAAAGAATTGTCCTAATGAGGAAATACGAGACCCTGATTTAGATGAGTCCTTGATAGAGTATAAGAAGGTTAATTTGTTCCCTATGGTTGAGAAATTTACCTTTTTGGCGGGTACTGATATGTACTATTGGTCAGGTGTTATCATGAGAAATTCTTGTAGAAGAAATGAAGATCGTGGAGGAGTTAGACAATGCGGTAATTTGGAATGTGGAACCTGGGAAACATACCCTAGAGAATTTCTGAAATGTAGAAGATGTAAACGTACCAAATATTGTTCAAGAGATTGCCAGACGAGAGCATGGAATTGTCATAGAAACTGGTGCATTCCAAGTAACAATAGTTCTGGAAACCATAATAATGAAACCGAGCAAGAACAACAAGCTGCTCAAACAGCTGATGTCACCACTACAGATTCGGATACGAATGGAGTCTTCGGTGGTGAATAACAGTATAGCGATGAATATATTTATGAAGTAAATTCTATAAGCGTAATGGTAGTCCGTATATCACGGGAGCACTACCGTTTAAGTATTTAAGGTTGCAGGTTTGACGACTCATTTTAACCCCCTGACAAAAATTAACCCCTGAGTGGTGTCCAAACAACCCAGTTGACTCGAACACAGCCAAGCTGAACTTGTCAATATCTTTGTCAGTGACATCCCAGAGATTGGCTAATACCATAGGTGACCCACAGCATAACCAATTGTAGACATTTCCACTGGCTTCCAAAATACCATTATTATCTAAGGCCCCGGAAGAACATCCTACTAATAGACTAGGAGGGAGTTTGCGTTGGGAATTTGTTAACCTGAATAATGACGAAACCTTAATATATTGTTCACAACCACCATGTCCGATGTAAATAAAAAGTTCCTTGGATAGTAACAGAAGAAGAAATTCGTCATAGTCCCTGGGTTTGGTTCCAATGAGCCCTTCCCATTCTGGAATACTCTCAAACAACGAACTGAATCTGGCCTCCGTCTTTACCAAGTCACCCCCTGGATTAATCAAGTACATAGCATTCGAAATTGCCTTCATAGAAGGTCGTGACTGGAGTGTGTCTATGAGCATATGAATTGACGGCATCCGAGAGACTGATTTATCTGAGAGACAATTCATTGATTCCCACGGTATGTTGACGCAAGAAGAACCTGGTATTAGCACTATATGTTCCTCTGCATTCTCTTGTCGATGATGTACTATCAATGACACTAATTTATAGTGAAATTCGTCGACATTAAGTTGTCTGTAGTCAAAATTATCATCTAAAGATTCTAAAATCAAATGGAGAACGTCATCAAGCATATCTCTTTGCAGTTGAACCTCATTTATATCCACCAAGTCAGCTTGAACTTCCAAACCCAATAATAACTGGACAACCAAAGGATTTAACTGTTCCTTGGTCAATTTTTGGTGCAATGATCGGTTGATCAAATGAACAAACTTCTCAAGAAATACTTCATCAACAGTTCTCGAGTTGAAAATACATTTGAACATTCCTAACCATTTATTTTCAATAGTATCAAGAAGCTCTTTCATTCTTAGGTCAAGACTAAATCTTAATTTCCACCATTTTTTGCGGTCGTCCTTTGTCTTGATTGAGCTAGTTGTTTGCGGCTTTATAGACAAATTACTATCCTCTACTATGTTGTTTAGTTCTTCAGTGATCCCTGAAAAACTATTTGCTCCTTTCATTCTATCCAAGGGAATCTTCAAGTAAATTGGCTCATCAAGAAGGTTGTTGAACTTCGAAATTATAAGGTATTGACCTTTATTACAAATGTCTAACGTTATCACTGTCCACAAATCAGGAAGTGCCGATTTCACATGTTTAAGAAACGTCTTCAGCTTGTTTTCAGCTGAAAGAGTCTTTTCAAGCCTTTTGAATGGAAGTATTGACTTATCTTGCTGGACTGTTTGATCTCTAATTATGGATTCATTTCTAAGGGGAATGAATCTAGCAACATCGCTCAAGTAGTATATACTCTCCAAGTGTGAAACTGAGGGAAGCAGAAAAGTTGCTAAAGTCGCCTGTTCTACCAAATCTTTTAGTACATAGTGGGGTAGCCGCTGATAAATAGTATTTAGTTCATGTATCTTCAAGTCAAGGGCTTCAAAATCATTAGATATGTTAGTTTCTGCCTTAAAAAGGCTAGGAAAAATAGTAACTTTATCAGTAGTGTTCTTTTTAATTAGGCCACACAATTCGTCCCTAATATAGCTAGCTAGTTGTTTACATCCAGTAGCCTTAACATTTGCATCAAACATTTTAACCAAGTAACTGTTTTCCTGCAGTAGCTTCTCAAACTGTAAAATACCTTGCAAGTCAGAGGTCAGCTGTCTAAAGCTTTCTACTAACTCTCCTTGCTTTAAAATGTATTCCATGGTATCATTTCTAGTGATTGCTGCATATAATAGCGAAGAACTAGCTGACAAGAAGTCTAAGGTCCTGTCTATATTCATCGAGCAAATCTGATTACCTGCATTCAATTCATTGAATCCTTGTTGTATACGGTTCAATAATAGGAAATTGTCGGCCAAGAAGAAATTGTTGGTTCCATTAACCAAGGGACGAATTGTAGAATCATTTAGCTTCTTCAACTCACTCAAGAAAAAAAGCAAATCTCTTGACACACCCATATTCTTTGATATTTCGACTATCTGATAATAGAATGTATTTATTATCTCCATAGTATTCCATTTCAAGTTATAATACTGAGACCTTGAAAGCTTATGCGTAATTGATCGAGCTATTGACAATGCCAATTTTAACCCAGTCTTCACTGTTAGATACCCTGAAGTGTATGAATTTTGAACTACATTCAATTCACAAGCTACTTGATGGAAACTCAAAATAGCATATAGGTTGTATAGTTTATTTGAAAGAGTATCATTGTTGTCTTTACCTGATAGTTGAAATTCAGGTTTCGAGCTTGCAAAACTCCAAACGGCCTCGTACTTTGCAGTAGCAGATACCAAGTCATCGTTCAAGAGATGTGATAATTGAACCACTTTCCAATTTAAAAGGTGCCTTGGCGAGATTTCATTATTCTTAAATAGATGTTTCAATATTTCTCCGGAATGTTCCAACAACACCAGAACTTCCTCAAATTCACCTAATTTAAAGTAGCTTCTTGAAAGATCCAATAGCAAATTGAACTTCAAGTGGCCACTTTCAAGATCTCTTTCTCCCATATATGTCAATATCACTTGTTTGGCCTCACCATAAAAACGGTTAAACATCAAAAACGATACCATTATGCTCAATATTTCCTCTTCACACACACGAGTATCGGTAGTTGCTTCCAAATAACGGTAAAATAGAGACATGGCATCTTTAATCATCTCTAGACTCCACTCTATATTGATAACCTTGAACAACTCTATACCACTCAAATACAAGTAATTATTGGAGTCTTCACTGATGTCAAACTCATGATCTTGATAGTCGTCTAGACCATCAAACGAATAGTAATGATAGAAACAGATTAACTTCAAACCATGGTCAGTAATTTCCAAGTTTGATATCATTGACTCTACCATATCCGTGAATCCCTCAGGTCGGGAATACTCAAGACACCTGACAAGGTTAATAAAAAGAGTCACTTTACAAGGCTCTGACAATTTACTCTCCGACCCCAACAAACCAGCAACCACCTGTGGTGACAGTTCCATCAATTGAACAAGGACCGTACCTAACTGTGAGAATGTAGTATCTATAGATATCTGAAGCCTTTTTATAACAGAAAAAAAGCCTACCACTACAGAGGTAAGTTCTTTGTAACTTCGTTCTTTCTGCAACGACGAGCAGTATTTAGCTACTTTATTCTGAAGCCAATAAATACTGTCATGTACCCTATCATTTACATCATTCTTAGTTCTCTCTACAAAATACGTTTCGTATTGAATCGATTTTTTCAAGCATGTCTTAACCACTAAATCAGGAAGGGGTTCTAGCGCAAGGTTGTATAATAGGTTGGATAAATTCCTGATTCTCTTGGGTTGGTTGAAAGGCGATAATATATGGTAAATGCAAGAAGTTGTATCAATGACGTACTCTATTGCCCTTGAAGATTTAATGTGCTTGTTGATATCATCTAAGATTGCGAGATGCTCTTTGGTGAGTTTATTCAAGTCTTTCAAATAATGAATCATGAACTTTAAGAATGCACTGCTAAACATATTATAGTGGTTATCAGTAATCAGTTGCAAGGTGATCAAGCATGAGTTTAAAAATTTACAATCTGAACATAAATTCAAATTATCACCCTCAGTCAAAGGACCTACTAAACTGTCTACTAGCTGAGGTTTATATCTTATTTCTTCCACTAGTTGCATCAACTGATCTCTGGATAATGTTACAGGATCTCGCTTCTTTAACACTATGGCCAAATCTGGATAATTGTCTATTGGTACTGTTGTCGTTAAGTCATGATGAAATTTAGAAATAGTTTCTAGTGAGTCAAATCTAATCAATTGAAGATCGCAAGTGAAATGGGCATTACTCAACCACTGAAATTCTATAGACTTCAATGTCAATTTCGTGAGGATCAATTTAACATCTAGTATACCTTCAAGTTTTTGACATACTGCTATTAGACCAGTAATTATTGTTATTATATTTTTACGGTGTTTAGTATCATCTGAATCCTTTTTTATCCATTGTATGAAATTGCTTTGTGACAAGAAAATTTCGGTTATATTCTTTATCCAAGTGACTTCTTCACAACTCAGTCGAATATGTTTTAATTTAGAAGATAGTATCTTAAGTAAAACTTGAACCAGTAAGAAATGAAGAGCTATGATTGCTTTGATAACTTCAGGTGAGATCACTTCTCTATTCATAGGAACTCCTATTAGTAACTTAGTGGTTTCCATGTCTTCATGGTATTCAAAGTCTCGGTTCATTACTAGCGAAGTGAGACATTGGTGTATTATCTTAAGATGAATCAAACAATGATCAAATTCTTTAACCAGTAATAACCTGACAATGAAGGATTGATGTCTTCTTATAGCGTTTATAAGCTCTCTATGTTTCAATTGTAAGTAATACTTACATAGAAATGCATTAGATATAATGGTATTCATGTGGTCGTCTTGTGTTTTAGAATCTATTGCAGTAGTTAATAGATTATCAATGTCTTCTTGTAAGCTTTTTTTGTTGTGTGTCATTATGTTTTGTTGTGATGATTGTCCTAATGCATGTCGCTTGCTTAACTTGCTATGAATGAAGGACTCAAGTCGTTCATTAACACTTGTTATATCAATCGTTTGATTCATATCATCTATTTGTGTGTTTATTACGCGAAAGTTGATCTGAGCTTCGGAGTGGAGCTTCGAGCGGAGTGGAGCTTAAATGAGAAGCGATGTAGGGTTTCTATGAATATGTGAGACTAGTCCATCTGTACAAATTAGTGGATGATTGTTAATTGCATATTAAACACTGAAGAATGTTGAATATGTTTATTAAGTTTTCATTGTATAACGTTATAAAATTTTAGCCAATTTAATACACAACAAGAAGCGTCGGTGGTTTAGTGGTAAAATCCAACGTTGCCATCGTTGGGCCCCGGGTTCGATTCCCGGCCGACGCATTTCTTTTTGCAGTTTTATTTCTCTTTTTTTCAACTCGGTAATATTGAAAAATTGGACATTGAAACTTTTAGTAGACCTGCGTCAACTCTTTTTTAAGTTCTTTAAAGGCGCTTTGTGATGAAACTTGTAGAGGTAACTGATATCTAAGTATTGAAAGAGTATATTGGTGATATAGAGTGCTCTATAGTATACGAGTACGTTCTAGTTGTCAGGTTTTTGCACTGCAGGTAATGTGCTTTTTATGACGAAATTTATGCAGTGAGAATAGCGGAAGAAATGAAGATTACAGAGACTGCATGACTACCTGTCAACATGAAGACTACAATGTCTTGTCACAACTCGGATCAATAGCTTTACATTGGCTATGCTTCAAGATCTCAAACATTATCTTCCAATAATTTCTCTCAGAGACTCAAACTTTAGTTTCACTATAAATACCATAGATCTCTTCCCAGGGTATATTCTGTTAACAACTGGTTGTCAGCCGACCCCTATATTAGCCTCCACATCCCCTTATTATAAGCCCACAAACATAATTATTTTGATGGTTGTAACTCAAAACCCTTCGTACTGCTACTCTCTCATTTTACTATACACTCTGTGGGCTCAGCGCAAAGAAATCGCATTGGCCTATACTATGAATAACCTCTAATATTGAATCAAAAATGAACTTCCTAAGACGATATAGTACAATCAAGATAGACAAATTCAAGAAGGCAATGAGTAGAGTGTCCAGTCAAGCTATGATTTTGACAGCAGGTTTCAAAGACACCAAGAACACCAATTTACTAAAATCAATGCATGGGATGACGCTAAGTTCAGTTTGTTCATTATCTGTATACCCTCAACCACTTCTCCAGTTCAACTTACAGCTTCCGAGCAGTACTTCCAGAGCTTTACATAAAAATGACGGTGTTGTTGCTATACATCTATTAGCAGCAAACTCCAAGTCTAGTGAACTTGGAAGAATATTTGCTAGTGGTATAAAGAGACCTAATACTTCAGAGTTTAAAACCATAGGAGAAGAAAAGGATGGTGAATTTTTTCACGAAATGGCAACTCCATTCCGAAAGATAGAGAAAAATGCATGGAGATTGGAGACATATGATAATTACAAAATCCCGATTTTGAATCATAGCGAAGTCGTATTTATATGTAACAAGCGCATGGTTATTGAAGTTGATGGACATGAGATTTGGGTGGTGAATGTATTAGACACTCTTGAAAGCCGGGAAAACAAAACAGGGGGGTTAATTTACTTCAATAGAGCCTTCCATAAAGTCGGAGATATGCTAGAGGAATAGACTTATTGACGCATTAGAGCATGTAAATATCAAATTCGTTTATTCGTATACATTAGTAGACATTACCGTTTTGATCAAAATTGGTCAATTCACCCAAAGTTCTTTCCAATTCCACCGTTTCACCTCTAATCCTAGGAAGAACAGTATCGAAATACTGGTTGATTTTATGTGTTCTATCTCTTAATTGATCAATGAAATAACTCTTGGATTCCTCTATATCTTTAATGCAGTTATCTATCTCAATTTGGGTGTCATTCAATTTACTTACCAATCTTGAAAATCTACCATCGTGTGCTTGTTTAGTATTTACTGCCTCTTTCAACTTCGAATGTTCTCGTTCCACTGATTTTTCATGATCTAAAATATCATTTTTCAAGGCCATGATTTCGCTTTCATATTTGGCTTCCTCTAGTGAAAGTTCATTGGTTCGATTGTTAAATTCCGCTATCTCAGCTTGCATATTGCGAATATCAATCTTGAATTGACTAGTGGTTTGTTGAATACTCTTGATTTTCTTACTAATACTCTCGTCACTTGCAGCCGTCTTAGTTATAATTTCAGTTAGTTTATCATTCTTCTTCTTAGCAGTGAGATGTCTTTTGGATTCTTCTTTTTTATAATCTCTCATTTCAGATTCAACAGTATGTAATTCCTCCATTGCAGTTATTAAACTGGATTGTAAGGTGCTAAGTGTATCTTTTTGATTCGTATTCAAGAAATTCTCATTGTCATTGTAAGTATTGACATTGAATCGATTTAAAATTTTATCACCATGTTTAATATGAATCTCATATTGAAAGTCTTTAGATAATCCATAAATTAGTAAATATTTTTCATATCTAACAGCATAAGGCCATGGAATATCGTTCACTATCAAATTTAAATCGTTTAGAATACTCTCGTGATGTAATAAATCAATAAGGATCTTAGATCCATCGATTAGATTGATGGATATAGCGATTTCGTTCATCTGGTCTACAAATTTAGAACAACCTGTACCTACACTTGTATCACCCTCCAACGCATCAGGACTTTTGATAATCAACTTTAAGAACGCAAGAACCGACCAAAATGACTGTACTATAGATAAATTCTTATTGATGATCAAAGTAGAATTTTTGTTAACCTTAATATTTTGCATATTAGGTTGTACTCTTGATTGATTAGTAAATAATTTAAGACTAAAAACCTCTAAATTCTTAGTGAATGATGAATTTTGTTTATGAATGTTGAAATTTGAATTGACTTTGGATAAGTGAATTTTTTTAGTTTGGTTCAAATTAACTTTATGCTTCAAAGATATTTTGGGTAAGTCTTCATTATTGATCATTATATGTTCATCTTTAAAGTGCTTGTTTCTCTTAAAATCTATAGAGAGATCACCAGAACTCAAGTTATTTAGACGATCTAAGTTATTTGATATCTTCTTCAATCCTATACTTGAGAATAAGGGTTTGAATCTAAGAAGAATTACATCTACACATATTATGTGATAAATTGGAAGAACACGAATAGGTGTCCTTAACAGACGTTTTATGGGTTTATATGATGTTAAAACTTGTGATGAAAAAATCCCCTTATAGTCATTAATCCTTAAATGTTTCAATATGATAGGGAAATTCAAACTGGAGCAAATCGTTTCTATCATCAACACTATTATATAACAATATATGATTTTAATGAAATTATTATGTAAAGGTTTAGTAATACTTTTTGGTGTTACTTTCGATTGACCGTTGAAAATATATGTAAATGTGCTTGTGGATGTTCCAATCAATTCAGCTGATACTATAGCTTTGGCAAATACATCAAGTCTTATTAATGGTATTGGTGGACATAAATATTCCACTAAAAACACGAGCAATGAGCTAATCAACATCACCTGTGTAAATGATATTAGCAATTTCTTGAAGTCTACTGTATTGGAATAGTAGAACGAGTCGCCTATAGGGTTATTTTTAAACTCAAAGTATTTGACACATAATTTTCCACCTATAAATAAAAATGATCCCGATAGTATATACAAGGTGAATATGATCCCGTTAGCCCATAAAGGTAAGGATTTGAGAATCATCATCAAGGATATTATGTCTCTTAACGATGTAGGCGGCAAAAGATTTAACGTACTGTATTCTGAGTTATGCATGGCCTATCTTTTCATCTCTTTGTACTGATGAAAATTCTCAGAACATCAACTGGTGGTAGGGGCACGTCTTTGGGATTACTTGATATATTTAGCTACTTGACATAGTTGATATAGTTGATTTATTTAGCTACAGATATAGTTGATATGATTAGCTACTGGTGTACTTGATATATTTAGCTACTGATATACTCATACACCAGTATACTGATGTACTAATGTGCTGATTCTTAAACGTCAAGCTGCACCAATCTGTCATGCATGGATAGACAAAGAGATTGAGGCTCTCTTATGAAACGTGGTTAAGCGACTGTATCAAGTCCTCAGTCAAGTTCAATGCCTGTATAAACCGTGGCGATATGTCATCATCAACATCCATACCACTCTCTTCCACTGGTACAATGTTACCATTGGAGATGGCAAAACCTATATCGATAGATTTGCCATTATAACGTCCCTTGATGACGACTTTTACATCAAAGGTTGTATATGAGATGTCGTCCATAATTACAACTAAATCTTCTGTAGGGTCTATGTTTTCATCATTCATAAAAGTATCAAGGTCAGCGTCATCATCATGTTTATGAAGTGCTTGTAAACTCAAGATTTGATCATCCAAGTTAAGAACACTTAAGGATTTCTTGAGTTTATTCTTGGCCTCATCTAATTGACCTTGATTCGATTGCGTAACAGAACAGTCTCTATAGACCATCTGCAGCATGATATTTCTTAGTACTAGCATATTTCGGCTTAGTGTAAGGAATAATGGTATATCAACCAATCTTTTTATACTTATTGAACTTACGGGTTCAAATGTTAAGTTGAACCCATAAGCCAAAGTGATTTTTGTGTCGTTAGATACTAGATCTAAATGGATTTTTTTATCGGAATTCAAAGTTTGGAATATAGTGCTCTTTTCTATCTTGGAAATCTCGTAATCTTTAACACCAATTAATTCTAGTATTTCAGTGGGTAAGAAAAAAGGTTCATTAAATACCATTGCTAAGCTCCATTCATGTGGCTTACTAGTATCATCTTTAATCAAATTTGAATCATCGGTGAATTGGAACTGGTAATCACCTGTAGTTAATTTCCAAATATGTTCTCTTGTTTCCGAGATGTAATCAGTGAATTCATCGTGTTTACTGTCTGTTATTTCGAACGATACATAATAATTTTTACCTGATAGAATTTCATCAGAGTCATAACTTAGTTGAAACTCATGATTGATATACCGGAAGTCTTGCCAAAATTCCATGAAAAGGCCAATTTTATGCTCTTTCTGATTATTGATTAACACCTTACCAAGTGAAGTACTATACCCTTTATAAGCCAACCAGTCGTCCAGTTTGTTCTCAATATTATGAATAGTTGATAGTATCAATGCAAGAGTATCTATATAGCTAAATAAATCTGATGATTTATCTAAATTGGCCAAATATCTTAAATTAGCTGGAAAACTAGCTAATCTAGAAGACTTTAAGCTAGCTAATAAGATATGTTCAATATTGTTGGTTTTACTTTTATTGAGGATGGAATCAAATTGATCTTTTACCAAATCAACCTGAATTATATGAAGTTTATCCAATGTTGTTATCTTTGGTTGATTAGTTAGTTCTAGGACCTTATCATCTTTTTCCAGTGAGAATGATACTCTGTGAATTATATTTCCCTCAAAGTCAATATCAATTAAAACTAATGATCCTGCGATTGATAATCTCTGGAATTTTATTTCATTACCACCATCATCCACTAATGGTTGATCAAGAATATGTTGATATGCATCTGTATCAGTAAATGTATCTAACTTCAATACTTGAGAGATTTTTTGTATAAGTTCTATAGATAAATGGAAGTTCTTAGCATACCCATATAGCATAGACAAGGACTTATCCAAGTTTATGTTGAAGTTGTCCACCTCCCCCATTAGACGCCGTGGATTGAGTTTGTGAGTTTTTCGTGAGTTGAGTGAAAATTTGTGAGTTTGTGAGTAAAAATTTGCGAGTTTTCTGTGAATTGAGAAGATCAAACTGCCATGTCTGCTGCGCTTAGTCATGAAATATATGCTATAGTGGACCCTGTGGTCGACAAGCTCAAGCGTCATCAGATTGAAGGCGATAGAGTTGTTGCATTAGAGATTTCTCATCTTCTCATGAGGGTTATATCAGCTGCTAGATGGAGTAATCCTTATGAATTAATTACTACTATAAGAAAAGTTGGTACTATTTTACAAGAGGCACAGCCTAGATACTTCATTCCTGGAAATATAGTTCGTAGAATCTTGGCAATAATAAGAGACGAAATTGATGAAACCATGGACTCGGAGCATAATGCTGCCAATACTACAATGATGAGCTCGATGTTTAGTTTATTATCTACCAATAATAGTTCTGACAAGAAAGAATCGTTATTCCAGCTGAAGAAACAAAGTAGCGATTTAAGGTCAATCATTATTCAAGGTATAAGAGACTTAGTTGATGAGATCTCAAATGTTAATGAGGGTTTGGATATTATGTCTGTAGACTTGATTCACGATAATGAGATTTTACTCACTCCTACTCCTTCTTCAGATACCGTATTACAATTCTTAATCAAGGCTAGATCCAAGAGAAAATTCACAGTCATGGTCACAGAAAACTACCCTAATGAAATACTGCAGGCCCATCAATTTATCAAGACTTTGGCTGATAATAAAATAGAGACTATTTTGATACCTGATACCACCGTTTTTGCTGTCATGTCTAGAGTTGGTAAGGTCATCATTGGACCTAGCTCAGTGTTTGCCAATGGAGGATGTTTATCTAATTCTGGAGTCTCCAATGTCGTTGAATGTGCTAAAGAGCATAAAACTCCTGTCTTTGCTGTTGCAGGGTTATACAAATTATCCCCATTATATCCATTTAACAGAAACGATTTAATAGAAGTAGGAAATGCAGGAAAGGTATTAAATTACTCCGATTTCAACCTACTCAATAATGTAGATGTGGTTACCAATCCATTAACAGATTATATTCCACCAGAACAGATAGATATCTACATAACTAATATCGGTGGCTCTGCACCATCATTTATCTATAGAATAGTTTTGGATAACTACAAACCTGAGGATAATATCCTCGAGTAATATACATTTCTTGCGTGTGGATCAATCAACTCTTCCTTCTTACTTCATAGGTATTAAGGTTCAATTCTCTAAGTACAGGCTCAACAGCTGGCTTTTTACCTTGTTTTATGTCCAATTGTGGTTCATCTAAGTTAATAAAAGGTAATTGCAATCTTTCTTTTATACTTGTTGATAACTCATAATTTGGGGAGCATAAAACAATTCCATCGAATTGTTTACCCGAGTAAAGTAATTCTTCCAAATTGGCTTCGTAGCTTTCAGAAATGTGGTCATCAATGAGATCATATAGTCTAATGACCTTCTCACTAAAAGACCTCTGTTCAATCAAATCATCCATTTTGATTTCTGGAAGTTCAAACGATTTGCCATTCCAAGATTCGAACAAAAGACTATGATCCGAAGTAATAAGGCTTCTAGAGTGTTTCCGGTGGCTTCTAAATAATGACATTGTTTTTGTGAACAAATGTGAACTCATGGCTGCAAAAATTTAAGCGAAGCGAATTCTCACAGCATAGGATTAGACAGAGCTTAGAGGAGAGTAAAAAGGGAATAAAGGGAGAGATATGAAAGAGTCTAGACAAGAAATGGGCGGAGTCTTCGTGGAATTAGTCGTGGATTCATTATATAGATCTATCTTCTCAAGTTATCAACAGAAGTGTTCTTCAATTGCATATTGAGCAACTTTTCAGCATCTACATGAACTTTAGGAATTATAATAGTAATGATTCCATTACTATTTTCTGGAAAGATTTCATCGAATTTCACTGGCTTGTCGAATTTAATGGCACTTTCAAAGTGAGTAAAATAACTCTCTTCACCAGTTTCAGTATTTGATTTCTCATATATTTCTAATTTCAATTCATTCTCTTCTTTATTGATATCCAACTTCATTTCTTTATTGCTATCCTTGAAACGAATCAAATACTTATCAGCTTCCTCTGTTAAATTGACATCATCAAATTCATTATATAAATTTTCTTTGAAAACCAAATCTTCATTTCTTAACTCCTTGTATAAATTGGCTTTTGGTAGTAAACTCTCAGAGCTGAAATTATTAGGATTGCCTGCATTTCTAACTTGTGGATTCTCCCATCCTGAATGGGAAAAAATCGATTGTCCTTCAACTGGTTGAGCGTCTTTCAAACTGTACATATTTAGTAATCAATTTTTGGACATTTGTGAAGCCTTTTATATTTCCAAAATTGGAAAAGCTTAATTCTAACAATGGAGTCATCGGAATTGTTGCGAAAAATTAATGATCTTTACATGACTACACATATTACTAATTCACTAGTCTCTATACTATCATCATCCCAGCTGCAACTGTGTATTGATATTCATTCTATAGACTAAAATCTCTTGTCTACAGTGGGCAAAACTACAATTAATTGGGGTTTTTGGTTGAGCTTGAAATTAATTGATGACTAAGAAGATTCGGTAATTTTCTAGATAACCGCGGGAGTGTATATTGGGAGCAAGCTAGAGAGTTCTAGAAGAGCATTGGAGGAATAATTGCGGGACTCCCCAGTGGCTATCCAATGGCTCTCCGGCTCTCCAGTGGCTCTCCAGCAATGCTCTCTATCATCAATCCAACTCGATTCCTCTCATCATTCCTCAAAGAGATACTTTTCTACGAGACTGCGCTGACAAACGTATACGAAGTAGCGTCGATTTTGCCCGGCCAGCAGAAATCGCTATAAGATTGATAGACCAATCGTAAATTAACTATGAACAAAGTACCACTCTGCACAGCTCTCAGTTATAAATAACTACGAACAAAACGTCGATTGCACAGCTCTCAGTGGAAATCACTACGAATAAAGCGTCGATTGCACAGCTCTCAGTGGAAATCACTACGAATAAAGCGTCGTTTGCACAGCTCTCAGTGGAAATCACTGTTGCTTGTTTAACTATGAACAAAAGTGGCGTCGATCTTGGCTAAGCTGGGCCCGAGATTCAACTTCAATTTTCTCCTATATGCAGTTGGGCTCACCAACTGAATGGGGTTTCCTTCAAAGTACACCGTATCCAACTCTGGTAGTTTACCTAATTCTTTATTGATCTCATTGAAATCAGATATCTGATTATACGAGCACCAGAAATCAGTCAATTTAGTCAAATGCAGTAATCCTGACAAATGGTCCAATTTATTGGATGTGACATCCAATACCTCCAATTGAGTATTATTATCAAGGTTTTCAATCTTAGTGATTTGGTTATGAGATAAATATAATTCCTTCAAGTTGACAAGATTTTCCAAGCCTTCTATTTTTGTTAGCCTATTAGACTGTATCGATAATATTCTCAAATTATGAAGATTATTTAAATTTTGCAACTTCAGAATTTTATTCTTACCTAACCATAATTGTTCCATATTAACTAACTTAAGCATCATATCACCAATTTCTTCAAGTTTGTTACCTCCTAATTCCAAATTTTTTATTTTGGTATTATTTTCCAAATTCTTGATTTCTCTGATTTTATTCTGAACGAAATACAAATTTTCCAACTTAGTTAATTTTTCAAGATTCTTAATATTCTTTATCTTATTAAAAGATAAATCTAAGTTAACCAAATTAGTTAATTTACCTATGTTACTTGAAATATGATTGATCCTATTATCATATAAGTCCAATTCTTCTATAGTATCACTAACTTCATTAATATCTACAATAGAAGTAATTAAGTTTTGTCTCAAGCATAAAGCTTCTAACTTAGTAAATCTCGATAAATTTAAATCTTTCAATGATGAAATTTTAAGATGAATCAATTCTAAATATTCTCGGTCACTTTCATATCCTGCTGTTAAGTCAAAATCAGACTCAATTTGTTGGGGATGTGGATCTGGTATTACTGTACCCCTATATTCTGTTGGCAATGGCTCATGAGGATCTTCATTACTTTGGCTGATTTCTTCCTCTTCAACTTCATCATCTGTTTCAGAGAGAACCAATCCCTCTACTCTTTCGTTCAATTCTCCTTCTCCTCCATTCAAGTCTCCTTCTGACCCGATTTGTTCTTCAACTGGCATCACTTATTTAATTGTGCCGCACTTCATTCCTTTGACATTTATAATAGCCCCAGCGCACGACTTTTTACGTCTACGTCTACTATATGTAAGTGTTTATATTGTGTTATAAATAATATAGTCAAAAACTCGCTTCTTAGTATATATATACACGTGACATAGATAGAAGTTTCCTATATAAATTTCGTTAGTTACAGCTCATGGTTTAAAGGTTTTGTTCTTCTTGATAGATGTAGTCGATAGCCTCACCGACAGTCTTGATTTCGTCGGAGATCTTGTCTGGGATTTCCAAGTCGAATTCTTCTTCTAAAGCAACCAATGCTTCAACAGTATCTAAGGAGTCTAATCCTAAGTCCTTTTGGAATGAAGCATCGACGGATAACTTGGACTCTTGCAAAGCAGCTACGGTCTTCAAGGCTTCAAAGGCACGTTTGGTGACTTCTTCTTTGCTGATAGGTGGTGCAGCATAGAAACGAACTGGAGTAACAATTCTGGATGCTAATGGAGCTTTAGCAACTGGCATAGCATTGGCACGGATGGCACGGGTGGCTAATCTAAACATTGTCTTTGTCTAATATGAATGATTTTTTTTCTTCGCTTTTGACTGGAAGACGAATGCGAAAATTTTTGAAATGCTGACTAATTGATTATGTAATATATGTAATAGATATATCTATATATATATAACTACTTTGATACTTTTTCTCTCCAGTTTAAGGCTGTTCTCTTATGGAAATGAGAGACGCTACTGAAGGAGGAGCTTTTATCGCTTGAAAGACCAGAAACTCCAGAATTACTGGAAGTAGATGATGTTCTAGAAGTAGTTCTAGTTAATTTGGAACCATTAGCAGTAGTACCATTTGAAATACCCGAGCTGGCAGAAATAGATCTCTTATCAGAAGCGGCAAGGCCATATGAAATCGATGGTTGTTGGTAGGTATTTGTGGCATTATGGTTATAGACCAAAGTCTCATAATCAGTGTTAATCTTCAATGCCTCGATTTCCTCTTTGAAGTTCTTCTTATATAACTGAACCAAGACCTTATGACTTGGGAGGATGTTTCTGGCTGCCAACTTCCTATGAAGATGTAAACAACGGCTCAAAATCATCGTCAAATCATTAAAGGCATTTCTCAATAACCTAATGCTATCACTGTATTCATCCTTCTCCTGATACTTCGCATCACTGAAGAAAGTACGGTATTGACCTACACCACCATTAACAGGAGAGTCGACTGTACCTGTCAATTGTCTAGACAAGTCATTGTATAAGGAGTTATAGTCAACGTCTTCCTTAATTGCGAGGTTAATCAAACTTTCTAACTGAACTAAATCATTGTTCTTATAGACGATGGTCCTGATAGCATTATCCAATGGGGACAATTTTACAGTCCTAACGTCCTTGATTTCACTTCTATTCATCAATGTGGGGAATGATAAGTATGTCTCAAAAGTAGTTTCCTCAGTCCATAAGTCGAATACAGATGTAGAGCCTGGGATCTTCTTCATAGTAGTGAAGAATCTTAAATCTTTATTTCTGGCATATTGTCTAACACCAATAGAGGTATTGAATAACTTATCAGAAATTTCGTTGATAGGTTCAACAGATCCAACATGTAAGTATCTACCAGTTTGTAACTTTTCCTTAAGTTTAGCAGCCTCTGCATCATCGCTGATAATTCTGGCTCCCGGATATAATCTCAATAATCTCTCATGAATGGAAGTAATGTGTTCAAAAGGTAATCCTTCGTAGATTTGTTCCTTACCTCTAATGTTACTAGGGAATCCAGCACCAATAAATGAAACTTTGAAGAATGATGGAGTCAATTTATCTGAGCTCTCCAAATCTAAGTATAATTTAGCCAATTTGTTGTGAACGTAAGCGAAACTCTTCAAGTCATAGGTATGCTCACTATAAGAATCAAGTAATTCATTGTAAGTATCAGTAGCTCTCTCCAAACTGTTACCTTTGATGTAGTTTTGAGCAATGAGCTTGTATAATGTCTCCTTTCTCTCGAATGAGGTTTGTTCAGGGAACTTTGGTCTGAAACTGGAAGGAACAACAATATGATGATCCCAGCTATAAGTGGATGCCAAAAGTTCCAAACTCAAAGCAGCTTGAATATAGTCTCCCTTCTTTAAGTTTTGTTCGTACATCTGGTTAATGAAAGAGTGAAACAATTCAGGTTTATTGGCATTCTTAAGGTAAGCATTAATATTCAATCTGTGGAAAGTCCTATCATCATCGAACTCAGCACCAACAGGAACACTGTTCAAGTCATTCAAGACTAATAAGAATCCTTGAAGAGTTTCAATGAAAGTATAGATAAGACCGAATGCTTCATCTTCACGATCAAGTCTGATAGTAGCCTTCATTCTTTCAATAAATGAATCTTGTTCGGATAATGCAGGCTTGTAAGCATTCCTATTGTAGACATCATGCAATCCCACCAAACACTCTCTTTCAACGTCAATGATAGTATCGTTCAATACATACTCTGAGATCATAATTGACCAAAGGATCTTAACTGCAACAGTTTGACACTCAGCATTCTTCTGTAACGCAAAAAGCATTACCTCTTGTAGAATAGAATAGTCGCTACTGATGAATTCAACTTGATAACCACCGAATTTTTTAAGGTTGAATCTAATGACATCCTCTTCAACTGCATCCCATCCTAAAGCATCCCAAGCCTCATTGACCAAGAAAGAAATTCTGTCTCTCATAGTACCCGTGATCTTCAAGCACGACTTCCTAGGAACATCCGATAAATGTTCTGCCGCAACGGGTTGAAGTGCAGCTAATCTCAACAAGTTTTTCAAGTAGTTACCCCAAAGAAGTCTATCGAATAGTTCAGACTTCTCAATTGGTGGAATATGGCTAGCCATCAATACTGGTCTAATTAACTCTAAAGCAGTCAAACATCCTTCTGCTAAAGTACCGTGCAAAGTTAACCATTTATCCTCAGGGAAGTACATACCTTGACGGATTAACTTGACACCGGAAATCAAGGTAATGACATCCTCATCTTGGAAGTTATTAGCCAAATATTTAGTTGGGTCAAAGAAGTCATCCTTGATTTCTGTATTTAAGATCTTAAACAACCCTTCATTACCTGATGCTTCTTTACCTATTTTGGCAATGAAGCAGAATACCGAAGCAATTTCTACTAATATCTCTACAATTACCTCATCATTAACTATCGGATCCATTGATGATTCCTTAAACGGATATTGATTAGGAAATAACGCAGTAAATGTTCTTTTTGGTTTAAAGTAGTCATTTCCTCTGGTAAACTTGTTATATTTAACCATGGTTCTCGCAATTGCAGGTAATAGTTTGGTCAAAGAGTAGCTCAAATGGTTGACGTCAACATGTCCTTCAACAAAGTAAAATTCCCAGATAGTCTTACTAACTTCATTCAAAACAGTGCATGCTAATCTAGACGCATCAATATCAGTAGGGCCCAATAAAACCTCCATAGCCCAGCCCACAGATTTGCCAACTAAAGTAGGCAATGTAGTCTCACTTTTAGCTAAGTTGGTTCCAAATAGTCTATGGATTAGAAGTAATTTACTGATGATGATTTTATGATCCTTTGGGGCAACTACAGGCTTTTTGTTGATTACAAGCTCTTCGTTGGCACCAAGACCTCTAATTCCAATTGAATCGATAAGCCCAATAATGAATTCCAATACTTTGCTTAACTCTAACCTAACGTTGAAACTCAAGATATAGTCGATTACTTCCAATATCAAAACCTGATCGTTAATTAGGTTATGAGATTGAACGGAATGAAAGAAAGTAACTGATTTGAATAAAGAGTTCAAAGCCTTCAAGTACTCGTTTATATCAGTACTTCCAGTCATCGAAGTAATAGCCAACTTGAGGATTACAGAAATGACTCTGCATGACGATCTAGAGATAGCATTCCAATTGGACTCTGCTCTAGTGAAGATTTCAGACATCTTATTAATCAAGAATACTCCAACCTCAGGTTTTTGAGGAGTCCTAGAAATAAATAAGTCGATCATATAACAGTATTGTTCTTGCTTACCGAAAATTGTGTCTAACAAATGAACAATAGCCTTAAAAACATTGTCCTGTAAAATTTCAATACTTGGGCTATGAGGCTGCTGGTAGGACTTCTCGACAATTCCAAATAAGGCAGACATCAAATCTCCAAACCTTCTAATCAATTGGTGAATATCTAACTTGAGGAAAGCGTACAAAGCTTGAGATAAATCATCAAGTCCCTTACTACCTCCAAGAAATAGTCTTTCGTACAGAAGGATACTCTCCAAGCATGCATCAGAGTTGTAAGTCTTTCCAATATACTCAGTAGATACTTCAACCTGAGCCACGGGCAATTTGTGTGTAGTAGAAGTAATCTCGACCGAGTGGCCCTTTTTCTTGTTATACTCAATTAAGTATCCATCCCTTTTAAAAGACAACTTACCTTCACCTGCTAAAGTTCCGTTGATGTACAAGGATAATAAAATAAAATCATCAGACAGTGGCTTCTTGGATGTTTTGGAAGTAATGTTGTTGACCTTTATAATTTCACCTACAACTTCATCAGGGAATACCGAGACGAATTGCCAAGTCTTTTTCTCTTGTTGGTTAGAGGCTTTGGCGAACGTTATCTGGTCATTATTTGGAGTGCTGACTTCAAAAGTAAGTAAATCATCCTTGGTAATAGAATTCAATAAGGTAATCTTACCCATCTTCAAATAAATACGCTCGTAATTTTCTGCCAACGGATCGAAGAAGATAGGTTTGATCCTGGCAATTGGAGTTACTCCATTAAGCAAAGAATTGTTACTACTAATATCATTAGTAGTATTCGAAAACTGGTGTTTGAACTCCTTAATTGCAACAGTCAATTTTTCAGCTCTAGGGTTAACAGCAATACCATGACTAGATCCAGCAATGATTCTGTCAACAAGTTCACCCCATCCACCATTTACAACGCTTTCATGATCCTTCAAATTCTTCTTCTGGTTAACATAAGAGCCAAATAACTTAATGGTGAATTGGTGTGCTTCACCACTTGTTAAAGCTCCATGGTGTTTACTGACAACTCTAGTTATATCAGTGACACCGGCTGCAACACCCTTCTTAACTCTTCTAATCTGAGGAGTGCTACCCGACTCCTTGATATTCAAGTTGATCTCTTCCGTTAAGACTGCAACTAAATAAATTCTAGTATTTTCAGTTTCACTAGAAGGGATGTTTCTAAACAAAGCAGCACTGATTTTTTCAACATGAATAAGGTCATTTACAGAGTCTGTATGGACAGCAAAAGCCTCAGTTAATCTCTTACGACTACTTCTAATGTACAAGTATGCAGTCATACCTGCAAACCCTGGTGGCTGATAGGCAGAAGAGCCACTTACAGATTTGAAATCAACCAAAATATGCGATGGAGGCTCTGTATTTAACCTGGCATTCTTCTTTGGTGCCAAAGAATAGAGCTGTTCATTGTAATGGTAGTTTATTGGAAAGTTGGGCTGTAAAGCACAAAGAGCTTGATTAGACGCAATCTCTGAGGGAGATGAAGTAGCGATATCCATGAGCTCACCAGTTCTACCATCTCTAGCAATTATAGCTTTATAGCCAGAAATATCGGTATTTTTGTTATCCAAATCATAAGAGTGTTCGTTCAATCTGGCAGATTTGGAAGCTAATTTTTTGGGGATTTTGTCTAAAAGGAAAGTGACACTTTCCCTAGTCAATTGCGCTTCATCGGTGGTCAACAAATTGTGGGTCAATTTGACTCTGGACTCATCTAAATCATAGTAGATCTTGGTCAATTTATTGAATAATCTAAACTCACCAATTGAGTAAAGAGCAAAGATATGGGAGGTCAACAAATTTAAAGTGTACCTCATTTCGTCCAACAAGTTATCATTGTTGTAATCAAAGCGTCTGATTGGTAATTGAGGAGCAAATGGAGAGCCATTGATTTCAGCTAAATCTGCACCATCAATTGCGATCTGACGTTCTCTCTCAGCCTGTTGGATAGAAGGTACAATGTCCATATTGGCAATGTTATTAAACTCCTTGTCAACAGTGACTTTTCCAATTGGGATCTCCTCTAAAATTTCCACAAACTTCAATGGGAAGATTACGATCTTGATCTTGGTGGTTGGTAACTCATCCAAGTTAACAGAAGTAATGGTAAAGTCATTAGGGAAAGGACGTGTAATAACATAACCTCTAGCCCATTTATGGTTCTTTATTTCGAAAATGTATACCTCATCACCAGGGTACAAGTTTTGAAGTTTATCATTGACCAATTCAGGATGTTTCTCGAATGGAAGGAAAGGTTTTATAAGCTTACCTCTAAGGAAATTACTAGTTGGTTCCCAAGCCATTTTTTGTTTATATTTTGTCTTATCTTTATATCTTATGAATTGGTTACTATCACCTTGTTACTTGTTTAATATACCTATGATTACTTCACTATCAATTTTTATCACAATGATTCAAATGAAAATTTAAAGTTAGACGAGTCTTCTGCGCCCAAATCAATTAAACCGTTTCAGGAAATATAATTGACAATTTTCCAGTTTTGATTTTGCCAGGTCTGCGTGTTGCAGCCTCGAGTGTTGGGATGTTGCCTGTTTATTTCCTCTTCTCTACCCACCTAGGCAAGCACTTATGTACTTAAGAAGCACTTATAAGCTCTTATGTAGCACTTCTGCCATATATACTTCTCTAATTCATATAATCTCCTCGTGTACTGATCATCTTATTGCTTAGCATTTTCTGATTTTCTGATTTCTGATCTTCTTGTTTCCATTTAAAGTTTCAAATGATAACCCATAAACTGTAAGGAGAATAACATGTTGTGGCCAACACGATGTCTACTAGCTCTTTAACCCCTTGTGGTTGTAATGCGAGTAAGAGGATTAATTAATTCAAATGAGCAGTTTGTTACGGTTGACTATGGGAAGTGGTCGTAACTTTTTACTCTGCAGGGGTCTACAGTGATGAAAGCTTATTTTGTTAGCTCTATATGATGACGAGGAGTTTGAAGACTTTTCTTGTATTACAGAGATCAGAGTTGCCATACTAGCTTTGGATTTGGATAATAGAGCCACTTCAGTTTTGCAGCTGTTTTATAAAATCACTGCATCAGAAACACTTGATGTGCTTCCACAGTCATATTCACCCTTGGAATAGATGGAACCAGTGAGTAAACGTACTTCCCCCTACCACTCACCCGTCATCAATCACACAGTTCATTCATGACATAATTGCATCTCCGAAAGTGTACAGAGATATCTGTTCTAGAGCAAAAAATGGCAATTTATTGTATCCTTCCAGGGGCCTTGGAGTAGAGATGTCAAAAAGTGCTGTAGATTGTCGGTCAAGTTGTTGACAATCAGTTCAATATCATTGATAGTACTGAAGCCCCCAACCTTTTGCTTGGTGTGTTAACTAATAGTCGAGAATGTAGTAAAACTCTGTTTACTATAGAGGAAGTAGATGAAACAGTTGATGCTTTGTTACGGGATGCACTCAAGAAAGATATGGTTGTTTTTTTGGATTTCACTACCAGGAAAGACGAGATGCTTTTGGTGTAATAATTGGGTTGGTAAAAGCGTTGCACATTCGATGGTCAGATTGGAGCCTTAGATGTTCACGTATTTGGAGGTACTACTCGAAAAGGGATTGTTCTGTATAATATGGAACTTCTTTCCTACACTTATCCGCTAATGTGACGCCTTCCTAACGAAAAGTGAAAAATCCAAGAAAAATATGCTTTCTCCAACAGCCGATACCACTGGAGTTGGAAATCCTTGTCGCTGGAAATACGCTGCCTTGAATGGTATAGATATCAACTGGTGAGACCGCTTGTCCCTCAATTAAAGCCCGCTAGAAGTCTAAGGACGTACTTGAGGTGACGACATGCATTACTACAAAATTATCTAAGCTAAAAATGAAAGCCACTTATGCAACACCTCCTTCACATTCCTACGGTTATAATCCTTACTACCATCCCAAATAAATCTATCCATCTCTCTCCTACCTGTATCAAAATCTAATGTTTCTAAACTCTTCATTCTGCTGCCGTAGATAAACCTGTATACTACGTAGCAAATTGCAAACAAAATCAACGTACCATAACTGGAAAAAAACGCTAGAGTGTCCCAGCACCCCTTCAAAAATACCGTATATCCCATGGTGAGAATAATGATCGCTGATCCAATTAGTCCAATAAAGGCTGAATAAGGTTGAAAAAGTGACTTGTATGGATATGAAGGGTCATCTCTACTTATGATGTCAGGTCTTTTCTTCAAGCCATAGTAGAATCTTATATAAGATAAGCACATCGCAAACCACACTATAATACCTGAGCTAGCAATAATATTCGACAAGTTTTGGAATACAACTGTAGCTTCTTCTGATACGCAAATATAAGAAAAAAGTCCAAACAGTGCTGCAAATGCCACTGAATAGTAGGGAATTCCATGACGATTACATATGCTGAAAATTCTAGGAGCTTTTCCTTGAAGTGCTAAAGAATACATAGTTCTTGAGCTAACGTATAACTGAGCGTTTCCACAGCTTACTGCAAAGAAAACAAGAAACCCATTTACAACACCACTCAATTTACAGAGATTAGCACTCTGAAATGCAACAATCCAAGGGCTTTGAGAACCACTGGAATATCCTGCAAATACAGCAGAATCACTTTTACAATGACTTCCTCCCACGTACTTGACAGCATAATTTGTACTTAAATCAGGAATAGCTACACCTGTGGACCCCGAAAAGTACCTCAATAACCTTGGGTCTCCAGCATATAAGTTCAATGAAACCACAAAAGCTGAAAGACAATAGAATATTATGATTCTCCAAAATACTCTTTTAGTAGCACTTGGAAGCGCTTTCCTTGGGTCTTTAGCTTCACAGGCCGCAATACACACTATTTCAGTTCCACTGTAAGCGAATGAGATCACAGATATAGCCACCAATACTGACATAAATCTACCCAAATTACCACCAATACCTTCACTTGGATCACTGGTACCAGTGTCCTGTAAATTGAAAGACGGTCTAAAAAGACCAAATATCAAATTATGATCAAACTCTGATTTGGAATACATCCAATATTTGAATCCCAAAACCTCCCCTCCAAATCCACCCCTGTTAAGAACTATCATTAAAATAATCATGACCAAGATAAAGATAAGCTTTACGAAACTTGAGATGTACTCAATTTCTCCAAAAACCTGCACGTTTATGGAATTGCTTATCACCACAGTCACGAAGAAAAGGGTGACAAATCCAGCAATTGACCCTTTACTATCAAGAAGTTTCAAATCGGGATAATAAGTGAGCATAATAACACTAGCCACTATTTCACCTGCCAATCCAAATGCAAAACTAAAGAAGTATAACCACCCCACAGAAAACCCAAATGCATCATCCACAAATCTGGAAGACAATCCAGACACACCATCTACAATAGATACGAAGGTAACCATCTCACAAAATGAAATAATTGTAGTCAATACAACAATTCCACATAGTACGAATGCCAAAAGAGTGCCAAACCCACCGGCAATAGTAAACGCCTTTCCACTATTCAAAAACAAACCAACACCCAAGGTGCCCCCAAAGGAGATCATTTGAAGATTTCTCACCTTAAGACTACGAGATAAGTACCTATTTGATGTTGGTTCGTCAGTTAAATTTGAAAATGGTGAATTCTCTCTCGTAAATACATCAGCATTCTTGATGGTGGTGGTATCTGGCTTTTTCCAGTCTCTGAACCATTTCTTATTGCTGTATGATCTCGAATCTGTGGCAATATCGTTAGTATCTATGTAAAAGTTACGTTCCAAGTCTTTAGAAGGAACGATTTCTAAAAGATTATTCTCCTCAGGTTTGATCTTTCCAAGTTTCTTGATGATAGTGTTATTGATTTCTGTCATCTTGACGTACTTCTTGAAGTCATCTAGCTCTCGTAGGTTGAAAATTGAAGAGTTTTTAGAGTCCATAGATTGCAACGGTATATCACCATTCATAGTGCTCAATTCTTCCTGTCGCCTCTGTTGGTTTTTTCTATTTTTCAAAAGCTTAGTATATGTAGAGAGGAACTTAAATCTCCCTGATGACTCTTCGTTGTTGATATGATCACCTGTCATGTCGTTCAATATGGAAGTTTGTATGGTATACATATCATTTCCAGTCTCAGAATCTGTGTCAAAATTAGACTTGAAGTAATTTCTCTGCTCAGAAACATCAACTTCACTGTCTACATCTTCTTCAGTTGTGTATCTGTCATCTGTATCTTGATCTATCTCATCATATTCATTGTATGTATTATCATTTAGTAATGACTTCCTTTTGAATATATTGCCATCTTGGGAATGTACGCTGTCTTGGTCTTGTTGCTGACTATTCCCTGTAAAGGGGTTAGGAAATAGTTCATTCCCAGATATTTCCGAGTCAACTGTGTATCCCAGAAGATACTTGCTTGACCGTTGCGGCATAGACATATCACCGATTTTCCTAATTCGAGAATTTCCTGATTTTCTCTAAAATAACCGAATTGGGAGCTACAAACAGATAATGGGAAATACACGAAGATAAGGTTTTTATTTGAAGAGCATCTACTGAGGAGGATATCTTTTGAGTGAAATCATTAGAAGACACGGGAAAGGGCATTCGATATTTACTACAGTATCCTCTGTATCTAAACTACTAGGTCCACTCGTTGTCCCTTCAGGTTGCATCTACTATCTAAAGTACTACTATGTTCACTCATTGTCTTTTCCAAGATATCTTAACAATAAAACTTCAATTCTAGAACCTTTTAAGTCGGAATCATGCACTCATGATGACGGCCAAAAAGATTGCGTCAGAAGCCGGTTGTGGAAGGTACCACTGTGCAATGGCAACGACACTATATGAAAGGGACGTGAGCAAGCCCAACGAATCCCCTTCATCGTTTGATATCCAAAAATAAAGTAACTAATAAAAAGTCATCAATGATGACATTTCAGTTGTTACACTGAAAAGAACAGATACTACACTTGATCTAAGCCAAAAGGCAAAGAGATTTAAAGAAGAAAAAAATGGTCTTAGGACTTCGCACTTATTTATACTAATACGTGGTCGTGGGAAACACGATGGCCTCTAACACTAACCTGCAGGTTGCCTCATCTCACATATTCTATAAAAATTTTTTGGCTGCAGAAAATATATATAGAAACTTGGTTTTGCCATCATAAAATTTCAACGAAAAAATCAGGATGACTTCATTTAGATCAAGATATAATCACAAATCATACAACCCCAAGAGAAATAACCAGAGATCTGGATCTTCTAAGGCCAGAAAGTATAGACGCTACTACGAAAGACAACCCTCCGCAGTTGCCTACGTTGAAGAGCCAGAAACTGATGATTATGAATCTCCAGTACTTTCTGAAAGTGAAAGTGATGACTGTGAAAGTTGCGAAGACTGCCAAGGTTGTGGGCATGCTGAGTCCAGCTCTTCTGAGTCCAGCTCTTCTGAGTCCAGCTCTTCTGAGTCTAGCTCCTCGGAATCCAGTTCTTCTGAATCTAGTTCGTCTGATTCAGATTCTAGTTCCTCAGAGGAAGAAGAAGTTTACGAATTTGACTTGCAAGAAGTATCTGACAGTGAATCCCTTGTTGATTTGAATGACCAGTTGGAAAACGAGGCTGTTGAGTACATGGACAGACACGGAAGAATTTACGACCTAAATGATGAATTAGTTAAATTGTACGATGACAGTTCTAGCGAAGAAGATGAATACATTGAACCTGCAGACATCTTGGATATTGTTGACATGAACGATCAATTACAAGCTGAAGCTTTGAGGAATTTTACTTATGACTCCGAAGATTTTGATGAAGAAGATGACAGTTCTGTCACCGATATTGACATCGTCTACTCCTCCGACGAAAGCGAATTAGAAGATCAGTTGGCTTTGGAGAGTATTAGACAAGAGTTTGAAGAGAATTTGGAAAGTGGCAGCGAACTTGAACTCGACTCTGACAGCTCTATCGAATACATTGAGCTCGAGCGTGAAAGTGGTAGTGATTCCAGTGACATGGAAATCGACTCTGAATATACTTCTGACTCCTCTGATGATGAAGGAATTACCATTTACAGACACAGATTCGACTTGCCAAACGGAGAATCTGAAGATGATTCAACTGACGAAGAGCTTGTAGACTATGCCTTAGAAAACGACATGTTGTTGGCTAATGATTCTGATGATGAGGTTTACGAATACAATAGCGGTGAAAGCGTAATCGACTTATCAAAAGATTTAGAGAATAGTAAAGACTGTGAATTAATAAAGGTTAACGATAACTTGCACAAGCTAGTCTTGAGGATTCCATCTTTGATAAACGAAGGCTTGAAAATCAAATTCAACAAGAATGAGAACAAGTTGTTCATCAGTGGTAAGGTTGAATTACTTGACGAGACTGACGACTCTTACGAAAGCGATGACGAAAGTGATGAAGAAAGCGAGAGCAGTGATGATGAAGAAGAAGAAGAAGCTAAAGAGAACTCCGGCTCTCAATCTGACTCTGATTCATCTTCTGATTCTGAGTCTTCTGGATCAGACTCTTCTGAGTCCTCTGAGTCCACTAGCTCTTCTGAATCCGGTTCTTCTGAGTCTGTTGAGGAAGCAGCTAAGATTTCTGAAATTCCAGAACAAGTAGTCGAGAAGGAAACCGCAAATGACGAAGCCGAGAGCGAGTCTAATGAATCAAGCGATGAGGAAATAGATGAAGAGATACTCGAAGACACAAAAGAGTTGATTAAGGATTATCTTAATAATGAAATTAAATTCGAAAAGGTCTTCACCTTCAGCAAATTGATTAAGTTCGATGAAATCAAAGCTAAGATAGTCAACGGTAGTGAATTGGAAATCACTATTCCAAATGAAGATGAGGAAGTTTCCAATGGAGATGTTGAGATTGCCATTGAGACTGAATCACAAGAAGAAAACTAAGGGTATTATTAAAACTGTATACTAAGAAATTTACGTGCATAATAAGAAACTAACTTCTCCATTCAGCTCTCCAGTTTAATTCCTGGCCCGCCTTGAAGGGAACAACTGTAATATCCTTGTTGGCAATAACTTCTGGAACATTGAACTTCTCTTTAACTAAATAAACCTTGTCTTTTGACTTTGTCTCTTTTATGTCGTAGAACTGTAATCCATAATCACTAACAAACTTCTTCAAGTTTTCTAACTTGTTCTCTTTTTCGAATACTTCCGCCAAATAACTTAAGGCGTACTTTTGAGTGTAGATACCAGCACAAACACCAGTGTGTCTAGTCTTGCCTTCGATTGGATGAGGTGCAGAATCAGACCCAAAAAAGAAGTAAGGCTTACCTGAAGTTGCAGCTTGTATCAAATAATTCCTATCTTGAGGAAGCTTTGCAACAGGTTTGCAAAAGTTTATTGGGTTACCTGCCCAACTGTCAATTGTCAATGATAAATGGTGCGCAGTTATGGTAGCTGCTA
The DNA here is from genome assembly GCA_003707025.2 of Yamadazyma scolyti. Lineage (NCBI taxonomy): Eukaryota > Fungi > Ascomycota > Pichiomycetes > Serinales > Debaryomycetaceae > Yamadazyma > Yamadazyma scolyti. The sequence goes on along the minus strand of PPMW02000017.1, from coordinate 46,038 downwards.
CTGTCAACTTATCACCAGGCTTATAGTTTTCGTTCAACTTTTCTATTGTTTCAACTGCTTCTTTCGTTGTACAGTGTTCTAATATGATTTTCAAGTTTGGGAAATCGGAGTGTAACTTTCTCAAGATTGGCAAAAACTCAGGCTCTGCATTCAAGATGTGAATTTCATCATCATCCTTTTTTGGTGGTTTTTCACCATGAATGTTCAATACCAAATTATTGGCTTCCAAAGCCTCGAATATTGGATAGAAAGCAGTAAAATCATTAGGGTCAACACCGTGAGAAGAGTTGGTTGTAACACCAGCTGGATAACATTTAACACCATGGATAGCTCCTATTTTAGCTGCCTCATTGATAAGCTCTGGTGTCAAATCTCTACTCAAGTAAAAAGACATTAAGAAGGTTGTCTCTGGTGATAACTTCTCCAAGTTTTTCTTGTACTCAACAACTCTATCAATGGTAGTAATTGGAGGAACGAGATTAGGCATGATATAAGCAACTGAAATACCACCCTCTCTAACAGTAGGAGTTATTAACTCCATCATCTTACCATCACGAAGATGGACATGCATATCGGCTGTAATGCCTAATTCGATTTCTTGCTTGTCAGACATCGTAATTCTGATATTCTCAAATTTGATCAAATTTTTCAGCTTTAAATTTTTGACTGGAATTTCTGCTAGTTTTGCAGCCAAAGATAAGAGGGTTTAAAATTATTAGTATACATTAATTTATGTATTTGAAGTAATAAATAGGTGAGCATATCACAGTAGTATGTGGTTAGATTTTTTGGTGATTTTTTGGAACATTTTTAGAAAACATTTGAAATTCAGTGAAATTCACAGATCGTAAGGTATATGGTAATATTTTCCTGTTGCATTTACAACTAAAAAAACATTAGCAAGATATTTATGATATTCAGTTGCAAGGCAAACTTTGAACGCAGAAAGATAATCTGAAACAACTGAAAAATCATAAACCATCTCTTCATCAGATCTTTGTTGCGGTGGATGTAACCAAATTGAAACTACAGCGTAGTTGGACTTCCTCTTCCATTGACTACCACATGATACAAGAACGCAATCAGGTTGATATAAATGACCTTCAGCAATGAGGTGACTTACAATAATAAAAAATTTGAAGTCATCTACTTGTACTTTGAAGTCTAATCTTCCACCACCAGATATCAGTTTATCTTTTCTTGAAGGTGTGATATTATCTCTGAACAAAAATAATTTGTTGAGCTTATCAATTTGCTTCTCAAGGGATTTGAGCTCCCGTCTAAGAGTCAAGAAATCAGTGACTTTGACTATCTGCTGTAATGATTCTTCCTGTGTCCAAAAGTTCCAAACGAATGGCAACGGAAAATCTGGGATGGCTCTCTTCATCAAATTTAATTCGAATTTAAACATTGTAAATTGGTAATGGTCTAATAAACCTAGCCTACTAAAGGGTTGGTGGAAGATATCAACGGTATTTCTTGTTGTATTATCAAATATCTTTGGGGGCTTGTTTGTAGACTCATCGCTGTTATTACCTTCATTTTCATCGAAGTCAAATTCATTATCACTTTTAAATAGCAGACTGAGACTTTTCCTAATTCTAAGAGATCTTGATACTGGTCTAGAGCTAGATTTACATTGAGGCCTTGAATCTGGATCGTTCTCCATTACCAGATATTTTACGCCTCTAGGATCTGTAACATTTCCGATTGGTGTTCCTTCTTCAGTATCCAGTGAGCCCTGAGCTGGTTCCAGTATGTGCCTAGTTCTTAGTGAAGAATCTTCCAAATCTTGGCACAAGGACTCGGTATCCAACTCCTTTATACCCGAAACAGAAGAGGGCGACTTTGAAGAAGATAACACTAAAATACTTCCATCAGGATATGATTTGTTCCACCAATTGGTGGGAGTCATTACGATCTTTGTGGATGCAAAAAATGGTCGCAAAATGGGGAAGATGAGATAAAAAAATAATATGGGTTCTATCTTTTTACCACATTTGCATACAGGATGGCACGTTGACCAAGCCATATTGTCCGAAGATGACAGACTTGTAGTTATTCGATTTGGGAGAGATCACGATAAAGATTGTATGATTGTAGATGAGGTTTTATATGGGATTGCAGAAAAGGTGAAGAATTTTGCTGTTATCTATTTATGTGATATCGATGAGGTTCCCGATTTCAATAAAATGTATGAGTTATATGACCCGTGTACAGTGATGTTCTTCTATAGAAATAAACATATGCTCTGTGATTTTGGAACGGGTAACAATAATAAGCTAAATTTCCTAATAACGAATAAGCAGGAAATGATAGACATAATCGAGGTGATTTATAGAGGTGCAACGAAAGGAAAAGGGTTGGTAATCAGCCCAAAGGATTACAGCTGGGTCAGAAGGTCATAAGAAAGCTTTCATATACTATATACGTGTATATACTACATAATAAAGTCATTTACTCTTGAACTTCGTTTTGAGCGTAGAAAAAGTTTACCCCCAATAATTTGGCCAGTCCCCCATGTTTTTGGATCCAGTCTCTTACACCGGAGCCGGCAACACCAGTTCCCCAAGTGGGTCTATCAGATGGCTTTGGTAGCTTGGCAGTTGGATCTTGTTTGTATAGAAGGAATACATAACGATGTTTTCCGGTTTTTGCTGGTGGACCCGGTCCGACATATGGCAATAATTCCACTCCTTTAGAATAGTCCAAAATAGTGCTTAAAGATTCAGGAGACTCACTCTTAGTTTCATTGAGGGATAAGTCAGTAACGATCCAATGAGCGTGTTCAGACCACCTACGGTCCTTATTAGAAGGTGCATCTGGGTCGGTTAATACCAAGGTAAACTTATCCTCCTTTGAAATTTCAAATTCCTCTTCTTGGTTAGGAGAGTTAATGGTAAATTGTATTTTAGGGGCATGCTGAGTATTCGATACTTTCAAGGTGTTACCCAATGCAACTTTATCGGATTCACTATACTCAATAGTCAATAAACCTTGGGTTTCGAATTTATCTACCACATCTGGTATGATTTTATGCTTAGTAAAGCTCTCATCTAAGGATTGGGAAATTGTGACTAAATTCATTCTTAATTGGTAATTGTATCTAGAAAATTTTATGGGATTAACAAAGCTTTTCAAATTATGCTTAAGCATTATATCATTCACGAATTGCTCTGGTACTTATAGTTAAACCCCTCTAACCGAACGTTTAATTGCTCTACAATTTTTTTTTCTGGAATTTACCCCATGGAAAAAAAACCCGTTGTGACCCGGTTGAAAAGTTACGTAATTCGTATATTGACACAGTTTTGTTCTTCTTTTATTTGCTATTTACCTTTAGTGTACAAAAATCTTTCATTATTTATTCATACGTTTCATACTGGCCATATCCCTGGAAATTTTGATAATTGTTATTACCATTTGTTTGTGGTGGTTGTTCTTGGTTTGAGGGTATCTGAGGAGATTTACTGGGCTGATGCGAGGGTAATCCTGATCCATTTACTGAATTGGTCTGTACGCTCGCTGGGACCAGTGGTAGGGCACTAGTTTGTGGGGTACCATTCGATGTTTGTTGGAGATGGGAAGTTGGTTGTGGAAGTTGTTGTGGCTTTGCTCTCTTTGGTTTTTCTTCTTCTCTCGGAACTATATCAATCAAAAAATCAAACATATCACTTTTGGTCAAGGCTGCTGCAATATCAGACTTTTGCAATGTTCTTCTTTTGTTCTCTTCAGCATGAATCCATGCCCTCATCGTCAATTCAGTTATAAAAATATCACATCCTTTGGCAAATAATATTGGTGCCTCAGCACTAATCATTTTGACGTCTTCATCGGTTTTCATCACCTTCTTGATTCTGGCTAATGGTAGCTGGTGGTTTTTGAAGTCATGTTCATCATTCTCTATTGAATCGATGGTCTCTTGCCAGTATTGAATCATCAAGTCTCTGTGTGTCGAAACCAAGCCCTGTCCAACATTACTAAATGCGTTACCTGGTTGTTGTTGTTGTTCTGCAGCGGCAGCTTCTGCAGCCGCTTGTGCTGCCAATAATTCAGCTTCATCCACTATGTTCTGATGTGACGTCCCAATCTCCACCTGCGCTGGCGCACTTCGCTCTTCCTGCTGCAACTGCAACGCTTCTTCGTCCAAGTATTCGTTTTCGTACCTCTCCATACTTTGTAGTAAAAACTTTCGATGATCTATTCAAAACACAAAAAGAAACAAAAAAATTCTCTTTACCGTTGTATATAGCCTGCAAGTTGATCAGATAAAAGTCTTTTTATTGTTTAACTAATGTTATTTAACTATACAGCGTATTTTTCTGATAATTTCAACGAAGTTCTGACAATGCGAAATCCGGACATATTTGACCCATCTTGGAACTCTAACAGCAGTCTCGTGCATATGATCGTAAAACTATAATTATACCATCCAAGAAGGTAAGATCTTAAGATAAGAGAAGTTTTTGGAAGGACCGAACATCCCCATAGTTAAAGGCCTTAAATACCAGAAAACTCCTATCGTACTTAAATATGCGAATCCAAATATAAGCCACACTACAGCCCTATATTTTTTCAATGGGTTGTAAATAAGCTCTTCCATGATAAACCCTGCTATAAATGTAGCAAAGAATTGTGCAGGTACGTAGTGATGTAAATAGGTGACTCTTCCCATGATAATGAAAGGTAAATAGTGTAAAACCCATCCCAATATGGGGAATACAGACCGTGCTATCAAATTATTGAAGTTATCGTCAAATACCGAGTGGTAGACCAATTTCTGTCTTTGCCATCTCCAAAGAGCAACAGTGTAATAAACAATCAATACGCCAATACTAAATGTACTGAACCATGTGACCGCAGGATTCCCAACTAAGAAATATTTGCATGAAGTAGCACCCCATGCACCCATTCTCAATCCAGAGTGTAAAATAGGCCATTCCCACCATTCACTGGACAATCTGTCAAACTTATTAGGGTCAGGTACTAACGCATTATTGGATGCCATCATACCATAGTTTATTAAGATGAACTCTTTCCAGAACCTAGGCTTAGGTGCAACATATTCGGTTTCTAACTGAGGGAGGTATTGATTGACATGGTCTTCAAAATTCCACCAGGTATTTTTATCTTGCTTAAGAAAGGTTTTCTTACAGATAACTTCACCTTGTTGGTAGCCCCAAGCAGGATATGATTTCCCGGTGGTTGCCAAGTAACATCCCAAAACTTTATGTCTTAACCTAAAATTAGTAGAAATAGGATGAACCTCATCTTCTGCTTCATTTTGAAACAAAGGTGAAGGTGATTTCTCATGACTTTGAATTTCAATAACCCATTCATCCTTGGGATCACTTGCCGCCAAACTTGCATAACAAGATACTTCATAATGACTTCTTGTTATAAAAGATGGGATCTTATGAGAATGTAAAAGACACCCTCCATTATTATGGATTAATCTGATAGTATCACCATCCTTCAACAATCTATCGTATTCCACAGTAGTATTCTCATCAGGTTCAAGAGTAGCAAAATGATTTTTCAACCCGGTTTCCAAATCAAATTCGATAGTGAACTCATTATTATTGTCTTTGAAGCCATATGTGGTAACCTGCTTTTGCTGGGAGCCTTCGGGATAATTATGAGGATGAGAGTGGAGTAAGTTCGGAGATAAGCCTTGAGACCTTATAGTTACCAAGGAGCCGTAACCAACAGATCTTGGACCAAATTTAATTTTATTATCTTTTAATTGTGCCTGCAACAACGAAGAAATGGAACCATCACCAGGCCCTGATTGACTCAAAAGAGTAAAATGAATCTTGAAGAAGGACAAATAAATCACCAATGGAATGATTATTAAGGTGGCTATTCTGCTGATCCAATGGGCTATGTAAGTTGTGACTTTGATTGGGTATTTTGTGCTTCGTAATTGATAAGTCTTGATCAAAAGATCATAGATAGTATATAACCCAATCAATGCAGTAACGAACATACCAACCCATTTCACAGAACATACACATCCAATTGAAATACCAGTTATTACTAACCATTTGATTCCTTCCACAGTCAATAATTTCTCGTTTATTCTTAGTCTGTGAATGTGGACTAAACAGTAGAAACACATTACAGTGAAGAAGAGCAAAAAGGAGTCCAATAAGATAAATTTAGATAAGGTCATGGACACCATCTCAAAGATAACTTGTAAAGTAATGAACCATGATGTGAACTGACTGTAGCCTAATAAGACAGCTGTCTTATAGGTCAATGGGGTACATAATATACCAAACATACAATTGAATGCTCTCATTATAACGAAGTTACAATTATCAGGAAACTTCTTACCACTATCGAACTTGAAATCTCCATCAAATCCTGCTAAATATCCTGACAAGGCAACTAATAATTTACCTAATGGTGGATGAACATCGAAATAGAACTCATGCTTGATATAATATGAGCCAAACTTCCCGAAATGAGCCTCATCCCATATCACACCATCTGAGGCATCAATCTTATATAATCTGAAGAATGCTGAAACTGCTGTAAGTACAATTGGATTAATATACTTGATAAATACATGTTTCAAGTCGTGATACCTGTCATTAGCGCTAATATTGAGATTCGACGTTTTGCTAATGATCTGCTCTAGGTCTAAGTCAGGATCTCTATGATCACGAGAGTTATCCTTTCTATATCTCACCGTTGAGTCAGACTCTAGTCTTGACGACCCACTAGTAAAGTGATCTGATACAGCCATGGTACTAATTTTTCAGCGCGTTACAGCCTTAATACTGGAGAACATACATATACAGTGTCGAAAGTATTCTAAAGACATAGGTTAGTATATGGAATATTTGGCTTGAGAGCTTAGGGTAGTAGTATTTTACTGTAGTAACTTATTAATACTCAATTGTACTCAAGGGTTAACTTTACTATAAGACATAGTACTAGAATGCTGATGGTTGAGAGGATCAGGAGAGAGGATTCGTTTATGGAATATCCGGAGAAGTTCGTGTATCTTGTAGAAATCTGTAGAAAGTGTTATTGGCCGAGTATCACCATACCCAGGGAGCATAGCTAGAAGTGACTAATCTCACAAGAACACATCTGAACACCAACTCTCTAATAACTTATAGCGATCAAGTAATCCAACTAGCAATCCTTACTAGTGGTACTTCCTAAATCACTTCCAAAGAACGCCTCCAAATGACTGCAACACATGCAACTAAACAGCAAGCGTAAACAGGCCATAAATCAGAAATACTCGAAAGTTCATAACGCGAAGTTAGACGATTTTTTACACAAAACTTTCGATCCCACAGTTGAAGAATAATAACAATGGGGCAAGATCTGGAAAAAGCTCCCTCTAATGATATTAGAGGGCAACTTTCGGATATTCAGAACCGATTATTCAACTCGAGATCCAAAGAAACTATCAAGAGCCCCAAAAAGAAAATACCGGGTGAAAAATCCCCCAAAAAACATGAATCAACTATTATCACCCAACCCACACCTTCTTTGGGACCAGAATCGAAGGGAAATGACATGAACTACGTAGTAGGATTAAGTCAAAACTTAGTACTGGAGTGTAGGAGATTGAATGCCGAAAACCTGAAATTGAAATCAAAGTTGAAATCTAATATGGAAGAAATGGATACTTTTAAACATCAGATCCTTTCATTACAAACGGGAAGAGATGCCCAATTAAATAGTGAAACTGATTTAAAGGACAGAAACTGGGAATTGGAGTCTAATATTTTGAATTTACAAGATCAGATTACCGAATTGACTAGTACCAAGCAGAAATTACTTAAACTTTCCAGAGAACAAGAAGTCAAGATTAATAGTTTCCAAAAATTGAATGAAGATTTACAAATCAAGTATGATGACTACGTTAATTCCACTGAGAAGGTAAAATCGACTCTTAATAAGGAACTCTCTCTGCTCAATGAAAGAATACAGGAACTAAACGATGAGAACGATCAATTAACATTAAAGGTAAATTCAAAGGATACTTCTTATATCGAATCTAAAAACACTATTTCTGAACCAGTTAACTTGTTACCTATTGAAGATTCCAATTCTGATGACGAATCAATTGATTTTGATTCTTTAATGATAGACTCGAATCCCCATGAATTACCCGAAATTGACCATAATAATACCGATTTGGAGATTGAAACTTTGAAAGCTTCATTGAACCATTCAAATAGAACCATTGCTAAGTTGAGATCAACTTTGTTGAAGTACAGAGCGGATGTCAAGGTCTCTGACTCTCAAAAATCTTCCATTAAGTCAGCTAAGAATAAGAATTTAAAGATAAGAAATGAGCTTACTACACCATCTAACAGAAGCTCCCATATTCTTTCTCCTTCCAAGAGGGGTTCCAAATTTTTAGTATTAGATTCAGAAACGTCTTCTGAATTTCCTAGTGAACAAGGTAAATGGGAAGACTTCATTGGAAATGAACTCGAATCGAAGCAGCCAGTTAACAGTACTATCATTGATTCTGACGTTGAACCTCAAAAGACGAGAGGTGTTAACTTTGCAGCCGCTACTGGAGATCACAGTATGCCTTATTTAGACTCTGCTTCCGACTCAGACAATGATGAGACTCAATCGATATTATCGAGAGATCTTTTGAATACTGACGTTCAGCCTAAGAAACAGATTGAAGATTACGCTAGAGAAAATAACTTGATTTTGATCCCATTTGCGAAATATGAAGAATTACTAGCTAATGATATCAGTACTATTAACGAGACGAGATTAAAGGAGTTCTCTAAAGAGAGAGGTTTGGTTCCATTAACAACACAAGAGTACGAAGTACTTATAGATGAGGAGGAGATGAAGAAGAAACTTGAGTCTCATGGCTTGGTAACACTCCCCGAAACGGAATGGCAAGAACTCAATGCATCTTACAAAGAACCTTCAATTCAGTATATTAATGAAAAGGCAGAAAAGCTAGGATTGAAACCTATAGAAGCCTTGGAATTGGCTGCATTAACCAAGGTAAAACAAGAATATGAAGATCCGGATGAATCATATTTAATCAAGAAGTGTAAGGAAAAAGATATGGTAGCTATCTCAAGGCTAAGTTATAAGGCCCTTCAACAGGTAGAAGTTGAATACTCAAAACCTTCCAAGGATTATATTAAGTCTAAAGCTAATGACTTAGGACTCATAGTGTCTTCTACAAGCTTTTATGATAAACTATTGGAAAACGCCAATAAACCCTCGGAAGAACACTTACAGGAAAAGGCAAAGCATATCGGCAAGTTACTTGTGGATGAATCAGAATACAAGAATCTCAAAGAACCAAACTTGTCATTAGTGACTAAAAGAGCACATGAACTCGGTATGGTTGTACTTGCTGAAGCTGAACATACAGAGCTTCTTGAACCTGATGTTGATGCCATAAAGTCAAAAGCTTCTAAATTTGATATGACAGTGATACCCGTGTCCCACTACACTGAATTGGACGCATTGGCCAATAGACCAACACTCGAACATATTATTTCTAAAGTCACCAACCACGACCATATAGTGCTACCTGTTGAAACGCACCGTAAGCTTATTGACTCTGCCGAAAGACCTTCGATTGAGGCACTTTCCGAAAGAGCCTCCACTTTAGGATACTCCATAATCAAATCAAACGACTTGGAAGTATTGAATAAGTCTGCAAATAGCCCAAGTCTTAGTCAAGTTAAAGTTTATGCCGAGAATCTAGGACTAGTTACTTTGCCTAAGAAAGAATACACTAATTTATACAAGTTAGCAAATGACCCAACTTTGGAAAATGTAACTTCTAAAGCTAAACTGAAAGGATATGAAGTTTTACCCACCAGTGAGTTAGATAGGTTGATTTCCCTTGAAAAGGAGCCTTCCATTGAATTTCTCAATGAAAAGGCTGCTTCCAATGGGTACATCCTTGTTGATAATGAAACTCACGCCTCATGGAAGGAGATCGTAAATGATCCCTCCATAAATTACTTAAAGGAAAAGGCTAGTATTCATGATCATGTCGTTATTCCTGGTAATGAGTTTGACTCATTAAAAGAGCTTGTAGATAGTCCTGATGTGGAACACATCTCTAAAGTGGCTAGACTTAAAAACCATACGGTAATACCTGATGAGGACCATTCTGCCCTATTGAAGAACGCGAATAGCCCTCCTATTGAACATATATCATCCAAAGCAAAGATACTAGGCTTTGAAACTCTACCATATAGTGAATTGAAGCAATTGAAGGATTCTCTTGAAAACCCAACGGAGGATTATCTTCAAAATAAGTCAGAAGCTTACAATTCTATTGTTATCAAAAAGTCAGACTATACTGAATTAGTCAGAAAGTCAGAAAAACCAACAGTTCTGGAAGTCGAGTTATACGCTGAAAGATTAGGATATGAAATCACCGAAAGGGGAGAATTAAACAACCTTAAAAGATTGGCTTATGAACCGGATGTTGAGCATATTACTGAGAGAGCTGAGATCTATGGGATGGTACCAGTGAAGACAACGGAATTAGAGAAACTAAAGAAATTAGCTCATGAACCTGAAGAGTCTCATATCCATAAGGTTGCACAAGGTGCCGGGTTGGTTGCCTTAAGTGCTACCACCTACAATTCATTGAAGAACGAGGCAGAGAATCCATCAGTGGAGAAGATCAGGGAAACCGCCGAGAAACATGGATTGGTAACGATAGAGAAGGGTACACACGAAGAAATATCTCACCTAGCATACAATCCACCCGTCGATTATATTAAAGAAAAGGCAACAACTCATAATCACGTTCTTATTCCTGAAACCACGCATAAAGACCTTGTTGAAAAAGCAGATAATCCATCATTAGAGCATATAAAGTCAAAAGTCACACTTCACGATCACGTTATAATACCTCAAAAGGAGTTTGAGAACCCATCATTGGACTATTTGACATCTAAAACAAGAGATGTTGGCTGTGTAATAATCCCCAAGGAAGATTTCGAGAAGCCTTCTTTAGCATACTTAAAGGAGAAATCTCACACTCATGACCATCTTGTTGTTCTGAAGGATGACTATAGTGCTATTACCAGCAAAGCTGATGAACCGTCTTTGCCTCATTTGACGGAGAAGGCCAAGACACACAATCATATCGTTCTTCCATCGGAAGATTACGAGAGACCTAGTTTGGAGTATTTGAAGTCTAAAGCTGGTGCCCATGAGCACTCCATAATTTCTGAATCTGAGTTGAAAAATCTTATCCAGACAGTAAATGAGCCTTCCTTAGACCACTTAAAGTCTAAAGCGAGCGTTCATAAACACACTGTAGTTTCTGAGGACTCATATGAGAGCTTGAAACAATTGGCACACCATCCTCTGTTGGATGTCATCAAGTCTCATTCTGAGAAACAGGACCACGTATTAGTGAAAGCTGGTGAGTATGACGATCTTTCTGCCAAGGCTAATCACCCAGATGAATCACACATTACTTCAGTTGCTGCTGCTATTGGTTTAACTGTATTGGCTAAGGAGGAGCATTCCAGACTTCAGAAAATGGCTCATAAGCCTGATATTACTCATATTTCAGAGAAGGCTAGAGATCATGGGCATGTGGTAATGGAAAAAAGGGAGTGGGATGACTTAGAGAGGCTTGCAAAAGAGCCACTGTTAGAGCATCTCAAATCTAAGGCTTCCAGTGCAGGTCATGCTGTGGTAAAGGAGAACGAGTTTGAAGAGTTAAAGAGACTAGCCAATTCGCCATCTGTGGACCACATCCTGGAAAAAGCTAAAGAACATGGCCTTGTTGTGGTTGATGAGAAAGAGTACACCAAAACTATCAAACTCAATAATGAACCTCCTCTTGAACATGTCATCAAATTGGCCGGTATTCATAGCAATTCTGTTATACCTACCGAGAAGCTTCACGCATTGACAAATCCAACAAAGGCAGATGTAGAATTACATGCAGCTAATCACAATTGTGAAGTGGTCGAAAAGAGTATTCTTGATGAAATGAAGGAGTCTATCGAGACTCCAAGTAAGGAATATATTGAGCTCAAGGCTAAATCTAGAGGTTTGGTAACCTTATCTGAAAACGAGCATAGGCAGTTGTTGTCGGAAGCAAACGATTTTACCAAAGAGAAAGTAATAGAAAAGGCTAAACTTTTAGATATGACAGCCATTCCTTCTTACAAGTACGCACAGATGACCAAGAGCATCGAGGAACCAACTAGGGAGTATCTTGCTCTGAAGGCCCAAAATTTTGATTCCATCATTATAGACGAGCAAGAAGTCGATAAATTAAAAAAGCAAATTGAGTCACCATCGTTGGAATACTTACTGGAGAAGGCCAAGGGCTTCGACCACGTTGTTGTCGTAGAGAGAGAATACCAAAATTTAAAGGATCAAGTGAACGCACCAACCAAGGACTTCATATCAAAGCTTGCAGGAACTTTGGGTCTCTCTGTAATTGGCGAAGGAATTCTAAAGGAACTAGCTTTCAAAGCTGAGTCTCCTGACATTGATCATATCGAGAAGCACGCACGCCTCAATGGTAAAATAGTCCTTACAAAGTCAGAGCTTGAGGAATTGAATGAAAAACTAGAGAAGCCATCTTTGGAGTACTTGAAGGAGAAAGCTCAAAACTTCCATCACACTGTTGTTTCATTAGACGAATATGAGAAATTATCGTCAATTATTGCTTCTCCTACTAGGGAACATTTAGAGGAAAAAGCTGAAACCGCAGGCTTGGTGGTTGTTCCAAAAGATGACTATGATACTATGAAGCAAACTCTCAATAAGCCATCTACATCTTTTATTGAAACAGCCGCTAAAGCTTTGGGCTTAATCACCTTGACGCAGACTGCACACCAGGAAATGATCAACTCAATTGAATCCCCAGAATTGAGCTACTTGGAATCAAAAGCAAAGTTCCATGATTACAAGCTAATCAAAGCCCAGGAGTTGAATAAGTTGAATGAAATTGTGGAGGCGCCTTCGAAGGAATTCCTTACTGCAAAAGCTGCTGATCATAGGTGTCTCTTAGTGAAAGCTCTGGAGTACGAGCTGATGAAGGAAGTTGTAGAGAAACCATCTCTCAAGTTCCTTCAGAAAAATGCTGAGACTCACAACATGGTCTTAGTGGAGCAAAAAACCTATGAAGACCTCGTAGAGAAAGCTGAACATCCAAGCCTCGAACATATCAAAGAGAAGGCTAGTAGCCATAAGAGTGTGGTACTACTTGAAGAAGATTATGACCAATTGTTACAGCCTAGTAAAGATGACATCCAGAAGCATGCCCAAACCCATGGCCTTGTTGCCATCGATAAGATAAGCTATGAGAATCTAAAGGTGAAAGCAGAAGAACCCTCATTAGACCATATTACAGAAAGGGCTGATAAACAAGGGTATAAACTAGTTACCCATAAAACCCACAAGGATCTACATAAGTTAGCACACTCTCCTTCTCTCGAAGATGTTGCAAAACTTGGCGGAGGTTTAGGTTTAGCAGTTATTGCCAAAGAGAAATTATCAGAATTGGAAACAAAAGCCCATACTCCATCTCTTGAACACTTGGCTTCAACAGCGCAAAATCACAGTGCTGTTGTTATTTCGAGCTCCGAATATGACCAATTACTAGAGGAAACAAGAAAGACTATAGAGGTCAAAGCCCAAGAATCAGGAAAGCTCGCTGTGGATATTGAAGAATTCAAAGATTTGAAACAGAAGGCAGAAGATCCAACTTTGGACCAGATCAACAAGCAGGCTTCGGCTAAGAACCATATCGTACTCCCAGAAGTAGAGTACAAGTCTTTGAAGGATAACGCTGCCGAGACCTTAGAGAGTAAAGCATCGAAAGCTAACATGAAAATCATACCATTGAATGATTATTTTGAGCTCAAGAACAAAGCAGAAGAGCCTTTAGACAAGGCAGCTGAGGCAAATGATATGAAATTAGTGCCACGAGAAGAGTATTTGAATTTAGTCTCTAAGGCCAATAAGCCATTGGATGTATCCGCTAAAGATGCAAACTTGAGGTTGATACCAGTAGACGAACATGCAAAATTAGTAGAGAGAGCAGAGGAAACAATAGAGTCCGCTGCTGAAAGAGCCAAGTTGAAGTTAATTTCAGTGGATAGCTATCAAGATTTGATCAATAGAGCCAATGAAACTTTAGAGGAGGCTGCAGAGAAAGCTAATATGAAAATTCTATCTCCTGTGGAATTTGATGCTCTAACTAAAAGAGCGGAAAGTCCTGATGTCGAACATTTGACTTCAAAAGCATCAGCGTTAGGATTTGGAGTGATTGCAGCCGTGGAGTTGAAGAAGTTGAGAGATCATTATGCAACTTCCTTAGATGATCATGCCAAGTCTCAAAATAAGGTATTATTAACCGAAACTGAACATAGTGAATTGAAATCTTTGGTAGAAACTCCTGATTTAGAACACGTCAAGTCTAAGGCTGCAACCCTAGATCATGTGGTTGTTCATAAGAATGCTTATAGCGACTTGGAAAAACTTTCTAGAGAGCCACATCTTGACCATATTAAGCAAGTAGCACTGAAAGAGGGCCATCTAGTAGTCCCAGAGGCTGAATTCACTGACTTAAAGTCTCAAGCTGACGAACCGATTGAATCAAAGGCTTCCAAATTGAGTAAAGTTTTGTTGGACAATAAGGATCACCAGGAGCTACTCGAAAAGATTGATAACTTGCAAAGTAAATTGGATCACCCTGATATTCAATTCTTGAAAGACAAGGCCAATAGCCAGAAGCATATTTTGATAACCCACGAGAGCTATGAAAAGTTGAACGAAGAGCTTCAAAAACCACTTCAAACTAAGGCTAAGGAAGAAGGACTAGTAGTAATAGATGAGGCTGAATATGCTTCACTTACTGAACCTCTAGAACAAAAGGTTAGCCAGCTTGGCATGGTTTTAGTAGCCCAAGCAGATCACGAGAACCCATCGGTTGAAGTTGTGGAAGGTCATGCTAAGAAATTGGGACACTCATTGGTCAAGAATGACGAGTTAGCTAGTCTTCGGAACTCAGCATCAGAACCCATTGAATCGAGAGCATCCAGAGAGAATAAAAAGATTTTGAGCTTGGATGAGTATGGAGCTTTGAACAACCCAAACAAAGAGAAGCTTGCGGAATATGCTGATTTATTTGACCTTTGTTTGGTTCATAAGAAGGAATTGAACGAACTTCAAGAATCTTCTAAGGAGCCTTTGGAATCGAAAGCTAAGAGAAGCAATTTAGTTATCTTGCCTATTGGTGATTTGACTGCTTTAAAGGAGAAACAGACTTCTCTTCAAGAGAAGCTCGATAATCCAAGTTTGGACTTTTTGAATGAAAAGGCAAAGGAATTATCGCATACTCTTATTTCCTCCGAGGAACTTGAGTCGTTAACCACAGAAGCTAATAGGTCATTAGGCTCGAGAGCAGAAGCAGCAAACATGAAACTATTGACCAGTGAGGCATATGATACTTTAGTAGTTAATGCTAATATGCCATCAGTGGATATTATCAAGAGTAAAGCTTCAGAAAATGGCTTGGAGATTATTCCTGTTGAAGAGTTGGAGAAGTTAAAGGAGGTCGCTCATAAACCCCTTGAACAGAGGGCCATGGAAGAAGGATACGTCGCGATAACCAAGGACGAATACGAATCACCTTCTTTAGAGTATTTATTAGAAAAGGCAGAAGGATTCCAAATGCGTATTGTACCATTTGGTGAATACCAGGAAATGAAGACTCAACTTTCTGAATCTCTCGAGAAGAAGGCACAAAAGGCGAACAAGTCTCTTGTGGATACCCATGAGCTCAATGATCTTAAGAATAGTCTTGTTGTTTTGCATGAGTCTAACAAGAAGTTACTCAAGGAACATAATGATCTAGAGAAGTCTCATGAGCAATTGACTACCTCACATAAAGAGTTGAATGATTCCTATAATTTATTGAATGAACTAGGTAAACTTGGTACAATTTCAGCATTGCTCAAGGGCTCAGACGAAGAGAAGAGTCGAATAAGCTCTCATCTTGCAAGCGAAGGATTAAGATTAGTACCTGCTGAAGAGAAGAAGGTTACACCCTCTACTAATGTGGCCTCATCTATTAGAGCCCAGCGTAGGATCTCAAGAGATTTATCCTTGTACAGTGACGATAATAATTTTGTTGATGCCGAGGATTCGTTCTTATTGGATGAAGAGGAGTTATCGTTGAGTGCATCTAGAATTGGTATGGTAGTCATCAAGAACGATGAGTATGTTGAGTTATTGAGGAAGGACATACATAAAGAGGATATTGAAGACTATTTAAATGCCAATTCCCTTGTGATGATTCCAGAATCCGAACTAGTAGGATTGAAACAAGATATTGCAGAGAAGGATTCCAAGATTCACGAGTTGTCATCTAATAATTCTGATTTCACCAGAGAGTTCCTTTCCGAGAAACTGGCGGAACTAGGATTATTTGTATTAGGAAAAGACGAATATCAGAACTTAAAGACGTCCCATGTGGATAACATTACTGGTGATCAAGTAGAAGCAATTGCTAGTAAGTTCGGATTAGCGACTTTATCGAAGCTTGAGTTACAAACTTATAAAGATACTTTAGAAGATCCCTTGAAATTTACCATTAAAGGTAAGAGTCTCGGTCTTCTTGTCATACCAATGGCATCATTCGTTCCTACCACTGCATTGAGAGAACCCGATGCACTGAAGATTACAGCGTTACCTACGTCTTATTACAACAAGTTGCTTAGAAATGAATCTTTGAACATTGAAAAAGTCACCCCAGAAGTGTTCAAGAAACATGCTGAAAAGCGTGGATTTGTTCACGAGGATGATATCATGGTGCCACCAACAATCACTAGTGATATTGACTCGGATGCTCCTTCACGTAGTGGAAGCCCCGAAGTCGCTACTGCTGCTAGGTACACCTCTCCAGCTCAAATAAGAACGTCTCTTGTTTCTTCACCTGCTACTACCAGATACCATAATCCACACATGTCTAGATCCAACTTGTCTATTCATTCTAATGCTGATAGCTTGGCTGGGACTGTCAATACTACTGGTATCCTTTCAATGGCCACCAATGTCTCGTTGACTGATAAGTCGATGATTCCCGCTATAACTCAAGTGGTTATTGGTGAATTTGTATGGAAGTATTATCGTAATTTAGGACCATTTTCTTCGATTGGAGAGAATAGACACGAGAGGTACTTTTGGGTTCATCCATATTCATTAACCCTTTATTGGTCGACAGTTAACCCTTCTTTGTCTAACCCTACGCCTGCCAAGACAAGAGCTACTGCCATAGTTAGTGTTGAAAGCGTTGACGACAATAATCCATTGCCTACGGGATTATACCATAAGAGTATTATTGTTCATACGCAAAACAAGAGATCAGTCAAGTTTACTTGTTCTAACAGAAGAAGACATAATGTATGGTATAATGCCTTGAGATACTTGATTAACAGAGATATGTCAGAGATCACGGTTGACCATGAAAGTGCAATTTTTGAAGAAGATGAAGGCGAGGAAGGGGAGATTACGGAAAGACCCGATGATAGCTTTGTTCCTAATGCATCTAATGATAGAAGAGCTTACCCTAGAAAGCGGGTTTCGTCTACACCATCACAATTATTCAGACAAAAATCAACCAGTGGAATAAGTAGATTTAGCTCATTAAAGAGATAATTATTATAAATATATTTAATTTGATGTACATTAATTTCTAAAGCAAAAACTCATTACTTGGCAGATAACAACTTGGTAAATTCCTTAATATCAATCTCACCATCATTGTTAGTATCGGCTTCTCTGATCATTTGGTCAACATCAGCATCAGTCAACTTTTCACCGATGGAGGTCAATACATGTCTCAATTCAGCAGCTGAGATTTTTCCATCTCCATTTCTATCAAACACTTTGAAAGCTTCAGCAATCTCGGCTTCAGAGTCGGTATCTTTCATCTTTCTAGCCATCATGGTTAAGAATTCTGGAAAATCGATAGATCCATCACTGTTTATGTCAACTTCATTTATCATATCAGTCAACTCAGTCTCTGATGGGTTTTGACCCAACGATCTCATTACAGTACCTAATTCCTTGGTAGTAATCTTTCCATCACTATCCTTATCAAATAAGGAGAATGCTTCTTTGAATTCTGCTATTTGTTGTTCAGATAACTTGTCAGCCTAAACTTGTTAGTAACCCATATCCAAATTCTGATCTGCCGTTAATCATGAGTAATGACGTGTTTTAACCCCTGATTAATATCTAATCAAATCAAATATACGATAAATAATTCACATACCATATTATACTATTTCAATCGTTCGTAAAAACACTTGTTTTAGGGGGGAAATAACCAGTTATTTATTTACGTGAAGTTCTTTTTTCCAGTTTATTGCGGTGTCCATTTTTGATCAACAATTTGAGAAACATTTTGCTGGTAAAGTCACGCACATGCATTCTATCGCGACGCAATTATTAGTATGAGTGGTGAAGAAGAAGATGAAGAAGTAATGGTGGAAGAGGAAGAGGAGGAAGAGAGCAGAAATAATCAGTATAAGAGCTTTCTACAATCACTTGATAATAGTCAGTTTCTATCATATGTTAATACTTTGAGTCAGAATGAATCTTCCCATGTGGTAACTGAAAATTCTCAAAGCTCAGCCATATCGGTCACTAATATTTTGACTGATAAGCCTATTTCTAAAAATAGAAATATAAACAGCTCGGATCCTTTCGATGATTCCTTCAATGAAGCCCTTCTAGCCCAACAGGCCCAATCTTCCTTTCAAAACGACCCTTTACCCCACTCACAACTGAATTCTCAGTCGGATTCACAACTCGATGATCACTTGGAAAATGCTGCAAAAATTGGTCCTGCACATAACTTTGGAGAATATGGAGTATATTTTGAAAATAAGCATTTGAAACAGCAGAATAATGATCTAGAGTATAGGTTATGGGATCAACAAAGACGACAAATACAAGGGGAAGATACTTACAAGACTCCTATTTTCAAAAATTGTATCATTCATGTCAATGGACATACGGTTCCTTCTTACAATGAGATTCATCGATTAGTAATAATACATGGAGGAAAATTCTTGACATATTTGGGCAAGAAGTCTGCTGCCACTCATATTATATGTGATAGACTTACTCCACGGAAGAAACTTCAATTTAAGAATTGTCGGGTTGTCAAGGCTCAATGGATTGTCGATTGCATTGAAGCAGAAACATTACTCGATTGGCGGGAATACAGGTTGTTCCTGGAACTTGAGTATGATCAACAAAGACTTGACTTTAATGAAAAATTGACTTTTGTAACCAAACAGCAACAAGAGGAAAATATTCCTGAAGAGGATGCAAATTTACTTGAAACTGAGGTAAGCGATTTTTTCCAAAGAAATGATAGAGAAGGTGAAAATGGTCAGTCACTTGTGGGCTCTTCCATTATGGATGCTAAACATCCTGATTTCTTGAAACACTTCTTTGCTAATTCAAGGCTACATCACTTAAGTGCTTGGAAAGCCGACTTGAAAATTGCATTCTTGAAAAGAATTCTTGATTCAGATATTACCCAGCCAAAAGCTACATCTAAAGAGAGGTATATTATGCATGTAGACTTTGATTGCTTTTTTGCAACTGCATCAGCTCAAAGGCACCCTAACCTCAATATCAACACAGACCCCATAGCGGTTTCTCATGGTAATAATACTTCAGATGTCGCTAGTTGCAATTATGTAGCTAGACTGTTTGGAGTAAAGAATGGGACATGGATCCGTCTGGCCAAGAAAGTATGCCCTAAATTGATCACAATAGGCTATGAATTCGACTTGTATGAGAAATATGCTTCAGAGTTGTACAATTACTTTATTGAAAAGTCATCATTATTTGATACTATATTTCCTGTACTGATAGATGAGGCCCTTTTAGATATAACTTCCTTTGTCAATGAAGCGTATGACAAGACTAATAGTATCAATAATCTTTGTCAAAGCATCAGAAGAGAAATTTTCAAGAGAACTGGATGCTCTATCAGTATAGGCGTCTCCAGAAATGTACTATTAGCCAAGCTTGCATTGCGAAGGGCAAAACCTGATGGATTTTTATACGTGAATGATGATATTGAAGAGTTCTTAGATAGTATTCCTATTCGTGATTTGCCCGGAGTTGGATATTCAGTTGTCGAAAAACTCACCAAAGAGTTCAATCTCCCTGAGTCACCAACTATTCAAATGTTGAGACAGTTACCTAAAGATAGACTCATGAATGTTTTGGGCCCCAAGATGGGCGACAAATTATATTCGTACTCTCGTGGAATCGATTCCACGTCTCTTACTATAGATAAAGATACTAACCCTGCTTTATTGGGTAGGAAATCCGTTTCAATAGATATCAATTTTGGTATAAGATTTGATACTATTCAGCAATTGGAATTTTTTTTAGGTCAAATGGGTGAAGAGATGAGTAAGAGATTGAAAAATTTGGGATTAGTCGGGTCACAGGTTAATATCAAATTGGCACAACGAGCAGAACATGCCCCTGTAAATCCTCCAAAATTTTTAGGAATGGGAATATGTGACTTTTACAACAAGTCTGCAAGACTAGGGGTTCCAACAAATGAATCTGGAGCTATTACATCGGAAATAAAATCTTTGAATAGGATTCTAGGAGTTCCAGTTAAAGAACTAAGAGGTATCGCTATAATGGTTAGCAAGCTAGAGGATGCTGAAGAGTACAAGAGGAACAAACAAATGAAATTACCAGTTGGTTCCATTACCAGGATGAAGAAAAAAGAGATAATTCCACAAAATACTGATCATTTTGTGGATCCTTTCGTCAGTAATGAAATAGATTGGGAAGTATTCGATGCTCTTCCTTGGGACGTTAGAAAAGAAATCAAAGACGAGGCAGCAAGGAGAGGCATTGTAATTAAAGGCGGTAGTAACTTCTCACTGAGATCTAGTACCCCTAGAAAAAGATCTGATAAAGTATACCTACAGCAACTACTCCCCTCTGGAAATGAGAGTTCACCTCAATATGTCAGGGTTATTGGGTCACCCAAAAAACAGAAAACCAAGTCCAGGAATGGTCTGCCTCAAAAGATATCTAGATCTGCAACGCCTATGGAAGAGAACTTGTCTTATGATAGCCTGGTTTTAGAAAATTTACCGTCATCGATAAGAAACGAAGTATTAGAAGACCTCGAAAGAAGAAGAGAAAATACAAAAAGTATCGACACAAAAGGTCATAAACAAGAGTTGATTAATCAAGAGTGGTTGAGTGCACAGAAGCTGAATAATCCTCCACATAAGTTTTTGAATACGTACTATATGTTTTCGGATATTAGGGATATGATTGAAGAGTGGATGAGCAGTTCATTGGACCAGGAAGGTCCACATATACGAGATGTAAATGCATTCACTGAATATTTGAAGCAGTTATTATTACAAAATAAGTTGAACAGATGCCTAAACATAATAGGTTGTTTAAAAAGGGAGATAGCCTACCATGAGTCAATAACTGCGGTTACAGGTGATGATATAAGGAAACTAGGATTAAAAGAATGGAAGAGATTCATTGAAACTTACTTTCAAGTTGTTATCGATGATTACTGTGAAAAGGCAAGCATTACGGTCCCTCTGAGTCGATGAGAGGGAATCTTGTAGGGCATTAATGGAGTCGAATCACAATGTATATATTGTATTATAGTAAATGGGATATGAAGATATGGATTGATATATTTTGTAGCTAATTCACAAGACGAATGAAGAATATGAGATGCAATTAACGGTATTGAAATACGTTGGCCAAGGTGTTATTCCAATTGGCAGACCAGCGTACTTTACTTTCGTTAAGGGCCGCTGTCTTGATCTTCTTGTTCAACGCATCATCTGTTAACGCCAGTGTGATGAGCTTACAAAGTTCTTCTGCCTCATTAGATTTTTCATGTGCCCGTACGATCAACCCATTGGATCCGTCTTTAACAAGCTCCGAGATACTAGGGAAATTTAGGGATATCACAGGGATACCACATCCAAAGAAGTCTAAGATTTTCATAGGAAGATCTAGACCACTGGAAGATGTATGAAGAGAAATACCAATATCGGCAGCAGCAATGACAACGGGGTAATCTTCTATTGCCAACCAAGCTGTTTTCACTAGTACTTTGGACAGAAACTTCTTCTGTTGTACTGTCTGTAAAAAGTTTTGCTTCAATGGACCCTTTCCAGTAACCAATAAGAATAAGGGAGTATCTGAATCAGAGTCATCATAAAGTTTCAATGCATCCAACAAAATATTGAAGTCTTCATCTGGTGTGAACGAGGTAGAGCTGACAATAACCTTATAGTTGTTGGATTCGATCCCTTCAAAAACTTGATGCAGTTTGATTTCTTCCTCAGTATATTCCAATTCTTCCAAAGGATGGAATTGATCTCCAGGTCTATCGTAGAGCACTATGATTTTGTCCTTGTTGAAACCAAATTCTTTTACCAAGAATTTCTTCATGTTTTTAGTAACTGTCAAATTCAAAGTAGCAAATTTACCCAACCACTTCTCATAGTACTTCAATATTACAACTAGAGGATGTGATTCATTATTGAATCTCAAGTTAAGGATTGAATAATTGAGATTATGCCAGTCAATGATCAATTGAGTTTCTCTACTGAATAGCTTAATGAAGACAATGACTATAAATAATATTGGTATAGAAGGAGGATTTTGAATCAAGATATAGTCGGTTCCACGGCTTCCAAACAATAACTCAACGAGATAATAGAACTGAAGTAAGATCTTCTGACCTGAAAATAAAATAAACGGCAAATTCATCGTATTCTTAATCACAGGGATATTAGATATGTCAATACTAGGATGATCCACTAAATCCAGAGGAAGTTCGGATTCTAAGTATCCACATAAATTGACAATATATTCAAGATTAGCGAATGATCTGGCATGATAACACATACGGGGAGAATGTCCCAAATCACCAAGAACAAATATTTGAATGCTTTTTGGTCCCTTGTTAACTCTACCCGGGAAAAAGAAAGGAAGAAGAATGTATGCAATCACTGGTAGGCATAAATATAGACCAACCATATAGTGTACCCAAGGACCGTAGAAGTTCATCTGGTTTAGGTCAGCTGGGTTGACCAATTCGCTGAACTTAACCATGACTATTCTAAATAAATAGATGAGTAAAAAAATCGATACCAAAAAAAAGATAACGACAACTGCAGGACTCGAACCTGCGCGGGCGTAGCCCAAAAGATTTCAAGTCTTTCTCCTTAACCACTCGGACAAGTTGCCTAGTTTCCCAGTAAAAAGGTCAAAAAGGATTGAATATCGAAGTACTAATGGAAAGGTATACTTTTGACCTCTAGATATCTACAATTAAGTAATGATCAAATAGAATGAGCTTAGAAGGAGTGAGAAGCGGCGTAGTATAATGGAGAGAAGCGAGAGAGCTAATTATGTGCAAGGGCTGCATAACTTTAAGCACCAGAACAGTCAATAGAGTGGTCATAACCTTGAGCTGTTCTTTTCCGGGACTCCGTCAATTTTAATTCATTTTTTATTAGTATTGGACCTGAATTCATACTAAGGGCTGACATATGAGTCTCTACTAATGGTTATTTACCCACAAATGTACCTACCTCTCAATTCGAATAAACAATCCCATAATAGTTTACCAGCGCTATTAGGTGTTTTCTATTCCAATGGTCTTGTAAGCCACAATGAGACGAAAGATTCAATTGCTATCGATTGGGGTCTTCCTTGCTCTTAAAGGAGTCGAAGTTTATAGGACATAGAGTTCAAGGCACGTTGCTGCAAAGAGTGCACTCAGCCTTGAGCAGAAATTAAAAAAGAATGGATCGACATTTCACTTACCCATTTCAGTAATAACACTCGGCATGTATTCACAAAGGATTTCAGAACACTGACTACTTGGCAGTCCCTACTTGGAACCTAATACTTTGTTTTATGCAGGACAAAAAGACAACCTCATCGGCACAACCGTTTAGAAGATAATCGCCAGTTACCTAATTGGGCGGAGTCTATTTAAAAAAAATTTTTTGTTGGCTTAAATTTGCATTAAATTGAATAGTTGATAAAATGGCACAAGAATTAACTCACTCTTCCATCAAAGATGGATGGTTCGCTGAAATCTCCGACACTATGTGGCCAGGTCAGGCAATGTCATTGAAAGTCGAGAAGGTCTTACACGTTGAACAATCAAAGTATCAAGATGTCTTAGTTTTCAAATCTACTGACTATGGTAATGTCTTAGTTTTGGATAACTGTATTCAAGTCACTGAAAGGGACGAATTTGCTTACCAAGAGATGATTGCTCATTTGGCTCTTAACTCTCACCCAAACCCAAAGAAGGCTTTGGTTATTGGTGGTGGAGATGGTGGTGTCTTGAGAGAAATCTTGAAGCACTCCTCTATTGAAGAAGCTTGGTTATGTGACATTGATGAGACAGTCATCAAAGTCTCTAAGCAATACTTGCCAGAGATGTCCAAGTCTTATGAAGACCCTAGAGTCAAGGTTCATATTGGTGATGGTTTCAAGTTCTTAGCTGAATATAAGAATCAATTTGATGTAATCATCACTGATTCTTCTGATCCAGAAGGTCCTGCTGAGTCCTTGTTCCAAAAGCCTTACTTTGAACTTTTGAACGGTGCTTTGACTGAAAAAGGTGTTATTACTACCCAAGCCGAGAACATTTTCTTACACATGCCTATCATCTCTAAGTTGAAGAAGGACTGTAAAGAAATTTTCCCAGTAGCAGAATATGCTTACACCATGATTCCAACTTACCCATCAGGTTCAATTGGTTTTATGGTTTGCTCCAAGGATGCCAATGCCAATGTTAGAAAGCCAGCTAGATTTGAATGGTCCGATGACTTTGTCAGAGATAACTTAAACTACTACACCAAAGAAATCCACGAAGCTTCTTTTGTATTACCAAACTTTGCTGATAAAATCTTGAACAAAGATTGACGCTAATCACTATCAACAGTATGATGATAATGACGGTGACTATTATAGAGATTTAATAAATACAGTAGTTTATAAATAAATTAATTCTATCTAATGAGCGAATCTAAAATCCAACCTTTTACTACCATCTTCCCTATGTGTGTCAAGGTATTCAATTCTCTCCTCAGCAGATAGTTTGGACCACGCAGCCTCTTTCTGCTTGTTTCTCCAAACATAATAAAGTTTAGTAAAAATCAAGATTGGAACCAAGGCCAAATTCAAACCAAACAAAGTTCTGTTACCTCTTCTATATAATGGAGCATCAGAGGCTTTGTAAATATTATTACCATAAATGGAACCAAGTTGGACAAACATGTTATAAAGAGCAGAAGACAATGATCTTGTTCTCAAACTATTGGAGTTTCTGGAGGTCCAAGACACACAAATAGCATGGATATATGGCTGACCCAAAACCAATGAGTATAATGCCCAAGTTGGCCAAGGTTTGACATTTGCTCCCGACCACCAAGACAAAACTCCCAAGAGAGGAAGATTATAGAAACACACTATAAGGCCGACCAACGCCCTTTGATTTATCCTTTCACTTAACCAGGTTATAGAAAGAAGGAAAATAATATGAAGAGCACTTGATGGGATAGCAAGCAAATTAACAGTAAAGGTTGAGAATCCCACCTGCTTCATGGCCAAGTTCATATAAGGTTTGACAGTATTAATTGAGGCATAGGCAATGACTCCAATAGCATAGATAGGCCACAAGTCATAGTCAAATAAAGACCTCAAGAGCCTCTTGAAAGTAATACCTTGTCTATTATTCATATCTCCTTTGGAGGGATCATCCCTAAGTATCCTGTTTACTACAATCTTTTCTTCACGTTCATTAAACCATCCCTTTGGATGGAATCTATTCTTGGTTTGGACTGCTGAAGGGACCATAAGGTAGAAGCCTGCAACCCCAATGAGAAAAGTGAAAAGACCTTCGATTAAAAAGAGCCATCTCCAACCAGCACGTCCACCAATACCTCTCATTCTTAAGATACCAAATGCCAAAAGCGAAGTTCCAATTTCAACAAGAGATAAAGTTGTCCAAAACCACGAAAGTCTGATGGTTAATTCCTTTGCAGTGTAGAAATAGGAAAGCCAAACAACCAAATCAGCAATCAAAGAACCTTCTAACCATCCCAATAATACACGACAAACAATAAAGCCAGCTTTATTGGTAAGCCAGAATTGGGAGAAAGCAACAGCACTGAAACTGATAATTTGAAATGGAATGAAAACATCAGGACCAAGCCATTTAGAGAACATAGACATAGGAACTTCAGCCACCAAGAAAGAGACATAAAACAAAGTGTTACCTAAGTTATAGTCATCTGTAGTCATACCTAAATCAACAAGTAAGTTGTCAGCTGTTGCCTGAGATAAATTACCTCTGTCAACTTGTAATGCAACGAAAAGAATGCACGAAGTTAATGCCACTCTGAAATCAAGTTTCCTTACTAATTTCTTCTCTTCTTGTGGAGTCCATGTCATGGTAGGGTCAAATGCACCCCTACATTCGTAATTTGAGGCCTCATAAATACTACCATAGTATTCAGCAATCTTGGGATCAAGAAATGGATTCTTGTCAAGACTTTCTGAATCACTTCCTGAACTTTCAGATGACAATGTCAATACTTCTGCAGAGTTACCTCCTTTGATGTCATAGGCAGCCGTTGGATCAACCTTTGGTTCGACTTCGACATTAACAGCATTTGCAGCTGCGGCTGGTGAATCTGATTTTTCTTGGAGTCCAGAAGTCATTGTTAAAAGCCAAGTAATATTGTTCCTGGAAATTTCTTGTCCATTATATATCCTTTCAGGGACATCTTCGGGCCTTAATCTGGATTGTGCAATTTTTGCCTATATTGTAAAGTGTGGTGGCATCGGTTGCGTCAGATCTTTTTTAAAATTACACGCAATCATAGGCACATTAAAGTTTGTGGCGTCTTCGCTTAGCTGAAACCGGCATAATTGGGAACATTTGGCGTTACGGGCTTAAGAATAGAGGCAAATATCCGCCAGTTTTCCGGTATATCCGTGCAATGGCGTTCCAAAAAGCAATTCTTTACGATTAACTTAGATCTTTCCACAAAGAAAGGTCTAGGCAAAGAAGATCGGATTAGAGTTCTTTGGCGATTGCCGCCTTTGACGCTTTGATGCCTAATTGGGTTAGATATTGTCTATTTTTTTTTTTATTTGGCAGGGTTGATTGTAAAATTTTCTGCGGCTGTTAATTGCGCAATGTCGTTTGTACGTGGGGGCTTGTCAGATGAGCAACGAAGGCGAATAGTATGTAAAGTATTAATATGTAAGTGGTCTGTGCTAACATAGTTTAGGAAGAGAATCGTAAGAAAGCTCTTGAAAGGTTACAAAAAAAGGGTCTTCGCCAAGAAACAATAACGTCTCGTGCAGACCCTCAAATTCAGGTAACTGCTAACCATGTGTCAAAACCTACACCACCAGTGATTATCAGTGATACTCCTAAGATTCAACTAGAGAGACAGCCTATCCAACTTAGCCCTGAACAAAAGAAACGTATTGAAGAAAATAGGAAGAAGGCATTGGAGCTACAGAAAAAGGTTTCACAGAATAATCGTGATGCCACAGATCATAAAATCGAACCAATTCCAAAGGCGGTTCAGGAAAAAGAGGCAAAGAAACGCAAAGTGGAAACACCTATGACCCGGAAACGGGATTATATCGACTATGATTTCTCCACAATAAAGGATACTTATGGTGGTTTTATGGATGATACGAATGATGATTTTGAGGAGGAAAGGCCTGGGTTAGAAGAATGGAAAGAGAAACAAAAGAGAGATCACATAGTAAGGGATCTAGCTCCACCTATAGATATTTCACAAGCACCCAGATGTTTTGAATGTAACTCTTTGGAAATCGACCCAAACTTGTATGATAACTTTAGACATGTTAGAGTATGTCGAAGATGTGCCAAGGAAAAACCGGAAAAGTATGCTTTGTTGACCAAAACTGAATGTAAGGAGGATTATCTTCTTACTGAGCCAGAATTACAAGACCCTGCATTATTAGCCAGAATCGAAAAACCTAATCCACATGGATTTTCTCGTATGCAATTATTTTTAAGATTTCAAGTTGAAGAATTTGCTACCAAGAAATGGGGAGGATTGGAAAATCTTGACAAGGAGTGGGAGAAACGAGAGGAGATGAGATTGAAGCGGAAAGACAAAAAATATCAGAAGAAGCTAACAGAAATGAGAAGAAAGGCACGAGCGGAAGAATTTACCAGAAAGCTTCGTAATGGTAAGTCGATCAATGACAAGCATGTTCATGATTGGGCTGAGCCAGTGGCTATAGAGAAGGACGATATGACGTTTATGAGAAAAAGATGCATCGACTGTGGTATAGAAATTGATGAACTACAGTTATGATCTTGTAGTGGCTAATTTTTTACTATATGGCATACGATGTGGGGGAGATGCATCGATTGGGTATAGAGACCGATGAACACAGTTACATTTTGTACATAGTGACTAACATACACGTTGATGACTTATAAGGACCCTCCTGAATTCTCTAGCCAACTCTCATTTATGAGGATATTGTTCGGAGACTCATTTATATTGTTGCAAAACTTCTGGAAAATTATTGTTGCAAATTCTGGAGAAAGTGCGGACACCAATGATGGAGAACATCAATTTAGGAAAGTAGTGTGACGAAATTGAGTCAATGGCAATTATCTAGCCACCAGATGAAACGCCTGAAATACTGTGTTTGTATTCAAAGACCACCCCTACTCTATATAATATATGTATAATATATATACATAATACAATTTATACATCCAAAGAATGAAGTTGTAGTATCAACACTTCTATTACTAAATAGACTTCAATTATACTATAATCTAATCTCCAAAACTCAATATAAACAAGACATCACCCCACCTTTTCGCCAATTGGATTCTTCTAGAGACTCCGATAGTTGTTGCAAATGGACCAAAAAAAGTGCGGACACCAATGGAAGTTGATGGAAACTTCTGCTGATTTTTTTCGACACTTTTGCAGCCTTGGAAAAACCTATAAATGAGATTAATTCCTCACACCAACAATTTCCATAGAGTACCAATACAAGATGTCCGGAAAAGTTGAAACTCATGAGTTCACAGCTGAGATTACTCAGTTAATGTCTTTGATCATTAACACCGTCTATTCCAATAAGGAAATCTTCTTGAGAGAGTTGATTTCTAACGCTTCTGATGCTTTAGACAAGATTAGATACGAGTCATTGTCTGACCCATCTAAGTTGGAATCTGAACCAGAATTGTTCATCAGAATCACTCCAAGACCAGATGAGAAGGTTTTGGAAATTAGAGATTCTGGTATTGGTTTGACCAAGGCTGATTTAATCAATAACTTGGGTACGATTGCCAAATCTGGTACCAAAGCTTTCATGGAAGCTCTTTCTGCTGGTGCTGATGTTACCATGATTGGTCAATTCGGTGTTGGTTTCTACTCTTTATTCTTGGTAGCTGACCATGTTCAAGTTATTTCTAAGCACAATGATGATGAACAATACATCTGGGAATCCAATGCTGGTGGTAAATTTACCGTTACTGAAGACACTACCGGTGAAAGATTATCCAGAGGTACTGTCATTAGATTGTTCTTGAAGGATGATCAATTGGAATACTTGGAAGAAAAGAGAATCAAGGAAGTAGTCAAGAGACACTCCGAATTTGTTTCTTACCCAATCCAATTGGTTGTTACCAAGGAAGTCGAAAAGGAAGTCCCAGAGGATGAAGAGGAAAAGAAGGATGACGAAGAAGACAAGAAGCCAAAATTAGAAGAAGTCGACGATGAAGAAAAGAAGGAAGAGAAGAAGAAAACCATCAAGGAACAAGTCACTGAAACTGAAGAATTAAACAAGACCAAGCCTTTATGGACTAGAAACCCATCTGAAGTTTCCAAAGACGAATACAATGCCTTCTACAAGTCTATCTCCAATGACTGGGAAGACCCATTGGCTGTCAAGCATTTCTCTGTTGAAGGTCAATTAGAATTCAAAGCTATTTTGTTCATTCCAAAGAGACCTCCATTCGATGCCTTTGAGTCTAAAAAGAAGAAGAACAACATCAAGTTGTATGTCAGACGTGTTTTCATCACCGATGAAGCTGAAGACTTAATCCCAGAATGGTTAAGTTTTGTTAAGGGTGTAGTTGACTCTGAAGATTTGCCATTGAACTTATCCAGAGAAGTCTTGCAACAAAACAAGATCTTGAAGGTCATCAAGAAGAACATCGTTAAGAAGTTAATTGAAACCTTTAATGAAATTGCTGAAGATCAAGAGCAATTCGAGAAGTTCTACAATGCCTTCTCCAAGAACCTTAAATTAGGTATCCACGAAGATCAACAAAACAGAGCTGCTTTATCCAAGTTGTTGAGATTTAACTCTACCAAATCTTCTGAAGAGTTGACTTCTTTGACTGACTACGTCACTAGAATGCCAGAACATCAAAAGAACATCTACTACATTACTGGTGAATCTATTAAGGCCGTTGAAAAGTCTCCATTCTTGGAAGCCTTGAAAGCTAAAGATTTCGAAGTCTTATTCTTGGTTGACCCAATTGACGAATACGCCATGACTCAATTAAAGGAATTCGAAGACAAGAAATTGGTTGATATTACAAAGGACTTCGAATTAGAAGAAACCGAAGAAGAAAAGGAAGCCAGAGAAAAGGAGATTAAGGAATTCGAACCATTAACCAAAGCCTTGAAGGATATTTTGGGTGAACAAGTCGAAAAGGTTGTTATTTCTCATAAATTGGTTGATGCTCCAGCTGCTATCAGAACTGGTCAATTCGGTTGGTCTGCTAACATGGAAAGAATCATGAAAGCTCAAGCTTTGAGAGATACTTCTATGTCTTCTTACATGTCATCTAAGAAGACTTTCGAAATTTCTCCAAGGTCTCCAATCATCAAGGAATTGAGAAAGAAGGTCGAAACTGATGGTGCCGAAGACAAGACCGTCAAAGATTTGACCACTTTGTTATACGAAACCGCTTTATTAACCTCTGGTTTCTCCTTAGAAGAACCATCTTCATTCGCTTCTAGAATCAACAGATTGATCTCTTTGGGATTAAACATTGATGAAGATGAAGAAGTCGAGGCTGAGGTCGGTGCCACCACCACTTCCTCTACTGCTGATGCACCAGTTGAATCTGCTATGGAGGAAGTTGATTAGGTTACTCTTGTTTATAATAATTTAATATATCGGGTAAAGAGTTAGTATTGTATGTATTATGTTTCGAATGCTATTTTAACCAATTCTTCGATATCATCAAGGACTTTTTGTGCTTGCTCTCTAGTTAAAAGATCGTTATCTGTTGTCAAGACGTATCGCAATGCAATTACTACCTTCTCACGGTACTCATCAGGAAAGGGAACTTGGTCAGTATTAGAAGTACCCATTATCAAATCATGAATCAAAACTATGGCAGAACGCCTCATAACTGCACTAGCTTCGTCAGTTTCTAACTGCAATATACTGATAGTACCTTCTAAAATGGTTGATAAATGAGATACAATAGCCAATGGGTTTACTCTACAACAAGTACCCAATAATGACATAGCAGACATTCTCAAATGGATGTCCTGGTCCTCAGAAGAATCTTTATGCCTCGTGATCATGGCAATAGTTCCATTGACAATGATATCTGCCAACTCACCACCAAATACTTCATTACTTATTTGAATATACCGTAAAAGTACCTCACCTATCCTTAATCTCTCATCAAGCTCATGACTGCCATCGACATTACAATAGATATTAACTAGTAAGGGAACAACTCTTTTCTCATCTAGTTCAATGAGACTATCAAGACCTTTAATGACATTTAAATAGATAAATGGTTCGGGATCTTTTAGTTGTACAAGATGTAAATCGACAACAAAGTCAATTGAGATTACCTCACTATTTGATTCAATTAGTTGTCTCAATAAATACAAACCATGAGCTCTAATAGGAACTAGAGGATCATTCAAACTGGAGACTGCTCTATGGAGTGTTTTGGTATGTAAATCCTTGATAGACAGATGTGGCTTATCACCTTCAAGAATATGTTTTATTCTATCAATCAACGCAGATATAGCCTTGGAATTTGCTACCACTACCGGATCAGTAGAATTTTTTGGAATTCTATTGAGATTAGAGTAAACTTCTTTCAATTTGTCTTGACTTTCAGTTGATAAACTAGAGTCTCCCATTTCCATGATTATCGCAGACAATAACTCCAAAAGTACAGGCATTGCTTGTGCATTAACACTTTGATCGAAATCATCATCATCATCAGAATCGTTGTCATCAGAGTCGATTATCTCGATTTCTTTCTTGATGTTTGTAACATTATATTTCCTTGCTTCCAAGAATTTGTTGACAATACCAAGAATATCCTCTGGGGTTTTGGCAATATCCTCTTTGAAATCGTTACCGATTGATTCGATCAACCTTAAATCTAGAAGGACAAAAAACGGATTATTTTCTCCTATATTATCCAGTCCATCAAGTTTAAGCCATCTTTCTAATAAAATCTTAAACATTCTCAGAACAAATACATCGTCAAGGTTCTTGAGGAGTTCTATAAAGCACCCACAACCAGAATCTAAGTTACTGAGATAATCATTAAGCTTTTTGTCTTTATCAACGTCCACTAGGTCCTCATTCACCACAATTTGAGTCAATGCATTAGGGCCAATTTGAAACACCCAATTATTACCATCAAACAACAAGCTTTTGGCTATGATATCTAACTCTTCAGGCTCATTGATATTAACAAAGTAACTCACAAGGATGTTGAGGATGACTTCATTAGATTTTTTCTGTTTTGTTAAGAAGACATACAAAGCCCACAAAGATAAAATAATAGGTCTGAATATGTATGATGTTATTTCGGGTATAAGGACCTTCTTGGTTAATGAAATCAAGACATTAATGGTGTTATTAAGCTCGACTTCATTGGTAAGCACGCCATTGACGTCTTTAGTCTTTTCAGTAGGGTTTAAGTTCAGCCAAATTCTTTTGATGAAAAAATCAGTTGCAACTAATTGGTTTCTGATCCATAATCTTTCGACTATATGACCAGCACAACTGGTTACATGTGGACGGTTTATATTTACAAGTAAGTCGAAGATTTGATTTCCAATATTTTGAAAATAATCTATTGTGGATATATCTTTTGGTTTCAGCAATACCACATTTGCTACATGATCGAATTTCTCCACATTGATTTCTTCATTATCACGTAGTCCAAATACAAACTCTATTAAAGTCAAGAGACCATCTGGAGCATTATAGTGAAGGAGTTGTAACTGTTTTAAAACAAACTGCTTAAAGAATGCAGGTGATTGAGACGATAATAGTAAACTATAAGTTTGAAACAACTCATAAGTACCAGGAAGTTGGATAACGAAATCAACGAATTCCTGAGTATATTTTGGCTTTAGGTCTTTATGAAAGTAAGGGCAAGTAATGAGTGTTATTGCAACTGTTAAAAAGTCCGAGTATCCTGTACCTTTTATTAAAAGATCCTTTACATCACCTTCGTTTTCAAAGACAGTCTTAAGTTTATCATATATAAGTGTCAATATACTTTCGTTCTTGCAAAATCTGGTAGTATAACTCTTGGCAGATGTATCCTGAGGTATTACTGCAACTTTTACTGGTTTTTTAGTTTTTGAGAATTCTTTTAGTCTTCTTTTTGCCAATGGTATTCCTATTTTGAATGTGTTCAAAGCTGGATAAATACCTATGATTATAATGAGATTTACCAACTTGCTGAAAGTCTTTATATCATGAAGAGAAATTGATATCAAATTTTGATCTTGATGTTTCTCTTGCTTAGCTAACACCAGTATTTGGATTAAATAATCAAGTAATCTCTCTGTAACTTCATATCTACCATCATCAGAGTAGGAATCCACGATCCTACTTTTCAAAACATCCAATGTCAATTCATCTATATCACCATTTAGTTTATCTTCAAGGTCAAGAAAGAGCTTGTCTAATGGAGTACCTTTAATATATTGAGGCTTATTGAGTCCTTTTCTAACATTTTCTGCCCCATAAACTTCCTCTGCATTCCTCTTGATTGTTTTCTTATTACCAACTGCAAAAGGATTCTTCCGCCCCACTTCCGTGACAGGACTTGCCTTCAGAGGTACTTGTTTTGCAGGTATCTCCTCTACTTTGGGTGGCATTCTTAGTAATGTGCGAAGAAATTTATTAACAGTTGCAAAAAGCTGCGAGACACTTTGGACACCATTTTGGAAGCAGCCTGGAAGCAGCCTGGAAGCAAACACTACCTCGAAAATACCGCCAACCCTTTCAGCTAACAAACAGAATGCTAACATTCGAACATGTCTGTTAACTTTTCAAATTGAGACACAAAAAATAGTGGGGCAAATGGGTGCAAGAATGCTGCAAAATGGAAATCAAAGCTCACAAAAAATTCTACCTCATCGCAAACATGTCAGGCACAGATATGATTGAACTTACCCAGGAGGAAATGGATGCCATCAACTATGATGCCAGAGAAGGGGATTTAGACAATCTCCAAGAAATTTTCAATGAAGTTTCTCCTAGTATCATAATTAGTATCAAAGATGAGTTTACATTAAGTAACCCAATTCATATGGCCGCTGCGAATGGTCATGTAGAAGTAGTGGATTATTTATTATCGATTGTAAGCAAAGAAGACTCCAAATCGTTAGTTAACGCTCAAAATGAGAGTGGTAATACTCCGTTGCATTGGGCGGCTTTTAATGGTCATTTGGAAGTACTTAAACTCTTAACTGAGAAATATGAAGGTGATGTATTCCTTAAAAATAAAGTAGGACATGATGTTATGTTTGAAGCTGAAAATAATGAAAAAGAAGAAATAGAACAATGGTTTTTAAAGAAGTACTCAGTAGAGGATGATTTCAAATTCGAAGAAGGTGAACAAGAGTCGAAAATCACCTACACTCCAGGAAAAGAGAGTAAAGAAGCAGAAGAAGTTGCAAAACAAGCTCAACTAGACCAAGAAATCCAGTCCAAAACCGAGAAACTATCGGTCAATGACAACTAGTCTGGCAATTGCCCCAATGTCAACTAATGTTGTCTAACTAATGTACATTATATAGTTTAATATCATAGCATCCACTGAAAATTTATCAGCGTCGTGTGGTCACCCAAAAGATTTTTCACTAAATTTTTTTTGAGTCGAGTGAGAAGAATACAACATGAGTGACTTAGGATTTGACCCAAGCTTGAAGAAGAAGAAGAAGGTCAAGAAGACCGAAGCTACCTCTCCTGCGGCCTCTACCGAGGAATCGCCGGCACCATCCAGTGAGGTTGATGAGTTATTTGCTGGATTGAAGAAAAAGAAGAAGGCTAAGAAGCCAGTAGATGGTGATAGTGCTGAAGGCTCCCCAGCTCCAGCAGATGACTTGAGTGCACAACTAGGCGAACTTTCGTTGAAGAAGAAAAAGAAGAAGACCACCAAACCCGCAGATGTGATCGATTTCGAACAACAGTTAGAACAGGCTGGTATCGAAGAAACTCAACCAGCTGCTGTTGTTGAAGAAGAAGTACAAGTTTCTGCCCAAGAATTAGGTGGATTACCATATGAAGACTTGTTGTCACGTTTTTTCAACATATTGAAAGAAAACAACCCAGAATTGGCCGGGGCCAGAAGTGGATCGAAATTCAGAATTCCTCCACCAGTATGTCAAAGAGAAGGTTCGAAAAAGACATTATTTGCCAATGTACAAGAAATCGCTACTGTGTTACAAAGAAACCCAGAACATTTGATACAATATTTGTTTGCTGAATTAGGTACCTCTGGTTCTATTGATGGTGAAAAGAGATTGGTATTAAGAGGTAAATTTCAACCTAAACAGATGGAGTCTGTTTTGAGAAGATATATTATCGAATATGTCACTTGTAAGACTTGTAAGTCTATGAACACTGTCTTGAAAAGAGAGTCTGCCAATAGATTACACTTTTTGAGCTGTAATGCATGTGGATCTACTAGATCTGTTTCCTCTATCAAATCTGGTTTCCAAGCCCAAATTGGTAGAAGAAAGAGAGTTTAGTTCTGTACTATGACGAACTTCATATATATCTGTTTATCATATATTGTATCATACTAATAAATAAGTTTATATATAATCGTTTATCAAGTATCATATTGCAAATGAGTTTCTATATAATTGTATCATACTATAAATAAGTTTATATATAACCGTTTATCGGGTACCGTAAAGCACTATAAATAAGTTCACATGTAATCGTTTATCATATATTACATCATACTAATGAGTTTATCTATCTATGTTCTCTACTAGCTTTTTGAGTGGTGAGCACCATATCGTAACTCCATCGTTAATCATCATATATTCGATTATCTGGTTCTTTATATCAGACAGGTCGACGTACGTCTTTATCTGCTCTACTACCTCATGTAAGAGAGCCCCATCAATTTCTTTACTTGCAAGTAGAAGCTTCGATTTGATTTGGTCAAAAAGTCTATCTGAAAGATTAGTTGGAAATGCTGTGAGCTCTTCTATGACGTTTTTTACGTCCACATCAGTTCGCTGTAAAGTAAGACTACTAGTGCTAGAGTTCTGAAGCATCATTGCAGGACAGTCGTTCCATCCTTCCTTCACGTCGCCACGCTGTCCTTTGGTAAGTGTCATATGTTTTCGCAGGAAGAGCGACAGCCATGAGCCTCATGATGGGCGATGATAACAGAGACGACTACAAGGAATGTAACGATCAAAAAAATGTGAATTATGCTGGTCTACAACTTTCTGGAAATTTCTAGTGCCGTGTCTAAAACTTCGTCAACTGTAGGTCTTGCAGTACTATCCATGCGTAAACAAGATTCTATAACCTTCATTAAGTCCTCAGAGTACCCCTTTCTACCAGTGGGGATAGCGTATTTCCCACTAGAAATTGCAACCGTCAAATTGGCCCCTTGTTCAATCTCGAGCTTTTCAAATGGAGAGTATCCAAAGCAACAAGCATATAATAAACATCCTAGAGACCAAATATCTGTCTTCTCAGTAATTTCAGAATTGGTCTCCACATCAAGTAACTCTGGGGCTCTATATGGTAATGTGCAATGTTCCAGAGCAAAATCACTCAATGTGAGTGCTTGTTGGCGGTTTTTGATAGTGAGTCTGGCCTTGGTACATGAACCCAAATCTACAAGTACAGGAGCACCTTCTGCAGAAAGCATTACATTTGCTGGTTTAATATCTCTATGAGCAAAAGGAACCATTTCTTCCATCTCAACACCAGAACTGGATCCTATACCATCTTCTTCATCACTATCACCAGGTAATAGTAAATCAGCTTCTTCTTCCAGTTCATTACTTTGAACAGTATTTCTTCCAGTTCTTTTATGTTTATGCATCACTTGTAATCCTCTACAAATGCCTATGAATATACGAAGAATCTCCGCTTCCTCTATAGTTTTATTTTCAAGTACATTATAATTAATTATATCTTGAAGTGATTTTTCAAAGTACGGCAATAGTATATAAATGGTTCTAGACCCATCAGTTTCTTCTACTATAGCTTCATCAATTGACTGAATTATATATGGAGTTTTCGAGTTACCGAACCTGTGGCAGTTTTTTATCTCTTTGATGGCATTCTTATACGCTTCATCATTACTTCCAAAGGGACATCTGATCCTCTTTAATGCATACAAAGAATTATTACTATCAGATACTAAATATACATATGAGAATCCTCCTTCTCCAAGCAACTTGATAATCTTATATTTCTTGTTATTAATTGATACATGCGGTGTCGATAATCCGGGAAAGCACGGTAAGCATGCCCCAATAAATGCAACTAATTGGTCCATAGTGGTGATAATTGATAATTTCCGCACATACAATTATGCTGTCTCCATTCGCTTTCCAGTCCCAAGCGCCATCTCCTGGGACACGCTCTC
Organism: Yamadazyma scolyti; assembly: GCA_003707025.2. Taxonomy (NCBI): domain Eukaryota; kingdom Fungi; phylum Ascomycota; class Pichiomycetes; order Serinales; family Debaryomycetaceae; genus Yamadazyma; species Yamadazyma scolyti. Next base: position 8,012 of record PPMW02000017.1, on the reverse strand, counting down.
CTGTACGCTCTCGGGGCGGCTCCCCGGGGAGTGGATCACCTAGGGGCGGCTCACCTAGGGGCGGCTCACCTAAGAGGTCGCCCAAGGCAAGCTCTCCCAAGGCCAGTTCTCCAAGGGCAGCCTCGCCTAGGGCAAGTTCTCCAAAACCTGGATCTCCAAAGCCTGGCTCTCCAAGGCCCGTAACTTCCCCGAAGGCTGCTTCTCCTACAGATACGCCGAAGCTTATAGAAGACCCATTGGCCAAACTAGAACAACAGGAGCTCTTACCCGAGTTGTTTGGCGTGCTACATGATTTACAGGCCGGCAAGGTGCTGGCAAAGGACTTTGACGACCACCTAGGAAGCATACGGCTTCAGCTCACCAATATAAAACAGTACTTACGAGAGATTCCTGGTATCACCGAGAGCATCCAGTTCAGAGAGGCCAAGATCGCCCTGCTAGAGTCCAATAACGCTAAGAAGCTCGAGCTTCTCAACGACCTCAAGGCCAAGATCGAGGCCAAGATCGACAATACCGGCGCCTAGGCATACCTCCAAGACAGCCACCTCTATAGACAATTAATATAGCATCTACGACCTCTAATTTAGTGCGGGTGTTGTGGCCTCGCAGCCAATTGTTTTGCCGGTCGCGTATTTTCATCCTAAACATGGTCTCTGTAGCAAGCATCAGTACCAAGCTCCAGCACTTCCAGCTCAAGGACTACCCGGCATTGACGGTGGGTATAATACCGTTCACGTTGGTACTTTTGATTGTTGATACTACGTTGAATGGTAAGTTGAGTCATATGTTTGCATTGGATCCATACGCCCCCCTTAGACTTGATTTGAACAAGCTATCATTCTATCCACTATATCATGTAGGATTTATTCATTGGTTGTTTAATATTTTGTCGTTAGTAGGGTTATTGGCCCGCTTTGAGAAGAAACACGGAACGATTCATACTGGAGTTGTACTTAATTTATTAGCTGTTACTGCTGCTTTACAATATTCCATTGCGGGTATAATCTTATTCAGTAATAGTCATGTTATTGGATTATCAGGTTTTGTGTTCCTGTTTCTTACATTTTACGTTGTAGAGGAATCTAAATTCAAACCAGTACTTCATACCTTTAATATTTCGGGAACTGACTACGTGTTGAAGACTATATACGCACCATTTATATCAGCAGGTATTTGTGCGGTGATTTTACCAGGAACTTCACTTTTAGGACACTTGGCTGGTATTGGTAGTGGGTTCTTATTGGCTTATAACAAGTTAAGAATTCTCTATCCTCCTTCCAATATCATTATCAAAATCGAAGAAAAGTTACATTTCTTAATCAAATTGTTAGATAACTTGGTTGACTTTGTTAGTGAAAAGGATGCAGTTGATAGTAGAACTCTTCCTCATCAAACTATTTGGGGCATAATTGCTGATCCTGAATCTGGTTCAAGTACTCTCTCGGAATCGGCTCCTTTTTCAACTCCTGGGCATGTCCTTGGTCAATAGACTAAATATAAAACACATGCAACTTGCTCAGTGCTTCAAATCACCAATACAACCATTGTACCTTTGATAACCTATTGTTATTAACACGTTAACAACACAACGCTCTGTCTTGTTGATTCACTCCTTCTCCTACTTATCTCTATCTTGTATCATAGACGTTCATTGTTTCCATTGTCTCGGGTCTCCATCTTGCAGCACCCCACTGATTTTCGGATCGCGACCACAATAAACAAAACTACATGGCCCTGTTACTATGAGTGAGCCTGAGACCCCAAGTAACGCCAAAGAGTCCAAGAATAAGAGTCAGGTAAAGAAGAAGAGAAAGAAGCAAAATAGGAGGAAGAAAGATAAACTTCAGGTACCGAAAGATAACCGACCAAAGACAATAGAAGATAGAGCTATACCCAAAGAGGCACTACAAGATATACCCCCACAAATCGTCCCCAAGGAGGAGTCTAAGCAGCAAGAACACCACGAGGAACACCAATCAATACCGCAAGAGCTACCTGAAGAGACACCCCAAAAGGAGGTTCAAGATCAACCTATAATAGAACCAATAACTAGTGATAAGACAATGCCAGGTAAATTCGAAAGTCCAGTAAGTCCTAGGAAACAAGCAATTATGCGGTACAAAAGGAGTGATGAAGCTATAAACAATGGAATATTTGAAATGAAAGGAAACCTTAAGCCCAAGTCTTCAGGTGGAGAATCACCAAAAGAAATTATTAAACATATTGATGAAAAGATATCACTTTTTAAATGTAAAAATGCTAAAATTCTTGTATACGACCAAATACTCAAAGAGAAGGATACAAATGGTTCAGGTCGATTATTGGGTCATGGAGAATTTGAAATATTTCAGTTACATAATGGAGATGTTACATACTTGTCTTGTGGTCCTTCTTTCATATATCCATTACTTCCTAAACTCAAATTATTGAGAGTGGATTTCAACCAATTTCTACTACCTCTTGTGAATCCTGAGAGATATTGGAAGATTTTCATCAATACAGATGATCCACTCATCATACAAAAGTTAGAGACTATCTTGCATAAAGTAGTTCAATATCGCAATTTAGCTATCGGAGTTAAACCTCCAACTGATGACACAAAAGATAGCTTGAAATTACCAGATACTAATAGAGATCTACTTCATTTTGATACCTCATTCAATGATATCCCAGATACTCCCCCATCTGCACCTTTATCTCCCCATGCCAACCCTCAAGTCATTAGCAATTTCCAATTAGGCTCTCCATTGAAGCCTCCGCATGTCAGTGACGAAATTAACCATATAGCCAACCTTGCTCGACCTAAAAAACACCAGAGGAAACAATCAGATTCCTCCATGGACTCACTACTAGATGAATATGAGGAATCGATGTCGGTATCTAAATCAGTCACATATAGGTCCAGACCTATTTCCCGGTCCTCTTCATTTATTCAACCTATAGTAAACTACAATCGTAATGGCCGGAAACTTAATGTGGATACAGAATCAATCCAGGAAGATATACTAGAGGATGACTTCCCGAGAACATCTTTGTCCGAGTACAATAGGCTTCATAATATGAGATCAAGGCGATCTTCTAAAAGTGAGCTTTACACCTCAGAGTCTAATTGGATGGAGCCTAACCTCAATGCTCCAGACAAATACAGAAAAGCATATAGCGTGACAAGTAGTCAACGGGAACTAAGGACCGACTTGAACCAGACATATAGACAAATCTATAAGTCCCTTACTCAAAGGAATTTGGCCCTGATAGTGAATGAACCCTCCAAGAAGGCAGAATCAGTGAGATCAGCAGTATACCCTAAGGCCAAATATACTGCGTCCAGCAGATCGTCAAACTTGAGCTCCGGGGAGGTTTATAGTCTTATAAGCGATAAAAAGGCATTACGATCTCAACCACCGGAACGAAAAGGGTTTGCTTCTCGGCTCTTTGGATGGTGATCTGGATAGTAAGAGCAGCCTGGGTAGAAACGGACGACGTATAATACTTTTATATTTTATTATATACAAAGTGAAGATCTATTAAGCGACTTGTGGGGCGCCTGGGACTGGATTACCGTTAGCATCAATCAATCCTTGTTGCATCATCATTATCTGTTCATTACCAGCAGACTCGAATTGTAAACCAACTCCGATTCTGGAGTTGTTCTTACTGTGGTCAATCTCACCAGCGAATAAGATGGAGACGGTTGGTAATACTCTCTTTTCTAAAAAGACACCAACCTTACCGGTGGAATCTATTTGACCTCTGAAGATAGACTGGGTGTATTCGTATTTAGCACCAATGGTAGTCTGACCTTCGATGATTGGTTCAAACCCGATTGGGGCTCCGATGGTTGGGTCAGTAATTGGCTTCATACCAGCAGTGACTTGAGTTTCAATACCAGCTTCGACCTTATCAGTGACTCTTCTCCAGAAACTGGCGATCAAAGCACCTTGGGCCAACAATTGACCGGAGAAAATCCAGTTACCATTGTGGTATCTGGTGTAATAAGAGATGGCACTTTCTGGAGCTAAAGCACCTGGTTGTTTAGTGTAGGATGCTTCTACACCAACAGATAACTTCTTGGTTAATGATTGTAATAAAGAAGCAACAGCTAACCCACTGAAGCCATCACTCAAGTAAGATGGGTTTAAAGTCTTGAAGTTGACGGAGAAATCTTTAGCTTGGTAGTCTTGTTCTAATTGAATCATAGCTGGTTGACCATTGGCCAACTGTAAAGTCAATTTGGAGATGTTGTTGGAGTCCCAACCGTAGTTAACTCTACCACTGAAAGACAAATCATTGTCTACATTACCTTGTAAGAAAGACTTTTCACCGAAGTATAAGGCAGAGAAGGCATAAGGTGGTAAAACACCAGAACCAATGGATAAAGTGTGGGAAGTTTGGAAAACTGGGGACATAGAGAATGTCTTATTCAAATCAGCTCTTAATCCAGTGAAAAAGTATTGGTTCAAGAAGACATCACGGGAAACTTCTTTGTTTATGTTCTCAATAGTACCAGGATTGATCAAATCTAACGACAGTCTGTGGTCAGCAATGGAGGCATAGACATCATTAATGTAACGGAAAAAAGGATTTAACTGGCCTTTTGTTGGCTGAGAAACAGCGGAAGGTAAAGTTGGAATAGTCAACTTAGAGACGTCTCCTAAAGGAGAAGGACTGGTGGTTTGTTCAGACATGACTATGTACAGATTGTCGATAAAAAAAGCGAGTGAAAATTTTGATCAAATGTGACAGTATGAAACATACGCCCATTTACTGCGATGTCAGCAACCATGGTGGTATATTTCATACTTCTAATCGCGAAGCTATTGCGGAGATGTACCAGTGCGAAGCGATGCCCGAAGCCCTTTGCCAGAGATCTCACGCAGCCCAGAATATAGGTATATGACCTATAACCTCTGTTAGTGAAAAAATAGTAAAAAACTTTAGTCTAATATTGATATAACAGCAATCCATATCCTCTTGATAATGAAAACACATCTCATTACCTCATATGACGTAAGAGTCTTCAGATTCCTTTTCTTACCCTATAATTTTTATCCACCAACGCACGACTGTCATCCGGAGTTTTCACCTGATGATTTCCAAATTAATTTAAAACCTCATTGAATTGCCATTTACTTTATATTATAAAATGACTATCCCGCTTATTCATGGGACTTCATCACTTTGTGTGTATACTCCCAATGCTGATTACTTACAGAAGGCTATAAACTTTTATACCAATGTCATAGGATTTCAGTATCATTCTCAAAAGGATGGTATAACCTATTTAGTATCCCAGAATGGTAAATTGACGCTTAAATTTGCAGTAGATGCCGAGAAAGGGCCTTCTGCTGACTCAATCGATGCATCCGTGGAGAAATTGACGGCTAGCTTGACCTCCGGAGACTTGAGGGCGGTAGAATCAGCATTTATCTTACAATGCACAAACTTGAATGATTTAATTAACAACTTGAAGAACTTCCAAAAACCGGTTCAAATCACTCCCAATGAATTGTACCCTAACGAATGTTTTACTGTAGATCCTTTGGGACTTTTAATCGGGTTTACCATCTCAGGTAATCCGCTAACCTCAGTTCCGAAGGTTGATAAGTTGACCCCTAATGAACCCATGTCCCACTCTTCTACATCCTTATCCAAGAGCGTATCCACCACTAACTTGGGTTCTCAAACCACAACTCCTTACACAAAGAAGAGAAGAAATATCGCCATCATGACTTCCGGAGGTGATGCTCCCGGCATGAATGCCTGTGTTAGAGCCGTTGTAAGAGCCGCTATTTACCGAGGATGCAAAGCATTTGCTATAATGGAAGGATATGAAGGTTTGATCAGAGGAGGTCCTGAATTCATTAAGGAGATGTCTTGGGGAGATGTTAGAGGATACTTGAGTGACGGTGGTACTAATATTGGTACTGCCAGATCAAAAGAATTTAGAGAAAGATCCGGAAGATTGAAAGGATGTAAGCATTTGATTGAGGCAGGCATTGATGCCTTAATTGTTTGTGGCGGTGATGGCTCCTTAACAGGTGCTGACCTCTTTAGATCAGAATGGCCTTCATTAATTCAGGAATTGAAGGAGAACTCCGAAATTACCGAGGACCAATATAATACTTATAAGCACTTGAACATTTGTGGTACTGTTGGATCTATTGATAATGACATGGCCACAACTGATGCTACTATTGGTGCATACTCCTCCTTAGCTAGAATTTGTCAAGCAGTCGACTACATTGACGCTACGGCTAATTCTCATTCTAGAGCTTTTGTCATTGAAGTAATGGGTAGACATTGTGGTTGGTTGGCCTTAATGGCTGGTATAGCCACTGCTGCTGATTATATCCTCATTCCAGAAAAGCCAGCATCTTCTCAAGACTGGAAAGACCAGATGTGTAAGATTGTTGCCAAGCATAGAGCTAAGGGTAAAAGAAAAACCATAGTCATAGTTGCCGAAGGTGCCATCACCGTGGATTTGACTCCAATTTCTTGTGTAGAAGTCAAGGATGTCTTAGTAGATGTCTTAGGTTTGGACACTAGAGTTACCACTTTAGGTCATGTTCAAAGAGGTGGTACTGCTGTAGCATATGATCGTATATTAGCTACCCTTCAAGGTGTTGAAGCTGTCCATGCTGTCTTGGAATGTACACCAGATACTCCTTCTCCCATTATAGCTGTTGATGAAAATAAGATTGTCAGAAAGCCCTTGGTCGATGCAGTTAAAATCACCAAATCAGTAGCTGCTGCCATCGACGCCAAGGATTTCGATAAGGCCATGTCTTTAAGAGACTCTGAATTTGTTGAACATTTGCAAAATTTCATTTCCATGAACTCTGCAAACCATAATGAACCTGTTTTACCTGTTGAAAAGAGAAAGAAGATTGCCATTGTTAATGTAGGTGCACCTGCTGGAGGTATGAACAGTGCCGTATATGCTATGGCCACCTATTGTATGTCTCAGGGGCACACTCCTTATGCAATTCATAATGGGTTCCCCGGTTTGGCTAGACACGAGTCTGTAAGACTGATTGACTGGTTACAAATTGAAGGTTGGAACTCCGTTGGTGGTTCTGAAATAGGTACCAATAGAACCACTCCTACAGAAGCTGATATCGGTATGATAGCTTACTACTTTGAGAAGTATAAATTTGACGGTTTGGTTTTAGTCGGTGGATTTGAAGCTTTTGTTTCGTTAAACGAATTAGAACAAGCTAGAATATCATATCCTGCATTCAGAATACCCATGGTATTGATTCCAGCCACCATATCGAACAATGTTCCTGGTACTGAGTATTCATTGGGAGCTGATACTTGTTTGAATGCATTGACCGAATACTGTGATGTTATTAAGCAATCAGCATCTTCCACTAGAGACAGAGCGTTTGTCATTGAAGTTCAAGGAGGTAACTCTGGATATATCGCCACCCATGCTGCTTTAACCACTGGTGCACAAGCTTCTTATGTACCGGAAGAAGGAATTGACTTGACCCAATTGGAAATGGATATAAGGTCATTGAGAGAATCATTTGCAACAGAAAGAGGATTGGCTAAGGCTGGTAAATTGGTATTGAAGAGTACCAATGCATCTAAGACTTTAAGTACTGAAGTTTTAGCCAAAATCATCAATGAAGAGTCCAATGGAGAATTTGATACGAAGACAGCAGTCCCAGGACATGTTCAACAAGGTGGATTACCATCTCCTATTGATAGAACTAGGGCAGCTAGGTACGCTATTAAAGCAGTTCAGTTTATTGAAGAGCATATTGCTGATATCGAAGACTCGAAATATGCTGTCAATTTTGAATATGACAATAGAAAGATAGCTAAAACCGCATCAGTCTTAGGTATCAAATCATCGCATGTCAAATTCTCATCCATCAGACAATTGTATGATTTTGAAACTGAATTGGGTAGAAGAATGCCAAAGAAAATATCATGGGCTAAAACCAGGGACATTGCTGATCAATTGGTTGGTAGAACTCGCCTCAACAAAGTTAACTAGACTA
>PPMW02000016.1:0-216442 GCA_003707025.2 Yamadazyma scolyti | reverse complement strand
AGAGAGAAGAGAGAAGAGAGAAGAGAGAAGAGAGAAGAGAGAAGAGAGAAGAGAGAAGAGAGAAGAGAGAAGAGAGAAGAGAGAAGAGAGAAGAGAGAAGAGAGAAGAGAGAAGAGAGAAGACAGAAGAAGAGAAGAAGAGACGTATAGTAGAGAGAAGAGACGTATAGTAGAGAGAAGAGACGTGAGAAGAGAAAAGTAGAGAGAAGAGAAGAGAGAAGAAGAGAGCAGAAAGGACACCTCTCATCCTTACGGTATTACTTTATAGCTTCTAGCAGGTCTATATATAGTTTTCCATAGTCTCTCCAGTCTATTCTAGGAGAGACAGAGCGATATTAACATGCACCAGTAATATCAGAGATAAGGAGAGGTAATAATAGTAGAATAGGGACGGGACCGAGAGTAGCATGTTGTTGCAGAGGCAGGAACTACTAATGGCAGAGATAGGGATAGGAAAGTGTATGGTAAAATCACACTTACCAAGATACTCCTACACACAAATGAACTTGAGCTCCTGTCTCAGGGTGCTGTCTCAGGGTGCTGTCGCAGGGTGCTGTCTCAGTGTCCAGACTCTTCTCTCAGTCACCTCTCACCTCTCTGCAGTACCAGCCTCTCCAGCCTCAGCCTCTCCTCAGTCACTTCTCCCAGTTACCTCTCATCCTCTCCAGTATCAGTCACCTCTCAGTCACCTCTCAGTCACCTCTCAGTCACCTCTCGGTCACCTCTCGGTCACCTCTCAGTCACCTCTCAGTCACCTCTCAGTCACCTCTCAGTCACCTCTCAGTCACCTCTCAGTCACCTCTCAGTCACCTCTCATCCCCCAGTACCTCGCTCCAGTCGCTTCTCGCTTTGCTCGAAGCTCTAGCTGAAGCTCCAGCAGAAGCTCTGGTCTTCCCATTACGGCAATAAGCTACCGTCGAACATTACACAAAACCCCTGGTAAAAAATAGTTGTGGGGTAGTCAATGGCGATTTTGATAAGAAGCTGCATGACCACCGGTCCTACATAGAGAATCAGCGAGTCATTGTTGGTAGTAAGGGTGTAGGCTGTGTTGGCTCTAATATACGCTCACTGACACGTCACTATCTTCTGCAGCTATCTCCCACGCAACCCACACACCCTCTTCCACACACTCCTATAGTCCACACTCCCCATAGTCCACCACTCCTATAGTCCACACTCCCCATAGTCCACACTCCTATAGTCCACACCGAACCCTCACCCACCTCTAAACTAATAATATCTTATCTCCTCATGAAATTTCAGTAACAATTGGTTACCTTCTCAATCCGGTAAAATCACCAACTATCACCTATCAACCACCCATCTCTAGCGTTCTATCTATACAATCTACTCTGCATCTATACACCTCCCACCCTCTATCCCATTTCTCAACCAACCACTCCCTCTCCCTCCCACTCCCACACCCACCCTCTCCTCTACCTCTTCTCCTCGTCTATCTCTCGTCTCTCCTGCACCACACTCGCTAGCTGGCCTGGTGCAGGAGAGGCTCCGTGCGCGCTACCAAAAAGTAAACAATCTCAAAACACAACAACTACCCCTGGGACTATACCAGCAGACACACCACTGCCGCTACAGCAACACAACCGATAGGTCACACACGTTACACTGCACACTGTAGCATAAAGTCTGCTGATAATCACTCCCATAGCCACCATCGTCTATTGCCCCTCCCATTCCGCATCAGAACATCGACGTTTTAGTGAACCCAATGGAAGACAAGTACGTGAAAAAGATCCATAGAGAGATCAGATTTGGTAATTATATACTCGGCTCAACACTTGGAGAAGGCGAGTTTGGTAAGGTCAAACTCGGCTGGCGTAAGGATGGAAAACTTCCCCAACAAGTGGCTATAAAGCTCATTAAAAGAGATACATTAGAAAAAGACCTGGAACTGGAGATCAAGATTCATCGAGAGATCAACTCCTTGAAGATTCTCAATCATCCAAACATAATAAACTTGGTAGAGGTCATGAAGAGTGGCAAATACATCGGCATTGTTCTTGAATATGCTTCAGGTGGTGAACTTTTCGATTATATTCTTCATCACAAATACCTTAAAGAGCCTGTAGCTAAAAAGTTCTTTGCTCAGCTTGTTTCTGGGGTGGACTACATGCACTCAAAGGGCCTTATCCATAGAGATCTTAAGTTAGAGAACTTACTTTTAGATAAGAACAAAAATATCATTATTACCGATTTTGGGTTCGTCAATTCTTTCAACGTAAGTCTCAATAATGACCTCATGAAAACCAGCTGTGGTTCTCCTTGTTATGCTGCCCCAGAATTGGTTCTTACTCCTAACCCTTATGAAGGTAAAAAAGTAGATATTTGGTCTCTTGGTATCATTTTATATGCAATGCTTGCTGGTTATTTACCTTTTGATGATGATCCTTCGAATGAAGATGGTAATGATATTATCAAACTTTACCATTATATCTGTAAAACTCCATTGACTTTCCCTGAATATGTTTCTCCTTTAGCAAGAGACTTATTACGTAAGATTATTGTATCAGATCCTAAAAAGAGAATTAACATTAATGAGATAAGAAATCATGCTTGGTTATCATCACATGCTAACTTGTTATCTATAAGACAACCAGAATGGGATAAGATTTATCGTGATAAACAACATAAATCTCCTCCTGTCCCTCTGGCATCTTCAGCTGCCGCCGCTAAATCTAAGCGGTTCTCAATGATTAATGAACCAACTAATTCTTCCCAGCTCAATTTTTCTTCTTTCCGCAAGCAGCATGGTAGATCAACTTCCACTTCCACCACCCTTCCTTTCGATGACACCGCCAACTCGTTTAAAATCTCCACCATTGTTGAACTGCCAAAGAGGCCTCCACTTCAAGCCGTCAATGACCTTTCCACTTCCACAGTCACTACTCCTAAACCGGCAACAAGCTTGACAATGAATTCAAATACCAAGTTGCCTCAACCTAAGAAACCAAGACCAACATCTTACCATCCTTCATATTCGTACGACAACAAACCTCCTTCACCTATTAGCATTCCTCAACTCATTACAAATGTCAGCCCCAATAACTCACCTCCTAAAGAAGAGAGACGCAATCTGGTAGTTACCCCCATCAACGTTAATGGCGTTTTTGGTAATGACTACGTCGACAAGAGAAGTTCGGTTTTGATCTACCTTGAAGACAAGATGAGCACATTAGATTTGGAGCCTCCAAAGGAAAAAGAATTGAAAGAGCCGGAATCGGAACCAGAACCAGAACCAGAGAATAAGGATGACAATAAGGAAAATAAGATCAAGGAACCTAAGAGTATAAGGCAAAGAGACACTAATGACGATGTCAGAAAAAAGAGGTTCAGTATCTTATCTATTTATTCCAATAATACCGTCACAAGATCTGGAAGTATTCGGGGTGAATTAGATTCCGACAACTATAAGAAGAAGGAGATGAGTGCCGCTAAGAAGGTCATGGACTTCTTCAAGAGACGCAGCGTCCGGGTGAGCTAGCATAGTAATCGTGTATAGTAGTAATTGAGATATGTCACTGTATAGTAATTATAAGAGTAAGCGAAAGTAACGGTTCTACTTGGTTTACCATCTGGCTCTTTACTCTTGCGGGTCCATCTGGCTCTATGCGAGATGATCTCATCGCCGCTTTGGGAAATTTCTGCGAATATGTCAGAAGAGGTCGAAGAACAAAGTACGCCTAGTCCTCTGTATGAGCTGTTGAATAGCTCCGAAGTCATGGATGACTCTTCGAATAGCTACGATAACTCGGAGGAGAGCCCTCAGAGTTCAGAGGAGTCTGATAGTTCCGATAGTTCCGATGAAGAGGTGATAAATGAATCACTAGCGGATAATATCATTAGAGAGATCGAAGAAGGTACATATACTTGTCTTGTTTGTACATTGGAGATCGACCAATCGCTGAAGGTATGGTCTTGTGATTTCTGCTATAGAGTATATGATTTGGACTGTATATTGGACTGGGCCAAAAGAGGTACTTCCACTAAAGATCGTAAATGGAAATGCCCAAACTGTTATAATAGTCATAGTAAATTACCCAGAAAGTTCACTTGTTGGTGTGGTAAGGTAGAGAATCCTCAGGGAGGACTCATTCCTTTCAGTTGTGGGAATTTATGTAACTATAGCTATGATAGCTGTATTCATAAATGTACCTCAGTTTGTCATCCTGGTAACCATCCTATGTGTGGAGCTTTAGGACCTAAAATGGATTGTAAATGTGGTAAACATTCGAAACAACTACCTTGTTTGATAACACCTTATAAGACAGGATGGAAGTGTGAAGAAAAGTGTGATTTAAGGCTATGTGATATGGGCCATAAATGTATTAAAGACTGTCATAATGGGTTCTGTGGACCTTGTGAAGTCGAAATTGAAGGTAAATGTTATTGTGGGATGGAGACTTTATCTCTTAGATGTCATCAGAAACTTTTGCGGGCTGGTAAAGATCACATTGGCTTGGGATATTGTAATAATAAGACTAAAAAGTATTATGATTGTGGTGAACATTTTGATTTGATCGATTGTCAAGTAGAATCACCTACACAAACATGCAAGTTTTCTCCAAAAGTCCAGAAAACTTGTTATTGTGGAAAAACCGTCTCATCTAGGCCTAGAACTAAATGTACCGACCCTATTCTTCAGTGTGGTCTAACATGCGGAAAGCCACTTGATTGTGGGTGTTTTTGTAATATGGCTTGTCATGAAGGACCTTGTGAATGTTTCAATATAATATCCACTAAATGTGCTTGCAAAAACTATGAGTATTTAGTTCCTTGCAAAGCTCTACAAGGAGGATTCGAGCCCAAATGTCAGAAGAAATGCAATGTCCTATTGAGTTGTAGAAAGCATTACCATAAAGCTGAATGTTGCCCTTTTGAACCAATAGCAATGGCAAGGGAAAGAGAGCTCAAGAAGAAAGTCAGGAATAAGGTTATTAGCTCAATGACAAATGTGAATGATATAATGACTATAGAATCGGTTCATATCTGTACAGAGGAATGTACCAGACTTAAAAGCTGTGGGTTACATGAATGTGGGGGATTATGTCATGCAGGTCCATGTCCTCCATGCATGGAATCTACCAATGATGATTTAATATGTAATTGTGGAAAGACAATCATTTCTGCTCCAGTTAGATGTGGAACCAAACTCAAGTGTGAAGAACAGTGTATTCGTCCAAAACTGTGTGGTCATGTTCCAGAACCTCATAAGTGTCATGAGGATGGTGACTGCCCAAAATGTACTACATTAGTGACTAAAACTTGCGATTGTGGAAGAGAGGAAATAGCTAATGTTTTATGTTCAGGACCTGTACCTAAGTGCTCTTTCACATGTAAAGAAAAGAGAGATTGCGATCACTTATGTATGAGGAATTGTAGTACTAAATGTGAGGATGGAGAACATCTTACTAGTGCAACATGTCAATCACAATGTGGAAAGCTAAGAACTAATTGTCCACATAAATGTAAGTTAAAGTGTCATGTAAATAAAACTGGCCAATCTCCAAAGTGTGATGCTAAAGTATGCACTGAACTTGTAAGTGTAAGCTGTGAGTGTGGAAGATTGAATTCAAAAGTCCCTTGTAACTCATCTTTAACTCAACCGTCGAGTATTGATACCAAGCTTCATTGTGACGAGAAATGTGAACAGATCAAGCGTGATGCCGAGCTAGAGGAAGCATTTTTCAAGAAAGACCCCTCCCCTAGCGATTTGATCTACTCCTCATATGTACTTGAGACATTCAAGAAACAAACCAAGTGGTGTAGGATGATGGAATCCTTCTTATTGGAGTTTATCTCCGGTGATAAAGTCTCACACCACTTTCCTGTGATGAACCATCCACAGAGGCAGTTTATACATGAACTTTGTGCTGCATTTAACATATATTCGGAGTCCCAGGACCCAGAACCTAAGCGTAATGTTTTCATCTATAAGATGAAAGAGTCCACTAAACCACAGAGGACAATAGAAGAAGAGTTGACTATTTTAGAAAAGAAAGAAGAAGAGGAAGCTAAGAAATTAGAACAATTGAAAAGTGAGTTATTCAATAGTATATTCATTGAAGACATTTTCTTTGGAGGTGAATCAAAGCTAGAGACTGTGCTTGAGCTTTCTGAAGCTCGTACCGGTGAAAAATTAGAAATTGTACAAATTGAATCGAGACCCTACATTGTCTTACAGGGTGAAATGAATATTGAGAAGGAAAATAAGATGTACTTATTGAATAAGTTCTTGAAGAACTGGCTCAGGGATAATTCTGTGGCCTTCAACAGTAAGTTAGCATTGGTTAGAGATGGAGAGGTTTTAAAACTTGATGAGGGTAAAATGAAGAAGGATATAACGCCGTTTACGGTGGAAAATGGATTTAATTCATTCACCATTTTGGAACTGGTAGATGCATAGCTTCGAGCAGCGAGAAGCAACGTGACTATGGAGATATGACGAGAGAGTATAGACTGTATAGATTAGAGGACTATGAGAGGACTAATAGACTGCGAGAGTATCAGGTATAAATGCATGTTCATTGACTATCATCTTTTTCTCTTATTCTATAAAGACTACAATGACTTCTCTTCATCCCCTTTGACTATCATCTTCCTCTCTTATTCTATGACAGTGGTTCATCGCCTTCGTGGCTATCATTAGTCTTCATCTCTTCACGATCGTCGTTCTTCCTATGTTTCCGTCTCCTCTTCTTTTTCTCTGGTTGCTCAGGTTGATTATCAGGATGGTCCAGTTTCCTCTTGACACTCAATGGATTTGGGCCTTTAGGACCTTTCTTCTTCTTCTTGGGAACACTTTCAGCCTTTTCTTCCACCACTTCTTCCTTCACCACTTTACCTACGTTTATATCATTCAAACCACCAGTAAGTTTCTTAGCCTCAAGAGCATTAGCATATCTCGTCGTAGCAGAAGACACAGAATCCATAATCATTACTGAATTCTTCATGAACACCAATGGGATTCCAGGAACACTCCTGAGTTCGTTTCTAAGCTCAATGTTCTGTGTAGCCAAGATATACTTATGCTGATTACCAGGTAAAATTACCGATCGAAGACACTCTTTTGGAGTCAATGGCTCTTTGGGATTATGATTACAACGACGTCTTTCGAACGTTTTCGCCAATTCTATAGCTTCTTGGTTATTGGTCTTGTATAAACTGGCTATACAACACTGGGTTATCATAGGTTTGACTTCACCTTGGATGGTTCGTTTGAGCCCTTTAACAAAATTAAATGATGCTCCCTGGCTCACGAGCACTATTTGATCATCCACAATCACCTGAAATGGTTCTCTGAACTTGAAAGCGTGAACATAGATGTTCATCTGCTTCTTGTACGACTTGGCCCTCTTCTGTCTCATCTGAAGATTTGCGATGAGCTGCGAAGAATTTAGGTGGTTATTGCTTATGTAATAAATAGACACATTGAGTAGGAAGCAAAGGTGTTGGCAGTAAAGGACAAGTGGAGACAGGATTACGAGGAAGGGGAGGTGTGAATATTATGATGACTAGGGAGACCAGGCTGCGATGTCATAGATTCCAGATAAAACTGGAGACCTACTCACGATATGCATTAGCTAAAGCGGCCGCAATAAGCACACTTAAGTGATAGGCACACTTAAGTGATAGGCACACCTAAGTGATAGGCACGGTTGATGGATAACTATAGATAAGAATACGGCATTGATAAGTAGATCAGCCCATGTTCCGCAAGATCCCGGATAAGAGATAAACATCTATATCATTGGATCACACACGACCTCAAATTCACAAAAAACGGTTAAGGACGGGTAGGGTTATGAATCATGTGATTAACCAAACAGGGGTTGTACTGACAAGATATGCCTGTCTTACGTGAATCAGCTGACTGTAGCCTAACTTTCGAACCAATATAGTTGCTAGAAATACGATCATCGATTTACACTAAGTCACCAGCCTGAGAGTGAATGTAACATAATGGCTTATAAGAATAGATTTCAAACCCTTTGATACGCTATTATCATCGGGAGTCTCTTCTTTTACAAATGCACACGTTTTAGAATGGGTTTACTAGAGTTATGAACTCGGGATATAAGTTGATTACCACAGATAACTATATCTCTTCTTTTCGGTCCGTAGGAATTCTCTCATAGCATCTCTGGCTGGATTTTAGCAAACAATTCATTTTCCCCATAATAACAGGGTAATACTACCGTGCCAATTCATACCTTCTATTGACGGTTATGGGACCCCATTCCACGTCGTATTCCGTCAAATATTCCGCTTAAACATTCCTTGCATACAGGACAATTCAGGACAATTGGTTAGTTTATATACAGGTAATGACTAATTTGGTAGTCTTACGCAGACGAATTGTTGTACCCAAAGGTGGCCACCGGGTGAGCTACAGCTGTATATGTGTTATATACCGATAAACGTGTTGGTGAATACCCTGAATTATGCAGTATGGATAAGGGAGCAACGTATTGGCACTGGACGCTAAAATGAGGTGCCATATGCAGTTTCCTTCGGTTCAATAATATTTTGTTATCAAATGACGCCTTGGAGTGTATGCAGGAATGTATTTCACAAGCATGAAATAATAGTATACTGCTTTTGTATAGTTAACAGTGGTGCCCTGAGGTTTAGAGATAACCAACCCATGGCGGTATTATACAAGTAGCAGGGGATGTTGAAAGAGACAAATTAAAAAAGAAAGGGAAGCAGAGTTGACTGGTAACATCACTTATGTTCGACCTTCCTTTTTAGGAAGTTTTCTATCAAGACATAAAAAATAAAGGCTGTCAATTTTACGGGGTACTTTACGGTGTTTCAGCTAGGATACGGTGGAGTTAGATAACTCAGAACCGGCACTCTATTACTTTTCCTCGATAGTGGAGAACCATCTATACCAAATATAAGTCACTACTATAATGTCTATATATAGCATATCTTCAAACTTTCCTTTTTCGGCAGTCATGCAAGCCAAACGAGACAAGAAACAACAACACCCCCAACTCCCATACAAAAGACATACAGCATGACAACATTTAGGCTTGCAGGATGATAGTGATCTAGATGGTCTTGTACGGCATGGTCTTGTGTGGCATCGACTTGTACGGCACATCGGTAATGTGGGGCCACATTAAACTATAATGAATAAAATGATTAACGCACGGCCCATGGAAAATATCCCTTCGATGGGACGGCATCGCACAAGCCTTTGTTTAGACCAGCATAAATTGTTTATACAATATTAGATCAACTACTCAAGTAGATTCACATCTACTGAACCACGTCATCTCTATCCTAATTTTGACAGCTTTTTCACTTCTTGGCAAAAGCTAAGAAAAACTCAAACTCATCGATATATGAAATTTACATCTCTCGCATAATACCAGCAACCAATTAAAATTTAAGATAACGAGCCTCACGCCTTTATGAACCCAAACTATATCTTATCTGTATATAATCAGGCGAAATTCTAACAAAAAAAAATCAGAAATGGAGAAGATCAAGAATTTCTTAAGTACTGAAAAGGAACAAGAAATCGAGACCAAAATAGCCAACAGTGATTATGAGAGTACTGGAGATGCTAAAGTGCCTTTAGGTGCAGAAAAGTCCAGGGAATTTGATCCTGTCACCTCTAATTTAACATTAGATATGGCTAATGATGATTATGCTGCTATTACGGTTGAAGATGATTCTCCATATGCTGAAGTTAGAGCTGCTGTTCCATCTACTGATGATCCAACTTTAGTTCAAAACACTATTAGAATGTGGACTTTAGCTTTTATTTTATGTACTATTGGTTCTGGTATTAATTTATTATTTTCTATGCATAGTCCCTCAGTTACCATTACCACTTTTGTTACTTCTATTTTGGCTTGGCCTGTTGGTACTGCATGGGGAAAATGGATGCCAAACTGGAAGATTTTTGGAGTTCCATTAAACCCAGCACCATTCAATGTTAAGGAACATACATTGATTGTTATTATGGCTAATGTTTCTTTTGGAGGTGGTGCTGCATATGCCACTGATATTTTGTTAGCACAGAACAAATTCTATGGTCAAGATTTTGGATGGGGATTTGATCTTTTAGCTATTTGGTCTACTCAATGTATCGGTTTTTCTCTTGGTGGTATTGCTAGAAGAGTCTTGGTTCATCCAGCATCGATGATTTGGCCTTCTAATTTAGTTTCTGCCACTTTCTTAACTAATATGCATATCAATGAGAACCACCCTGCAAATGGTTGGAAGATTTCCCGTTTAGCTTTCTTCGGAATTGTATTTGCCGGTTCTTTCTGTTGGTACTTCATTCCAGGATTCATCTTCCCAGCTTTATCATATTTTGCTTTCCCAACTTGGATTAGACCAAATAATGTCATTGTAAATCAAGTTTTTGGTACTTCTACTGGATTAGGTTTAATTCCAATAACTTTTGATTGGAATCAAATTGCTGGTTATATTGGATCACCATTAATTCCTCCAATTGGTACTATTGTGACTGTTTTTTCATCCATTGTTCTTATTTTCTGGATTGTAGTTCCAGCTATCCACTACTCTAATGTTTGGTATGCTCAATACTTACCAATTTCATCATCAGGTTCTTATGATAATACTGGTCAGTCTTATAATGTTTCTAAGATTGTTAATAAGGAAACTTTAACTTTTATTCCAGAAAACTATAAGAATTATTCTCCATTATTCCTTTCTACCACCTTTGCTGTCTCATATGGTTTATCCTTTGCTAGTATTTTAGCTACTTTGGTTCACACTGTATTATTCCATGGTAAGGATATCATTAGACAAATCAAGTTAAAGGAAAAGCCAGATGTTCATATGAGATTAATGAAGAACTATAAGGAAATCCCAGACTGGTGGTATGCTATTGTATTCTTAATTTTCTTTGGTACTTCTATTGCTACTATTAGAGCTTGGGATACTGAAATGCCAGTTTGGTCTTTGATTGTTGCCTTATTGATTGCTATTGTCTTCTTATTACCAGTTGGTGTCATTTACGCCTTAACTAATATTGCTGTTGGTTTAAATGTTCTTACTGAATTCATCATTGGTTACATGGTTCCAGGTAAGCCATTGGCTATGATGTTCTTCAAGACTTTCGGTTACATCACCAACAATCAAGCTGTTACTTTTGCTCAGGATATGAAGTTAGGTCATTACATGAAGTTAGCTCCAAGACTTGTTTTCTCTGTCCAATTCGTTGGTGTTATCTGGGGTTCTTTAGTTCAAATTGCTGTCTTGAGATGGGCTTATGGATCTATTGATAATTTATGTGATCCATTACAAAAATCTCATTACACTTGTCCTGGAGGAAGAGTTTTCTTCAATGCTTCTATCATTTGGGGTGCTATTGGTCCAAAGAATCAATTCTCCCACGGACAAATTTACTATGGTCTTTTATTCTTCTTCATTGTTGGTGCCATTTTACCTATCATGAACTGGTTGATCTTGAAGAAGTGGCCAAAATCTCCAATTAAGTGGTTACATTGGCCTGTCTTCTTCTCTGGTACTGGATACATTCCTCCAGCAACCCCATACAACTACTCCACTTATTCCATTGTCGGAATCATCTTTGGTTACGTCATCAAGAGAAAGTGGTTCCACTGGTGGACCAAATACAACTACTCGTTGTCTGCCGGTTTAGATATTGGTTTAGCTTGGTCTTTGTTAATAATCTTTTTGTGTTTGAATTTACCAGATGCTAATATGCCCAACTGGTGGGGTACTACCGTCATTAATACTCCAGATTATGATGGTACGGCCATCAGAAGCACTTTAGCTGCTGGTGAAACTTTTGGACCTCTGTCTTGGTCTGCTTAGACTTTTAGGGCCTTGTTTTAGTAATTAATTAATAGTAATGTAAGTAGTAAGTTTACGAAATCTTGTTCAGTCTTGTAGAGTTGTTACTGTATCACAGCTAAGAGGCAGAGTATGCCGATGTTATGTACCATTGACGTGCTAGCGAAGTGTAGAGATTATAGACCAGGCGGTGGTGTACTTTGGTGCTTTGTTCCCTTTATATTGCTTGCACGGTGTTTAATCACCTTCCTGTACTCATTTTATGATACTTGCACTGGTACTTCTTTTTCCTACTTGGGCTGGTACTTTCTTTTATAATACTTGCGCTGTACAGTGCTTTCTTTTATAATACTTGCACTGTACGGTATTTTCTTTTATAGTACTTGCACTGCATCGTACTACACCCATTTCACCTACACTGTACGGTATTTTCTTTTTACTTACATTGCATCGTACTTTATTTAACCAGTGTCATCTTGTCCGTTGCTTACTTCAGCACACGACAAGCTCAACAATGATGAAATTTTTTGCCATGAAAAATTCTCACAATGCAAAGATATATCCGTACGATGGCGCCTGGCGCCTCCTATACAGGCAGAGCCATGGTTGCTAGAACATTCCCATTGAGGACGAGCACCATGCGTTTCAATTCCACCAGTGCTAAGGAAGAGCCAAAAGAACAAACACAAGAACAACAAGAACAACCAAAAGAAGAGGCACAAGAGACGACAGAAGACCCATATGTAACAGAACTTAAGGCTAAATTAGCAGAAAAAGACAAGAAATTGGCCGATATGAAGAATCACTATGCTAGAGCAGTTGCAGATTTTAGAAATTTACAAGAATCTACTAAGAAAGAGGTCCAAAAAGCCAGAGATTTTGCTTTGCAAAAATTTGCCAAGGACTTGATTGTTTCTTTAGATAACTTCAGTTTGGCTTTAAATGCCGTTAAGGAAGATACCTTGAAAACCAATCCAGAAGTTAAAAACCTTTATGATGGTGTTGAGATGACTCGTTCTGTCTTTGAGAAGACCTTGGTTAATCATGGTATTGAGAAGATCGATCCAATGGGCGAACCTTTCGATCCAAACACCCATGAAGCTACTTTCGAAATCCCACAACCAGACAAGGAACCAGGTACCGTTTTCCATGTTCAACAGCCTGGTTACTCATTAAACTCAAGAGTCTTGAGACCTGCCAAGGTCGGTATTGTCAAGGGTCAGGATTAATTGTATATAGTAACGAATAAAAACCTGAGCGTTATCTCCATTTGTAGACTCAATCTGCAGGCAGCCTGGGGGAGTATAGGTCGATGGATGGGCACAGGTGAGGATATGTGCGTACCTGACCAGCATAGAAGTCATGGAAGCAGAGAAGCATGGACCTACCATGAACCTATCATGGAGCAGAGGTGCCAAAGATGTGTTACCTCGAACGTGCATGTGATGGATGATCTGGACAGATTTGAGAGATGATGGTTCAGTTCAACTTCAAAATCTTGTTTGTACTATAAATTTGGTTGCAAAAATTTCGAATTTTCCTTACAAACATCAGGGATATAACAGCACTCTTCTTGAGAATGCTCAGGCTCCACCACCATCATTAGCACTGGTGAACCAAGGGTATATGTATCAACTCAACCTTCGGATCCTGATGTGGATACGGAGGTGGGCAGGTGCCCTCATCTGTTTTTGCTGTACCCCCAGTTGAAGTACCAGTTGAATGTTTTTAACTGATGGAGCATATCAGATTCATTCGTTATCTTGTCATGGATATGAATGTTCACCTCCTATTCCCACAAACTATACCAAATTGGCAGGGAATCTGGCCAATTTTGAAGGTTTGGTTATTACTATTACTTCCAATGATTTACCAATAAAGGACCTTACCTACTTGCTCAAATTCTATATGTATCCAATCCCTCTGTGTGAGTATTGTGATGCAGATGAAGATAAAAGGGTGAAACTAACTGAGGTATTTAAATTTTATATGGGTTGCAGGTTCGTCAAATTGAGAGGAAGACATCAAAGGTCACAATTAACTTATGATTTGATCGATTTTATTAATGGAAAAAAATTATCTAACTACATTTTCAAACAAGATATTGAAGATCAAGATCAAACCTTTACAGGGATTCTCCCTTTTTACCCAATTGGGTTTGTTATTCCAAAGACCACGAACGGTCTTGGTTTGAGGAGATATCAAAAATTAGAGCTTTTCAGAGCGGTCAATTTGATAATATTGGGGATGGTGAGCTCATGCTGAGGATCTTTAAGTCAATGGGCCTCTCCAAATTTATCACCATCAATTAGCCTTCTTTAAATGGCCCCTCCCAATAATCTTTCATTAGTATGCAGGCATATATAGGTAATAAATAAATCTACTTCAGAAAGTAGGGTATGCTTTAAGCAAGCTGTGTCAACTCCAATTGAACAAGTAGTATGTATTTCATTTGAAAGTATGATAAGTAAATCTCAGCTTTTCGTGGCCTTTGTTGTGCAGTGAGATCCCGTCGAAGCTCCAAATCCATCCAAAAAAAAAATTGTTGCAAAAAATAATCATCTGGCGTTCCGGGGTCAAAAACAAATTATTTCTTATGTATTGCTTATTCACTACACATTCTTCTGTCCTGATATCTATATTCAACTATGTAAAGATCTTTATAGGGGAATTGGTGCATATATCGTGAGATTCCAGCTAAGCCATTACTTGTTCCGCCTCCGTCTGCCGATTACCTAATTCGTAAAAATGTTCCAGATGAAATATCCCAAATAGTCAAGGCTCCGTCTCCGTGTTTTAATGTATACCGGTTAATAGCAGTATAAAAGGACATTGAAATGTCCCATTTGAAATATCAATAATGACTGGAGCTTGTTGTTTACAAAAATTTGACCATGATGGTACACCAATTGGAAAACTTTCCCAAGTTGCGGGATTAGAGAGTTATGTTACTGGTTCTGAGTATGGTGATGATAAGATCATTGTATTTCTTACTGATATCTTTGGTCATAAGCTTAAAAACACTCAGTTAGTTGCTGATAAAATTTCCGAACTTACTAACACTAAGGTTTTAATTCCAGATATTTTGGAAGATGACCCATTGACTGACTTCTCAAGAATGAAGGAGTGGTTTGCCAAGCGTACCATTGCCTACACCACTGCCATTGTAGACCCTTACTTAAAGGGTGTTAGAGAAATTTTGAAGCCATCCAAGCTTTATGCTATTGGATTTTGCTACGGTGCTACTTTCACTCTTAACAACTTGAGTGAGGATGGTTTATTAGATGCAGCTGCAGTTGTTCACCCAGCGTTGATGAACGAACACAGTTTCGATAATGTCTCTAAGCCATTGTTACTTTCTTTTGGTACTAACGATGAAAGATGGGTCCCTGAACTTAGAGCAGTTGCTATCAAAGTCATGAGTGAAAAAGATAGTCGTTTTGAAGTCAACATGTACAATGGCGCTCCTCATGGCTACCAGATCAAAGGGGATGTCTCCATCGCTTCTGTCAAGTATGCCAAGGAGAAGACTACTCTCAGTCAAGCCCTTTTCTTTTCTAGTTTGTAGAGATAGTAGTAATAGCACACAGACAACTCGACCACTAGCTCTGCCGCTCTCAGCTCTGTCACTCTCAGCTCTACAACACGCTCTACAATACAACAGTACAACTCCCGGACTACTTTTCATTGGTACACTGGTCCAACTCATTGTCCATGTTCAGACATTTGGCGACATTTGAGCGACATTTTGCAGCTGCTGCAATTCCAACTGTTCAGCAGAACAGTACAACGACAGCAGTACAACAATAGAACTCCCGCAAATACACTGGTCCATTGTATTTTTTTGTAATGTCACAAATGACTGCAGTCCTTGATCCACTCATATCAGACAAATAGCTTAGTGTGATTGAAGTTCCATTTCCAACGATATCGATAACTGAGATTGTCTCTACTGTCTCAGGTATCGCTTCGATGTCTCTACTATCTCTTCTGTCGCTTCTCAAGTAGTTCGAAGCTTAGTCCGTTAGATGCTCATTCAGTTAGAGACTCACTCAGTCAGAAGCTCACTCCGTTCGAAACTCTCGCACAGTGCCTACATCTCCGATGTCGCTTCTCACTGGGTTCGAATCTCTTATGACTCAAGATCAATTGGTCGTGTTGGTACTGAAAAATTCGATAATCGACACAAAATAAAAATCATCTTATAACTATGTTTCCTAGAGTACGTGCATTCTCCACAACCGCCCAAGCTTTGAAGACATTGAAGATTGGATTGATTCCTGGTGATGGTATTGGAAGAGAAGTTATTCCTGCAGGTAAAGCTGTTTTAGAGAATCTTCCATCCAAATATGACTTGAAATTTGAGTTTGTTAACTTAGATGCTGGATATGAACTCTTCCAGAAAACTGGTACTGCTTTACCAGATGAGACGGTCAGAATCTTAAAGGAAGAATGTGATGGTGCTCTTTTTGGAGCTGTTTCTTCTCCAACTACTAAAGTTGAAGGTTATTCTTCTCCAATTGTTGCTTTGAGAAAGAAATTAGGTCTTTATGCTAATGTTCGTCCTGTTAAATCTGTTGAAGGAATTGGTAGACCAGTTGATATGGTTATCGTTAGAGAAAATACCGAAGATTTATACATTAAGGAAGAAAAGTCTTATAAGGCTGCAGATGGTACCAGAGTTGCTGAAGCCATCAAGAGAATTACTGAAGTTGCAACCACTAGAATTGCCAAAATCGCTTATGATATTGCTTTACAAAGACAGGCTATCAGAGGTTCCGTAAAATCTTTACATGAACATCCATCTGTTACAGTCACTCATAAGTCTAATGTATTGTCTCAATCTGATGGTTTATTCCGTGAAATCTGTAGAGCAGTCTATGATGCCAACCTTGGCTTATATGATGCCATAGAATATAAGGAACAAATTGTTGATTCCATGGTCTACCGTATGTTCAGAGAACCAGAGATCTTCGATGTCGTTGTTGCTCCAAACTTATACGGTGACATTTTATCTGATGGTGCTGCCGCCTTAGTTGGTTCTTTAGGTGTTGTTCCATCCGCTAATGTTGGTGACAACTTCGCCATTGGTGAACCATGTCACGGTTCTGCTCCAGATATTGAAGGTAAAGGTATCTCCAATCCTGTCGCTACCATCAGATCAACTGCTTTGATGTTGGAGTTCATGGGATACTCTGAACCAGCTGCTAAGATCTACGAGGCTGTTGATGCTAACTTGTCTGAAGACAAGATCAAGACTCCAGACTTAGGAGGTTCATCTTCTACTCAAGAGGTTATTGATGATATCGTCAGACGTTTCTAATTGTATAAAGTATTTACAGACCATGTTCCCATCGGGCACCCTCTATTATTTGTGGTCATCACTTCTGGCCTTGTTCCTACAGGCTCTCTCTATCTACTCTCTTACAAAACAGGCGGCAAAGAAGCCAATCCCACCATCTTCCTTAGCAATAGCACGTACACAACCCCCAGCCAAGTCTTCTACCGTAGTACTTTCATCAGCCAAAGAAGTAAACTCTTCTGTCCATCCTCGTCTAGGCCAGTCTTTAATCACTACATCCCTTGGGGCTAACTTCCAACCCCTGCTTTTAATTTCCAGATCAAGTAGAAGATCCACTACAACACGTTCATTCTCTTCGGCGTGAATAGAACATGTACTATATACAACCTTCTTAGCATTAGGGAATGATAGCGCATGCTTCATGATCTTAAATTGAAATCCAGATAATTTAGCTAATCTCTTAGAATCAACTTCTTCCTTATCTTGTTCTAAAGAATCTTCAATAGCTCTACCAAAAATTCCTGAACCACTACATGAAGGATCGACCACAAGCCCTTCTATTGAATTAAAATCTGCTGGATTAACGGTGGTGAAATCTGCATGAGTTATGTGGATTAAATCTGGTTTATTAGAAGCAGCAGTTTTACACATTTTCTTTAATATTTCAACTCTTCTTGAATCTCTTTCAAAAGCATAAACAACCGAATCATCTCCTATGTTTACTAAGTGTGCTGCTACATGGGTTGTCTTGTTTCCTGGAGCGGCACAAGCATCTATTACTTTAGATGGTTGAAATGTAGCATCATCGAATAAAATACTAGCAGGAAAACATGAAGCACGATCTTGAATGATAATTTCACCCTTTTTATAAGCATCCGTTTTCATTATAGGTTCATTAGTATGTACACCATACAAATTCGGTATATATTGATCCTCATAGATGAATCCTGGTGCTGTTACTTGTGCTAGCTGAGAAACTGGTTCTAATGACTTAAATGGTCCATACTCAAAAATTTTTGGTGGAGAAGATCGAATTAAATTGACCCGAAACCATCTGATAGGTGTTTTATCATCAGAACCTCTTAAGTTAGGAAGATCCTCGACATTTTTAACTTTATACTTTAGTTTCAATTTAATGAGCTCAGAATGAAGTCTAGTTTTATACAGTAAAAGAGCGTCTTTTATAGGATGTTTTCCCAGTTGAATACGACCTTTTGATTGGAATAACAAGTCATGGATCAATAGACTTAATAATTCATCTGAAACCTTCAACTTTTTAAATACTCCACTCTGTTTGATCTTCGATGACTTGATGAGCTTAGCTATATAATCCTTATACTTTAATGTTGAGATTACAACAGCAAAAATATGTTGTGGTGAACTTTTTATCTTCCCATTCTGTGAATCTCCAAATATCCTACTCTGTATGCTACCACGGTCTTGCTTAAGGTACTTTTCAGCCTCGAAGTAGAGCTTCATTAGTGGTAAAAAAATCGCAGCGAACTTCAAGTTAATTTGACCAAATGGCCTCACAGTATGCGCCGGGCACTCAGCTTACGGTGGGAAGCCATAAGATCAAAGTAATCAAGTACATCTCTCAGGGTGGATTTGCTACTGTGTACACTTGTGAAGTTGAGCCTAGATTTCAAGGGTCTAATATTGCTTGCTTGAAACGGGTGTTAGTTCCCAATAAATGGCAGTTGAACTTATTACGTCAGGAAGTAGATGCCATGAAGCGGTTACGTGGGAATCCTACAATTGTATCATATATTGACTCTCATGCCTCGCGGGTCGAGTCTGGTGGTGCTCATGCCAATGGCCCTGTGGGTGCCAATGGCCCTGCTAACCAACAGTACGAGGTGCTTTTACTCATGGAATACTGCTCCAACAATGGATTGATTGACTTTATGAATACCAGACTCACCAACAAGCTCACGGAACCAGAGATCTTAGTGATAATGCGTGATATTGTACTTGCTGTGACAATGTGTCATCATTTACAACCACCTTTGATCCACCGTGATATTAAGATAGAAAATGTCTTACTTGATAGTAAAAGAACATTCAAACTTTGTGATTTCGGGTCAGCAGTTCCATATTCCCCAGTACCCAAGAATGCACAGGAAATGCAAGTTTTAAAAGATGATATCATGCATCATACAACTCCACAATACCGAGCACCAGAAATGATCGACTTGACGAGAGGGTTTCCTATAGATGATAAACTGGATATTTGGGCTTTGGGTTGTTTTCTATACAAACTCTGTTATTACACCACTCCTTTTGAACTGCAATCTCACACTTCCCTTCATGATTTGGAGCATCTGATTCTTAATGGGGCCCATACCTTAAGACTCCCTCATAATCGTCCAGGTTCAACTTTTTCTCCAAGGTTAAAGAACGTGATCAAATGTTGTTTAAGAGACGATCCACGTAGACGGCCAAATGGTAGCCAACTTTTAGAGGAAATTTGTTCTATGATGAACATTAAACCTCCAAGCGTTATTCCATATTCTGTCAAATTTTTGGATAGGAAAGTTGAAAGACAAATTCTGGATCATACAAGAACTCCCAAGGATACGATTTCACCCATTGATAAGTCTAAGTTACTTGCTGTTCCTCCAAAACAACCAGCAAGACCTAAATCTTTATATGGATCACTTTCACCTAACCTATCTAAGTCTTCTCCTGCATTACCTTCTAAACCTACAAGACCCAAAAGCATATATGGATCGAGAGATGCCCTGCCTGCATCCTCAAATACTCTTAAAACATACATCCAGAGTCAACTCAGCCAAAGTTCTGAAAGTATATCAGCCCCCAAAGATACAGAGAGTGATAATAATACCCTCAATTTCTTGAAAGATATGGAAGAAGGGTTAAGTTCTACTAATACTGGAGGTAGTTTCAAACAGTCATTCAAGAATGGTTTACGTAGAATTAGCACGGGTAATAGCTCTGTCGGAGTTAGAAGTGCTAATAACACTGGGAATAACTACATTGGTAATAAAAGGTCGAGTATCTCTTCCATCAAACAACTATTAACTGGAGGTGAATCTAGAAAAGTAAGTGCCTCAGACAAAGAGAAACCAAGAGACCCTCCTAAGAAATTGTCTATTCAAAGAAGGATGGTACAATATTTGACTAACGGCGAAGCTGAAGTCAAACGAACTGCTCAAGGGTATGGAAGGTTCACTACTGAAGAGAGTGATACTGATGATCTAGAAGCTATAAATAATGATACTTATAAGTCGAAAAAGTTGCAGCCTCCAAAGGTTCCTGTTAGCCTTTCCTCCAAGTACCTCGGTAAGGCTGCCAGTACCACATCTATGGACATATCCAAGCCTCTTCTCGTGGAAAAAAGGGTCTCAGCTGCCGCTGCTGCAAAGAAACCGGTTAAGAAACCCCCACCGAAGCCAAAGAAACCACAGTTCTTACGAACTCCCGAGTCCAAGACCAATGAGAGGAGACTTTCTAATTCTAGCGAAATCTCTATTCCAGATATTGATGATTTGGAGAAACAGTTTGCAAAAAGATTCCCCAGCTACGTATGACAGCTTCAATAGAGTCAATCGGTACAGGGTGTATAGAGTTAGAGGACGTCTGACCATTATATTGTCTATGTTACCCCAGTTATGTCCACGTCGTGTCAAATAGATACTCAAAATACTGTCATACTCTGTTCACTTATACTACTCTCCTAGATATTAGTCACTTCGCCTACAATACTCTACTATATTTCTACTACTACATTGATCATCCTAATGAGGCTCAATTTTAACTACTACTATCCTCAAAGTCTTCAATGGAATCCAAGATAAAGTCCACCCCTTCGCCGAACCTCTCAGTTATCACCTCCCACAAACCATCAGTATCAGCTCTTATAACTCTTCCGAATTTCCTTCTTGGTCTCTTTATTTCCACGTTTGCAGCTGTCTCTTTCGCAACCAAACCTTCTTTAGTAGCTTGGGATCCTGGAGAAACATTACCAATCCAACAGGGATTCAAGCTACTGGTGAAAACAACAGAATTGGAGAAAAACCAATCTATCATAGATTCATCCATTACTGGAACTAAAGGTTTCAAGTTAGATCTGTTAACGTAACAAACTGTTCCTTTAACAATATCCTTAATTTCCTGAGATGGTCTTTTGGCGTATAAATGAACAATAGATTGATATGCTTCACCAAACCCTACAAATACCAATTTAGACAACTTGTTGAAATACGATAAGTAGTTGTCCCATACATATAATAGAAGTTCTTGGGCAAATATTCCTGGATTATATGAACCTATAGGAGCTGTTGTCTTATTATTTAATGATAATGAACCATTATTAGCTATTGGTAAACTAAAAGAAGGAATATTAATGTCTATATATCCAATCTTCTTAGGTTCATCATCATCACTTTCCTTCTTTATCTTTTCTATGATTTGAATCAATGGATGTTCTAAAATAACTGAGGAATTTCCTTCAATACTACCATTAATTGGATTAACATTCGCCCAAACGTCTGGGGGATCATGAATGGTTACTATTACTACTGGACAATCATATATATCAGGACTTGCAACTATTAAATCCTCTAATTTTGAAGGTAAATCAATGGTAAAGGGATTGAATTTATCACCATCATTAGCAACAATGGGTAAATTTATGAATGAATACTTGTTGAAAAGCTCACTAACTTGTTGTGTTCGTATAGGATCTGCTATATTCGATAATTTATACCCATTGACATTCTCAGGTAAATCGTAAGCATCTTCAAAGTTCTTACTTGGATTACCGGACTTAAAACATGTCCAGTATTTGGATTGGGTTTTGATAACATCATCGATCACTTCAATTGTATCCAAGAAAGGTTGGGCTGTAATTGTAGCTTCTGGTGGTTCACCGATTAAAACTTTAGCTACTGCAAGAGCACTCTTACTAATGGAATCCAAATTGTAACCACCCTCCAAGATCACAGCTAACTTTCCTCTGGCTATAGCTTTGAGTAAATGGGTCATATATCCATAACCAGCAGGTGTGACATGACATCCACCAACAATATCACCATCTGCAGCATCAAACCCTGAACTCACAATAACCAAATCAGGATCGAACTCAAGCAATAGAGGAATGACTACCTTATTAAAAGCATAGACATAATCACCATCACCTGTTCCTGGAGTTCTCCAAGGAATATTCACATTGAACCCTTCACCATCCCCTTCACCACACATTTTATGACTACCAGCTTTTGTTCCTGGGTAAAATCTTCCATTTTCATATCTATGGAGGGAAATATACAATACTCTAGGATCATTATAAAAGGCTTTTTGTGTACCATTACCATGATGAATATCCCAATCCAAAACTACAATTTTTCGAACACTTTCGGGGTATAATCTAAGCATGGTCTTAGCAGCAACAGCCACATTACTGAAAAGACAAAATCCTCCAGGAGTATCAGGTTCTGCATGATGGCCAGGGGGTCTAACTATAGCTAAAGAGTTCTTGACACGACCCTCAACAACTGCTTTACATGCCTCTATACTTCCTCCACAAGACAATTTAGCAGCACCATAAGAGTCATTGTTAACATATATAGAATCACCAGCTTCAGTTTCTTCTAAAAGTCTATCTCTTGACATGTTTTCAGTAGATGCTACGAAGTCCAAAAGTTCCTTAGAGTGAACAGAGAGAATCTCTTCCTTGGTAGCTTCTCTAATAGGAATTTTCAACATAAGAGGACCTAGGTTGTCTGCACCAGACAACGAGGGATCCAGGATAAGACCCGACTCAGCGAGTTTCTTATAAATCCTATAGATACGTCTGGGGTCTTCAGGATGAGGGTCAATGTATTCAAAGTATGAGGTAAAGATTTTAGCATGATATCTCATACGAACATCATAGACGAGCCCAGTTTTCAACGGTGTGTAGAAGAGTTGAGGTTTAGTTTTGGGGACGATTAGTATGTTTTCTTCCTCGACAGTACCATTGTGGCCATTCTCTAGCTTAATACGTTTTGAGTCGTGTTCGTCTGGTCCTTCATGAGAATCCTCGACTTCCAAGCCATTGACATCATTGTTTCTTACAGAATGAACGTGGTTCTTTAACGCATCATCTTGTCCTTGTTCGACTTTAACCGGGGCGTGTTCTTCCTTGGGTTCAGGTACCCCAAGAGGTTCAGGTACCTCAAGAGGCTCAAGAGGCTCAGGAACAGAACCCAAATCTCCAGTAACCTGATTAGTCTCTGATTCTACCTTGACGTCTTCCATTGGCTCGACCTCAGTGGTTTCAGCTTCAACTGGCTTGGCTTCAACTGGCTCAGTCTGCTGCACTGACTCGGCCTGGTCAATTGGCATCTCGGCACTAAGATCTGACATGAAGATATAATCGGCAGTGCGGAATGTCTTAGCTTTATATCTGTCATGTCTTTGCTACAAGCAGACAGAAGCGATTGGGCCGAAGCTCATGGTCAATTAGAGCAAGAAGAGTTGTATAAAGAGAATCTTGGGTCTGTAAAATGGCAATTTTCTAGTGTAGCGGGATTTTTTAAGCAAGACTCCATGGGTATAGATGATATGATATTTAATTATATAGATGAAAATTTTGGTGTAGAACAAGACTGGAATAGAATTATAACCACTGTAAAGCAATTGAATGAACAAAACAAACCTAAAGGACTAAGTGGGAAGTTTAGAAAACAAAAGTGTAAATATAAAATTCTCTTATTAGCGAGACATGGACAAGGGTATCATAATGTTGCTAGTGCTAAACATAAGGAAGATTGGAGTAGTAAATGGAGATTTGAAGAAACCGATGGTGAAATAATATGGGGTCCAGATCCTTTATTAACTGAATTAGGTATTAAACAAGCAAAAGAAAATAATCGATTTTTAACTAATCAAATTGACCATGAAAGAATGCCTATTCCTTCAAAATTTTACTGTTCACCACTTTCTAGATCGATTTCCACCATGCTAATAGAATGGAATGGTATTGACACCCCAAGACCAATGATTGTCGAAAAACTAAGAGAAATTATAGGCGTAAACCCATGTCATAAGAGACTTACAAAGTCTCAAATCCAGAGTAAGTACCCCAGTGTTGCATTTGAACCTAAATTTCTGGAGGAAGATACTCTACATGTTGAACATGAGGATAATAGAGAACAAATATGGCAACAATTCACCAGAATCAACCTGTTTTTACAGGACTTATTTGAGACTGATGATGAATTCATAAGTATTACTAGCCACTCTTTTACTACAAGAGCTTTTTTGACAGTGCTGCAACACCGCCATTTCGCTATCGCCAAGGGCGGGATTATCCCTGTTGTGATCAAAGGGGAGTGTTGAATGTTCTAATATATGGCTATACATTGTATGTACTCTCCGTGCTCTTCTTCTTTCTGTCCTTGGCTTCCCCTAATCATCCATCACCGCTTCTTCCATCTCCTCTAGTACGGCTTGAATCTACTCTCCTTGTTCTTCTTCTTCTTCTTTTTCTCCCTAAATGCCTCCGATAACTTCCAGAGTTTGATCTTACCATCCTCACCACAGCTTATTGCATTAGAGCCCAGAATTTGAAGATCTCTTACTACTTCTTCACCATGAGCTCCTGGGAACTGTATAGAGTTTTCACTGAACGCTTCCTTTTTTGAGTCAAAAGGAACCACAGTAAGAGACCCAGCTGAATTAGAGCCATATGTTAAGTACTGTGAGTTAATATCCACAACATATTCACAATTATCCCATCTAGAGCGAACATCACCTAAATCATTGGGGGCTGGTTCTTCCCATACTTCATAATTGGTATTATTCAATTCATTGAATGATAACGTTTCCATATGTGATAATATGCTGATTCTTTTTTTAGAGATGAAATGACAAGAATGAACCGAAGAATAATTAATCACTTGATGTAGTGAATCATCTTCTTCTTGTTCATTGAGATCATAAATATTAACATAACCATCAGTAGATCCTGACATTAAATATTGTGAATAGGTAGGATGGAATTCTATAGCAGTAATATCATCATGATGGGAATCTACATAGGATTTATATGGAGTTTGTGACTTTCGTATATCAAAAACATTAAGGTCTGCATCATAACCTACAAGTTCAGTACCTCCAGCTATAAGATTATTATTTGTAGCCACTGATAAATAAGGTTTGGTATGTGGAATCAGATTTACTACAGCATTACTTCTTATATCAAAAACTCGGATTCCATCAGTAGAACATGAAACTATAGTATTATTATCTAATAAGCTGAATCCACTAATCAGAGACTCATGTACTTTTTGCTTAGTTAAGCTATTTGTAGCTACTGAAAGGAAGGAGATTTCTCCATGGGAGTTACTTATAGCTACACTATCAGGCGATAAGAATCGGGCTTGAAGTTGCCAATTATCGGGGTCGTTTCCCCATTCTTGCACCAATTCAGCCATGAGAAATTTGAGATGAGGCAGAGCTGAGTGAGAAGCGATGGAACGATGGATTGGGCCGGCCGTGCAGCCGTGGCCCCAGCTACTGGGCACTAGGCGCTATGTGGCCGTACCATTGGTAGATCACAGTTTCCACTGGTTGTGAAGGACTACTTGAGCTCAACCCAGGCGATTGTAAACACAAATAGCCCAAACAACTCTCCCATATATCTACAACTCACACCTACAATGACAAAACTACATCCCACACAGCTCAGCACTCTCTCGATCCGCTCTCTCGGTCCACGCTCTAGGTCCACCCTCTAGGTCCACGCTCTCAGTCCACTCTCAGCTAACTCTGGGCGCAGCGGCCACTGTCCTCTTAGCTCAGCACTCTCAGTCTCAGCATAAAATTATCTAGACTCATTTTTGTTTATTATGAGTAGTATCGTTAGAAAGGGCCAACAGTTTGCCCCCAAAATAAGGAAGAATGTCCCCCGTAGGAAGGTACCAACACCTGCAAGCTCCCAGAATGAGGGTGTACTGGACCAGAAACCTGAGAAACAGCCGGAACCTTTGACTCCTGATGCATCACAAGTGAGTTTCTACAACAAGAAGAGTACAAAGATTGCAGAAGAAGATGTTGATGTAGACCCAAAAGACGCTAGTAAGAAACTTGAGTCCATAAGTTATGACCATGATGATGAAGATGAAGGCAGTGATGATGATATTGTGGAACAGATGGATGCAGAAAGGCGGAAATCATTAAGATTAGGATCATTATCTTCAACTAGATCTAGACGTAATTCCCATTACTCTAGAGCTTCCTTTTCAGAGAATGATAAATCTGTACCTATACCCATTGATGTTGCGTTAAAGAATAAGAGAAGAAAGTCATCTTTCCGTCCTAATGGCCCTAATGTTAAAAGAGTATCTATTGGTGAAGCTACTACTATAGAAGAACCTAGACCTGTACCTATAGAGACAGCTATTGTTGAAGAATCAAAAGATGATGAAGATGAAGAAGCTGATATTGCTTCCCAATTAAGAGTGCTGAGAGATGAGCTTTATAGTCAAGGAAAACGTATCATTTATGCTTTAAATCCAAAATTGAAGAATCCTAAATTAACAAAGTATCGTACAGGACCGTTGGAGGAAAATGATTTGAAACAAAGTGATCCTGTTCCTAAGTTAGCTCCAGAAGAGGTTATCTTGAAAGTCTCTAGTATCAAACAAATACCCAGAAAATTGAAATCAGAACCTATATCTCTTCTTTCTGATATACTGATCGATATTGATAACATGTCAATGAAAGATTTGTGTTCCCCTAACTTACCAATAGGTAGTATTTCTGCCAATTATAAACTTGTACAACAAGCTAAAAAAAAAGAAGAAGAAGAACGTCTTGTACGTACTAGTGCAAGACTTATAGCAAGAATAGATCGTATTTCATATGAGGAAGCCTTCCCTACCTCAGAAAGTATACAAGCAACTGCCAAGAGATTGCAAGTTAACCATAAAGAACTTATGACCCGGTTAAATCGTAAAATTGAAGAACACAAGGGATTATTGACATTTGAAGGTGCATTATTAGCTATAAAAGGAGAAGAGAACTTACCAGTAGAAGACATTCAAACCAAAGAAGAGAATGATATAAAGGAAGAGCATAAAGATGTAATACCGCGAAAATCTTCTAATACTCTTAAGTTACAATTAGATGGTAAAGTGATTGGTATCGATACTGAATCAACAATTGTTCCTAGAAGTTTTATAGGAGGGGAAGAAAGAACGGTGGAAGAAACAAATCCTTTTGAAAAACCGGTGATATCAAATACATATTCTAAGAGAAGACATACAGATAAATGGACTCAAGATGAAGAAATGGAATTTTATCATGCTTTAAGTAGGTGGGGTACTGATTTTTCATTGATTAGTGATTTCTTCCCATACCGGACGAGGAAACAGATAAAAGCCAAGTTTAATATTGAAGAAAAGAAGAGACCAGAGTTGATCGATATGGCCCTAAGTAGAGTATTCAGATCCACATTAGATGCTTATACTGAGAGGTCTAAACGACCAATAAAATCTCTAGAAGAGTTTGAAGAGCTTAGGAAGCAAATCAAGATTCAAAATGATATCCAGAAGAAAGAAATTCTTAAAGAGCGTGAAAGAGCCCAGAAGGAAGATGCTGAAAAGAATAAAATCAAAGAAATTGAAAGGAAATCGGGTCAAAGGCCTATGGAAAGATTGACTAGAACTAAGCAGTTGAGAGCCAATGAAGAGGTTGTGGGTGTGCTCCTGAAGCCACCCACAGCTAGTAGCTAGGGGGCCTACAGTACCTCAGGGGCCACTATTGTCCCCGGCTCGCTAGTGAGAAATTATGTAGTTAATGAAATGAGACAATTTTTAATGCGCTTTTCAACATGGCACAAGAGAACCACAGCAGTGAGTACGAATTGGTGATACGAGCTACCGACGATAGTATCAAGTTCGTGGTTCAAGAAAGAACCCGATTTGAGAAAATCCGGGTTCCTCTCCTATTTATTCTACTGGGAGTTCTAATAAAGTTAATGAGTATTTATAGAAACGAGTCAAGTCAATTTATCCAATATGATGGAATAGGTAAAATAGCCGTGGTGACAGTGTTAGGAATATTGACATATTGTAGACAGGAGAGAGAAGATACTATGATAGTCATGAAAAATATAGGAGTACAATTATATTGTAAAAGTCGTTGGAAGTTCTTACCTAAGAATGAAAAGAATATATTTATTCCATCAAGTAATATCATCGATCTTGTGATCCACGAAGGATTCTATGGGTATGGACAAGTGATCTACTATCTCTGTGTATTGACAAAGAATACTGGTGAGAAGGATGATATGATAAAGGTTGTATTCAGTGAACTTCTCCCTCGTAAAACTTTATTAGTAGACGTGTGGAAGCAAAGCAGGACAATGTTATTTGGCGAGAACAAAAAATTCTTTCGACGGGTTCCAGGCCAGGGTCTCAAGCTCGTGGAGTAGCCTATGTGCAAGCTCGTCGACCCGCTTGTGGAGCTCGTAGAGCCATTTTACAGGATAGAGAATAGCATTAGCGAATATACGCTTATAGGATTTGCATTGGTGTGGACACTGACAACGGTGAGAATTAAAATTTCCATGATTAACTATATCCGGGGAGACCTCTTCAGCCACCGGTCCACTAAAACCAGCATCTTAATACATGCCTGTAACTGCAAGGGAAGTTGGGGTGCTGGTGTTGCTAGAATATTCGCCAAGCAATTTCCAAGTGCCTACAAAAAGCACCGACAATATTGCTCCCGATTCGCTCGTCTGAGTGACCTATTAGGTACCAGCCAAATAATTGAAACTTCACCGTCAGACCCAGGGCATCAAAAGGCGGGAAAATCCTTGGTAGTGTGCTTGTTTACTAGTGACGGGTTCGGAGCCCAGAAGGGACTGCCTGAAGAAATAGTGCACTACACTCGATTGTCAATGCAAGACATGATCAATAAACTTCTGGGGCTCCCACTGGAGCTCCCATTAGTTGACCGAGCCCTCGACTCTCTGGCCCTTGACCCCACGCTCGACCCGCTGACCCTCGAAACTCATGATGGGAAAGTCGTGGTTAACATGCCCAAAATCAACGCGGGACTATTTGCAGTACCCTGGCAAGATACTGAGGCGGTACTCAACCAGTTTGACTTGTATATTAACGTGTACGTTGTTGACTAACGCGTCTCTGTATCGAGGCCACATGGTTCCTGACCCCCATCTTGATCCCGACCGGGACCTTGTCCCCGCTCTTGTCCCGACTTTGTTCTTCATCCCTGATACATCCTATATAATTATAAACAATACCTGTAATGCATGTACTCCTTATGCAATGGCGCCTAACCTTCCAATCTCGTCTAAACTCTGCGCTTCCTTTTTATTGAATCTTTGTGTCATGATTCGCACTTCACGAAAAAAACAAACATTGTCCACACCACACTCGTTACTTATGATATGATCACTATGAATGATCCTAAATCCAATCAACGGCTGCATCATCTGAGGTCACTCAGTTTGGAGCCTGCTACTAATCAAATGGGCCCAGCGGGTTCTGTGCCTCAACTGACCCAAAAAAATTGGCAACAATTAATACCTCCTTTACCATCTAATGATTTTAATTTTAATAATGATATAATGGCCAACAATCCAAGGAATCGGCATTCGATTCCCCTGCCAGTACATGATTATAAGTATCATCAGACTAATACCTTTCACGTTCGTAACGATATACCTCCTTTGTTGAAGGATCAACTCGACCATCAGCCTAGATTTAGGCAAAATAGTATAAAAAGAGATACTACATCGACCCCCACCACCGCCCCAGAGCCCTCCGACCAAAGGGGTACTGGTGAATCTAGAGGTGCTGCCGGACCGGGGATGGTGGGTGCTGCGTTTCCTGCTGCCCTCGGGACGCCGTTTCAACTCAACCAGAAAAAGAGTATACGGAAAAAGAGAAAACAATGTAAGAAATGTGGACTTGAAATTACAGGCCAATTTGTAAGAGCATTGAATTCATCGTTTCATGTGGATTGCTTTTGCTGTAATGAATGTGGTAAGCAATGCTCTTCTAAGTTCTTCCCCTACGAGATCACTGAAGGTAACCTAAAATACCAAGTGGCATTATGCGAATATGACTATTTTAAAAAATTAAACCTAATATGTTTCAATTGTAATAAAGCACTCAGAGGTCCATATATAACTGCATTGGGTAACAAGTACCATTTAGAGCATTTCAAGTGTAATATTTGTAATAAAGTATTTGAAAGTGATGAAAGTTATTATGAATATGAGTTTAATATCTATTGTCATTTCCACTACTCAAAAAATTTTGCCAACAACTGTGAAGGATGTGATAGTTCTATTGTCAAACAATTTGTAGAGCTTTATAAAGGAGGAAAAAATCAACAATGGCATCCTGAATGTTATATGGTATTCAAGTTCTGGAACATCACCATTAAGAAAAATTGTATAGGACTACTCCCAGAAGGAGAGGAAGAACAACAGTTAATCA
This sequence comes from Yamadazyma scolyti, assembly GCA_003707025.2. NCBI lineage: Eukaryota > Fungi > Ascomycota > Pichiomycetes > Serinales > Debaryomycetaceae > Yamadazyma > Yamadazyma scolyti. The sequence goes on along the minus strand of PPMW02000016.1, from coordinate 185,825 downwards.
CCGTAGAAAATAAGATTGAAGGATTGGTGATTCAAATTTGGGTAGTATTGTCAACATTTGAAGAGTTGACAGCAAGTCTAATTTCTGATATGTTATTGAATTGTTGTATTGGTAACCAACTTAATGGGCTCTTATGTACAGGTAAGTTAATATTATTTATTGAAATTTTATTTGATGCTATTGATAAACTTGAAAATCTCGAAACCAAGAAGGAACCACGGAATTTGGCAGGTAAAATCATGAGTTACTTGGCCATTTTAAGGAAATCAACTGCTAATAAGGTGAATTTATCAGGACAGTTATCTGCGGAACTATTATCTGCAATTACAGGATGTGCTCATTATTTGAAGCTCTTGATAAGACTTGGATTAAAGACAGCATTACGTTTGAATCAAGAGAGGAAAGATACTGTCGCTGTTGATCGTTTTTTAGAAGATATTAAGAAGTATGAACAATACCAAACAAATGATACTAAAGTCATTTCTTCAGCATTATCTATCCCTAGTAATTCCACTGACTTATGTGTACGTTGTCAAAAATCTATTGAAAAGAGTTGTATCAAATTAGATCAACAAAGATGGCATATTGGTTGTTTTAACTGTACCAAATGTGAAAAACTTTTGACTCCAACTACTGCTACTCATGATGAAAACTTATTTTGTTCAGACTGTCATGAATCTGGTCGTAGAGATTTCGTGTTTATCACTGATTTGAAGCAATTGGCTTTTCTTTTGAAAATAGCTTTTTTAAGGTCGAAGCAAGTGATGGTACTTAACTTAAAGGGAGAGAATAAAATTGAAGAAGGAATCAGAGATGATTATAGTAATACTGTTAGCGATATCACTAGATTGAGAACAAAAAGGCAAGAGAAGAATTTATCCAATTCTATAAAGAAAGATGCTAGAAGATCAGTTATTATTGATGCACCTACAGGAGAAACTGCCCCTAAAGAAGAGGAAGAAGATATTGGTGATAATGATTCTTTTACGTTTGAAGATGATAGGCAACTTTTTATCAAAAAACAACGTAGTATGATTATTAAAGAAGAATCTGCACCAACTAATAATCTAAACAGAACTACTGATCTACTCAAAAGTGAAAAGTCTTTAACCTTAGATGACATTCCAAGAATTGTTGCTGCAGAACAAGCTAGAGATCAAAGACCAAATGCTTTTAAGCATCACAATAGTTTATATCAAAGACAGAAACCAGTGGAGAAATTCCAAACTGAAATAAGTGAACCTAAACCAACAATCAAGTATTACTCAGAACTTAGTAAACAAGAGCATTTTGCATTGAGACACGTTGCTGTTGAAGCTTTGAGTCAATTGTTAGGGAATAAAAACAAGATCGAGTTACTAAGCTTAATTCAAACCAAGAAGTCCACAAATTTCTGGGATAAATTCAAATTCCATAGTTCAAATAATAATGATAAGACACTGGGGGTCTTTGGTATGGAATTAGAGGACTTAACCAGGAAATATGGGATTGAATCAGATTTAGGCGTTGGTCCTTCTAAATTGAGAATCCCTATTTTAATCGAAGATCTAATCAGTAGTTTAAAAACTAAAGATATGTCTGTTGAAGGTATATTCAGGTTGAATGGAAATATTAAGAAATTAAAGTTGTTGACTGATGAGATCAATAATAATCCATTAAAATCGCCTGACTTCACTAATGAAACTGCAGTGCAGTTAGCGGCATTGATCAAGAAATGGTTAAGAGAATTACCCACGCCTTTGTTGACGTTCAATTTGTATGATTTATGGATCGAAACCCAAAAGTACCAGAATGATTTAGTTATGAAAAAGAGATTACTAAAGCTTATCTATTGTATGTTGCCTAGAAGTCATAGGAATTTGGTGGAGGTTCTTCTTTATTTTTTCAAATGGGTATCCTCATTTGCTGAAATCGACGAAGAAACTGGATCTAAGATGGATGTGCATAATCTAGCAACAGTATTGTCTCCCAATATCCTTTATTCGAAGACTAATGAACCTTCCCAATCAGACTCTTATTTCTTGGCTATTGAAGTTATAAATGACTTGATTGAATTGAATGAAGAATTGTGCTATATTTCTCCAGACTTGTTAGAATTTTATGAGAAAGTCAAGTCAGAGAAAGACTTATCCACTAAGGAAATTATGAACAAAATCGATAAAGTATCAAAAGAGAGTCCCACCTTCTTCAAAGACTATGAAATCAAAGAAGACGAACTGATCAACCAAGGAGTCAAGACTAATAGGGTCACAAGAGGGTTATCTAAGGTATCCGTTGAGTATAAGGGAGAACCTGACAATATGGATGAGAGTAGAACGGGTTTGTAACACTTGAGTATAAGGTAATGGAGGAGTGTAGTATATAATGGCCTATATGTAATAATTGAAGTAAATAGTAATGTTAAAATTTTTACAACGAAGGTTTCCATAGTAGTTTAGCTCTTAAAGGCACTAAACATAAGTAAACGTTGTGTTTCTGCGCAGTGCTACCGATGCTGTCTAGTTACGCTTCTCACTCCTTTAGCTTAGTTCGCGATAAAAAAGATAACTAATGGTAACGGCAGAGACGTTGGAACAGATCATCAAGGAAAAACTAGAGGCAGTTCTCGTTCAAGTTGAGGACATGTCCGGTGGTTGTGGACAGGCGTTTGCAGTGGTGATAGTCAGCCCAAAATTTACAGGCAAGAACAAGCTTTTAAGACACCGATTAGTCAACAGTGCGTTGAAAGATGAGATAGCTGCAATCCATGCATTTACTCAAAAAGGATTCACCCCAGAAGAGTGGATAGCCCAGGGTGGTTCCATTTAAAATCTACTATATACATTTGCCCCATCGGGTATATTTATTAATGAACGTTATCTACTGTATGAATCTCTAAATCTAACCACAATTACTAACCACATTGCCAAAAGTATCGAATAAATAATCAAGACTATTAATGGGAAAAGAGCAAGGCCTGTTCTCGAGGAATTTGCCAAGAACCCGATCAAAAACGGCAAGCCTGCCGCTCCCCCTCCTCCAAAAGCACATATAAATCCTATACCTGAAGTATGGTACTTAGGAGGAAGTATTCCAGTGGCACTCACTATAGTGGTTGGGAAGATTGGACCAATAGCAGCTCCAGTAATAAAGACAATCACAAAATATAACCATATCCAATGGGTTATTGAAACAGCATAAAATGAAGCAAACCCCGCTACTGAAGCTACCATATATACGAAATTAGCATTTAATTCATTACTGAAATAATGGGCAGTAACAAAACCTAATGCAGTTCTTCCAACCATTAATCCAGACCAAAAAGTAGTAGCTATATGAGCACTAAGCTTATATTCTAATTTACTAATTCGTAATAAATAACTTATGAGCCATGACCCAAATGCAACCTCTCCTCCTACATACAAAAATAAAATAGTTGCAAATGTCCACACTAATTTGGATTTCAAAGAGTCAAAAACGCTTGCATCTTCTAGAAGTTCTTGGTCGTCATCTAAGTTTGTTATATCATTACCATCTCTATCAATCCTACCTATCTTTAAATCAAGGTTATATCTATGCTTTATAGCTGTTTCTTTCCTAAAGAAGTAGCATACTATCAAAAGTAAAATGAATGAATATCCCGCTAATAGATGATAATATTGATACCATTTCCAAGGATTTTTCTTTCTTTCAAGTAAACTTGAAATCAAACTAGGTGATATCAAACATCCAAGACCATAGAATCCATGTAATATTCCCAAAATTTGATTAGAATCAACTAGTTGAGTAATCCAGGAATTGCACGCAGCATCCAATATTCCACACCCAATACCAGAAAATATTGCAACAATGACTAATACCCAAAATGGAGGTGCAAGTCCAAATACTATATATGCAAATAACATACTGGTAGTTCCTACAAATAATATCCCTCTCACGCCTATCTTTTCATGAGTATAACCGTTTAATAATCCCATAAGAATATATCCTGTAATTGAGCTTAGGAATAAATAGCTAGTTTCAACATCATTAACGTGATATGCCTTTTGAAATATGGGAATTAAAGCACCTATTGTTTGATCTCCAAGTCCAAATAAAATAAATAACATGAATGTACCTATTATCTGGCCTTTTAGTAAATTACTTTTCCTCCAATCATTGGAATCTATGAATATTGTTTCTCCTTTATATTCTACAGTGTACTTTTCCAGAAACTCCCCTAGTATATGTGGCTCATCATCATTATACTTAGGCAAGAATGGTTGATTTACCTCTTCTATATCCATTGAAAGGGGTATTGAATGGAAAAAAGGGCGGAAAGAAAATTCCGTTTTTGCTGCTTATACTATAAACTAAATCCCAGTCGATTCGGAGTTAATGATGAATCTTTTATATTTATATTGAAGCAAGGGTTATTTCCCGAGTCAAATAATATATCTGGTATATTTTGGAGGTTTTTTAGGCTATTTTGGAATATGTTGCAAAATGGCTGCAAAATGTGAAATTCACAATACTTAGAAAGTTACTCAAGTAAAATAAAGAGAAATTACTACCGGGGAACAACTTGTCAAGAACACATTGAACTTTTCACAGCTGCATTCTGGACTTTGTACACCCTCTGAAAAACTCCTATTCACCCCCATTGACTCTCACTTCATCTCACTTCATTTCACTTCCTCTTCATCTCACTTCGTCTCTGATATGCTCACTCTGAATTGCGCCCGCTAAATCTTCATTTCCAATGAGTAAGGCAACGATTCTGAGAGCTGTCACTGCCAGTATGTACCGATCAACCCACAAAATAGTGTTATACTAACATCCAGTTCAAAAGCTATACCCCACAAGACTTGCAGATTCTTCATGGGATAATACTGGTCTTTTAGTTGAGGCCTTTGCAGACAAAGATGCCCCATTGAAGATCTTACTTGCAATTGATTTGACGCAAGCTGTAGCAGAAGAGGCAGTTCAAAAGAAAGTGAACCTAATCATGGCATACCATCCCTTCATATTTAGAGGATTGAAACTGATCACTCATAATGATCCTCAACAAAGATCGTTGGTAAAGCTCATCAAGAATGACATTAGTGTATATAGCCCCCACACTGCTGTGGACAGTGCATATGGAGGAGTCAATGATTTTCTTAGTGATAGCATTACTTTGAAACAGGATGTCAAATCTCAAAAGGCCATCATAGAGGACTCTAAAGAGCCAAATTGTGGAATGGGAAGGTTTATTACGTTATCAAAGCCCATTTCTTTAGAAACTGCTGTAGAGAGAGTGAAGAAGTCATTAGGGTTGAAATATGTACAAGTGGCCAAATCCGTTTCGAATACTGAAATCAGTACTATAGCAGTATGTGCTGGTTCTGGTGGTGAAGTTTTCAAAGGTGCAAAAGCTGATTTATATTACACAGGTGAAATCTCTCATCATGAGGCTCTCTACTTTAAAGAACTGGGAAGTTCAGTAATTGCATGTAACCACTCCAATACTGAAAGAGCATTTTTGGAAGTTTTCAAGAAACAGTTGGAACTGGAATTACTGGATGCAGAGATTTCCATTAGTACCGAAGACAAGGACCCTCTTGAAATTTGGTAATACGATTATTTGTATTGTAATATAAGTTCGTACTGGTATCTTAGTGATATCGTAGTGATGCCGTAGTGATATAGTAGTGATATCGTAGCAATTTCGTAGCTCGTCACAACATTGTAGGTCGTCCTAGGTCGTCCTAGGTCGTCCTAGGTCGTCCTAGGTCGTAAAGTCGTGATAAGATCTATAGCGATCTGACATTTTGGATCCTCACTAATAGTGGCAGTCCCAGAAAATCAGACATGGAGTTCTCTTGGTTACAAGGGGGTGTTAATTATAACCTGCGGTGTGCTATGGTAGCAGCCGAAGGGAAAGTGTTCATGTACGGTGGATATGATGAGCACGATGCTTTTGATAGTAAAGTGTATTTATTTGACATAGCTACTAAAAAATGGCACATAGATAATAAGCACACTCATCTTTTCAGGGAAGGACATCTGGCTACTTATATAGGCAATGGGAATATCTTAATTTGTAGTGGTATAGCTGGAGATGTTGACAGAGTACATGAATATACTGAAGAACCTTTCCTAATATATAACCTCCGAACTAAGGACTTTACTACTCCTGATTTTGATACTAAGAATTTCAATGGGGATCGAGCAAAGCAAGCGGTATGTCTTTCAGAAGATGGTACTAAGATATATATAAGCGGAGGAATAATTGAAGCTGGTAAGATATCTGATGAATTATATGTCTTAGATTTCTTAACAAAATCATGGGTAGGACCTATTGACTTTGTTCATCGATTTGATCATCACATTACTGTATATAATAATCGTATCTATAGTTTTGGAGGATTAGATCAGGATTTGAATATCGTTTTAGATAAGGTTAGTTACATTGATCTTAATGATTGGAGTATTGGTGAAATAACCCTTCCTAAAAGATCCATCAAAAAAAATATCAATAAATATATTGATACTGGGATAAATAATATTGTACTTGATGTTTTCTTACCTATACCATATTTATATGATCAGGATAATCAGGACGTTGGACCTAAACTTTCAGTGTATAACCTTGAAGGGTTCAAGCATCAAAGCACCATTCGTCATCATGAGCTTAGTAAACGTCTGGAACAGATGGTAGATACCATCTGGTGGTGTAAAGCTCTATGTATAGATAAGACCTTACTTCTTTTTGGCGGCAACATGGGAAATGTATCGCCTGAAACCCATGGAATTCACAGTCTTTTGAAGATTGAATTCAAAGAACTAGGGATTCATGAGGCTTTACCTTCAGAACAGCACAACTTATCTTGTCATTTCAAGAATTTATTGGAATCCGAAGAATTCACTGATTTCAGTATATATTGCTTGAAGGTACCACATCCACGTTATTCATCGATACATACAGCATTCAGTGAAGCTATATTAGCTGGAGAATTCAAAGAAGAAGAAAGTCAAGTAATAAGAGTACATAAAGCTATACTAGCAGCTCGATGGCCCTACTTCAAAAAACTACTTGAAAGTGGCATGAAGGAATCGGTAGCTGGTAAGTTATTCATTCCTCACTCATACAGGATCGTTAAAGCTCTTCTACACTACATTTACACAGATTCCATTGAATTTTCGACTGAATCCGGGGTGGACGAGAATTTTAGTCTCAACGATTACTCTGAACTTTTGCCGGTATCTAACTATTATGGAATGACCGACCTCAAGAAGAGGATCGTCGATCAAGTTCTAAAGATCATAAATATCAGACCCCTTTACATAGACTCAGAAGAACTGGCTGAGGAATTATTGAACTTATGGTACAATTTAGAATACGCTGATGAAACCTTGCTCTTAGGTAAAGTTATTAACCGTCTTCGCATCAATTGGGCTACAATAATTCAAACAGATGCGTTCATAAATTTACCTAAAGAATACATTTTAATGTTGATTCATCAGCTTGAAGATCCTGAGTTTAAAGCTATTAGCCCTAGAGCCACAACTCCCACGAACATAGTGCCGTCAACATTCACAAGACTAGAGAACGAACCAGACTCCCCTTCTCTCCACACCAGGAGCAGGTTGAGGCTTGCTCAAATTTTTGAAATGTGATTTCATGCCTTGTTGATGCCCCAAGTAGATGAGTGCAATTCGGACGCACAGCAACGAGAGTCTACTATCATAGATAAACATTACATTATACATTATCGTATACAGTGCACATTTACACTCTATCATCACCAAATAAATCTTCGATCTCTCCTAAGATCTTATCACCAGTATCCCCCATAAAGTCTCCAATCTTTTCTGTACCGTCTTCTACAAAATCTCCAATCTTCTCTGCACCGTCTTCCATAATGTCACCTAGATGTTCAGTAATCTCATCGAGATCCTCTATAATCTTGTCTAAGCTGCCCAGTGGTTTAGAACTGTCAGTAAAATCAGAAGGCTTGGGAAGTGATGCGTCTAAATTGGCAGGTAGGGTGGATTCTTCTACCTGCAAAGATGAACTAGGGTTAGCATTGGAAGTAGTATACACAGTCTTGAAGCCCTTCGAAGGATCCTTTGGTTTCCAAAGCAAATCATACGTAGCATCCTCTACTAAATGACTTACCTCAAAATCTAGACCAGGATATATTAGGCTATCCAGCCAGTTTTCTGGAAGAAGATTCTCCATCGATATCACCAGCTTGGTCCCATTATTTTGAGCAGGAATCAAATTTAAGCTCTCACAGAGAAGGTTATAGACCTGTGTGTTTTGAAAAGGTTTAACTCGTTTCTGTTCCTTCAACTTTTGTTCGAAGAAAGGTCCTTCAGCCACAAATAAGGCCCTCATTAGGAGTTCAGTATTATTGTATCCGTGAACTCCTTTCGGTGTATAGTCTCCATTTTTTTCCTCCATCTGTTTATGGGTGGTAATCGAATAGCCTACTCTTGGTACTACCCAAATAGGAGCAAGACGATAATTAAATCTATGATCAGATAAGTTACCTCCGAATTCGAACTCCGGTGGGAATTCTTCTACTCTGTATATATCATAGTTGTGTTTTATACTGTCATCATGCTTGTTGAAGTTTTTTGAAAGTTCGTTGAATATTTCATCCACAGAAAATTTCAGAGATGGTCTTAAGCCGAATAAAGGCCAACCATCTATATGGTCTATCTTATTTAGATCTATAACATCATCAAGATAAAGTAATCGGTCATTAGAAGTTGGTGCCATTCCATGATCACTTACAAATACCAAATTGACGATATCAGTTAAGTTACGAGACTTGATCTCTTGTCTCATTAATGATGCAAAATCATCTACATAAGTTAATGCTTGTGTGAGATTAGGACCACTAATACCGAAATTATGACCATACAGATCTATGGTAGGTACATATGTTAGTATGAGTTCAGGTCTGGAATTTATATCTTCTATATCAAGCCAACTCATTACTCTATTAACTTTAGCTGAAAGAAGTTCCAGGCCATTATATCTATCCACAAAAAGAGGGCCATTATCAATGCCTACACCAGGAACCTCACTTCCGGGCCACATATGCACTGCAGAGTTCACATTCTGTTTATGGGCCGTCTGCCAAATCGGTTCACCACCTTGCCAGAATTGAGGGTCAAGACCGCCTAGTTTTGGGTTAGTATTAACGAATTGCTTTTTTAACTTAGGATCGTAAAAAGTATTTCCTACTACGCCGTGCTCTGAAGGGTATAAGCCAGTAACTAAAGTCCAATGGTTTGGGAAGGTTGAAGATGGAAATGATGGGGTCATATAAGGTGCACCATATTGATTGACCATCATATCATGAAGAGCCGGTGTTCTTTTGGCACTAACATAATGAGGATGGAACCCGTCTAGGGAGACAATGATGGTAGTGGGGTAGAAAATATGACTAGTATTAGATAGAAGGACTTTCAGAGTGCTAAAACTCAGTGTAGTCTGTGAAGTCTGTGATTTAAGGAATATAAGTAATACCACTAAAATAACAAGTCCCCCAATAATTGAATGTAAAACCTTGGTAATCTTCTTAGGTTTATTTGATGTTTCTGGTTCTTGAATACTGGAACTTATGGAGAAAGATGATGTGTTTTGAAGTTCATATGATTCAAGGGGAGTGTAGCTTTGACGACTAAAAAACCCTTTGATCTTGTCTTTGAATGAAGGCTCAAGACTCAGTTCAAAGTCAAGATCGTCTAATGACATGGACTGTTGTTGATGTAGCATCTCGTCATCTACATCGTCCAAGTCTGTGACCGGTACGTCAACTCTTTGCATGATGGGCACAGAGAATTAATTGTTTTTCAGCGTGCACTAGTGAACCTCAGCAGACCTCAGAAGTGAAGAGAGGTGGCAGCGAGCTGGCAGCAAGAGAACTAGCAGTGTGCAGCAGTAGACCATTGACACAGTATATATATTACCCGCTATATAACCTAATATGTGTTCAGCCATAAAAACTAACTTCACGCTGGCTACAACGTGTCGTAGGTCTCAGACGAACGTGGTTTCGACTGATACACACGTACGCGTAGAGCCATGAGCTCGTCTGGCACCAAGTCTGAGCGTATAAGTGTTCTTGAGCAACCACTTATAGGACACATCGTTCCCAGGGTCCTTAAGTGGTTGGCTATACTCTCAGTTTCGAATACATGGCCACATTTCTTAGATTTTACCGGCTTTTCAAACAAGTTAAGGGTGATAGGATCTTTAAGAGAGATTTTTCCCCCTGCAACTTCGATCTCGTCGTCGTTATCTTCGGGAAGTGGGTCTTCGGGATTTTGTAGTATAAGTAGAACATTTCGAACATAAGTGTAGGTGGGATCTCTAGAGATGTAACTATCTTCATCTTGTGGATCATCATTAACATCTTGTAGTACTGCATCTGCAAATTCAGGCATATCTACCAGCCTGAAGTATGATAAGGTAGATAAATTAAAGTCTTCCTCTGTGTGCATTTGTGATTGAAACTTGAGCTTTGTGTTGTTAACTGCATTAGCTAATCGATCATGTTTATACTTAAGTCGAACAAGGTCTTTAATAGTTTCTTCATGAGTTTTCAATGTCGTTATCACAGTAGATATGTCACGAGTCAAGTCTTCTTCCAATATAAACTCAAGGAATGCCTTAGCTTCTTCGCCGATCTTGGCTATGGTTTTTTCAATCTCCCTGGTACCATCATCGTTTCCAGAAAGTGCAGATACTTCTCGAAGTCCATCTACATCCAAGGGTATATACTTGGGGACACTAAGGTCCTGAGGGAGTGGTTCTTCCATTGCGCGTCTACTTCGTGAGACGAAGGCATTAATTAAAGAGGTGATTTGGTGATATGAAAAAACTCCAGAAACCACCGCCGATTCTTTACTTGATTCGAAACCTACTTAGTTGAATATCAACTATACAATGCTTCATTTATAGTTATTTCTTTATTATAATTTTCATTATATTTTGTGTCAAAAGCTTACCTAAGCAATGGTTGCAAGTTTCTACACAAGCGTTGCATGGAGATCCAGTAGAGGAAGGATAGTAGATACAGGCTATTCGTTCTGATTAAATTCAATAGCATCTTCGCTTAAAGGTGATAAACTCTCTTATCATTTGTAGCTGCATGATGTGTGGTATAGGCTGAGATGTACTTGATTTTGTATTGTACAGCGAAATAGGCACATTCCATAGTTCGCTATGTTTGTAGCCACATTTTGATAAGCGAATTGATTTTAGACGATACTATTCTAATGAACTATAGTGGAAGTAGATGAGACAGGTAACATAAAGACTTTCAAAGGCGTTGGTCCAACCAGAGAGACGGTCAATCCTGCATTACAAGCCATCGATTTATCATTACTTGACCAGGGATGTGATTCGAGAAAGAGACTATCCAATCAATTAGAACACTCAATTACTACATACGATGAGTGAGATATGCTCGTGCATATGAAGGGCTGATTAACTGCACAACTTACTGTATGGATGTATAGACACCTAGAGGTATCAGATTACGAAGAGGGATAGATTCAGTGATTTTTCATTACTCTATTTTTTTTTATACACATTAAAAAACATCACCGTGATCGAACATGGCATCGGCAACCTTGATGAAACCAGCAATGTTGGCACCCTTCAACAAGGATGGGAGACCAGCCTTTTCCTTGGAGTACTTTTGAGCGGTTTCGTAACAGTTGTCGAAACAAGTGTACATGATGTTCTTCAACTTGCTGTCAACTTCCTCGGCAGTCCAAGAAACTCTTTGAGAGTTCTGAGCCATTTCCAAACCAGAAACAGCGACACCACCACAGTTAGCAGCCTTACCTGGAGCGTACCAAACATCCTTGGATCTGTTGGCTTCGAAGACTTCGACAGCTTCAGCAGTAGATCCCATATTGGAACCTTCAGCAATGTACTTAACACCAGCAGCAACCAAAGCCTTGGCTTCCTCACCACTGACTTCGTTTTGGGTAGCAGATGGCAAAGCGACATCGGCCTTATCGACTAAAGTCCATGGTCTGGCACCAGCATGGTACTCGACAGCGTTTTCACCGGAGAAAGCTGAGACAGAGGACTTGGTGATTTCTTCCAAGGACTTGAATCTGATCTTAGCATCAGCGATTTCCTTGACTTGTTCTGGAGTAATACCGTTCTTGGAGATGATGGCACCCTTAGAGTCAGACAAAGAGACGACAGTACCACCCAATTCGATGACCTTTAAGGCAGCGTATTGAGCAACATTACCAGAACCAGAGATGAGAACCTTCTTACCCTTGAAAGTCTCTTTACCGTTGGTGGCCTTCTCAATCATCTTTTCGACGTAGTAGACGGTACCGTAACCAGTGGCTTCTGGTCTGATTAAAGAACCACCCCAGGTTAATCCCTTACCGGTCAAAACACCGGACCAGTTGTTTTGCATTTGCTTGTAAGCACCGAAGAGGAAACCGATTTCTCTTCCACCAACACCAATATCACCAGCTGGGACATCAGTGTCTTGACCAATGTATCTGGCTAATTGTCTCATGAAAGCAACACAGAATCTTCTGATTTCGGCATCAGATCTTCCCTTAGGGTTGAAATCACAACCACCTTTACCACCACCCATGGATAATCCAGTAAGAGCGTTCTTAAAGATTTGTTCGAAACCCAAGAATTTCAAGATAGATAAATTGACAGATGGGTGGAATCTTAAACCTCCCTTGTATGGACCCAAAGCAGAGTTGAATTGAACTCTGAAACCATTGTTGACTTCTTGTTCACCTTTGTCATTTTCCCAGGCAACTCTGAATTGAATAAGTCTTTCTGGAACTGAAACGACTGGAATAACCTTCTTGTATTCAGGATGTTGCTCAAATAATGTAGAGTCTTCTAAGGCAGCGACTAATTCGTCATAAGCTTGCTTGAATTCTGGTTCGACTGGAAGTACCATTTTGTTTTTACGATGTTTGATCTAGGATTCAGATGCATATTTATACCTATTGCAGCCATCTTTATCTTAATCCAATCGCATCGCTCGCCTGAATCGGCCAAAAGTTTTTTTGGCCATGGCGTGCGCCAACCACCCAGATGACTATGACTCAGGGGATTGCTATCAGTGCCGAATCAGAGGGGCGAACGGGCCGCATAATAAATTGCAACGTTGGAGCTGATGACGTAGTGTATATTACCAACGTACGTAGTCTAATCACTAATCTAGAAGCGTTATTACTGTATATTTCCGTTTATACTGTCTAATACTGCCTGTTGCTGTACTCTAATTAGACTATTTAGTATCAATTGTTAAAACTTTAGAGAGTTGAAAATAATGGATCATAAATTTGCATAGTATTAGCAGATGTTTTTTCTCCGAACTTCGGAGTACAGAGGAGGAGAGAACGATCCGAAAGATAACGTAGACAGTGAAGTCTCAAACCGGTAAATAACGGCAGTTGAAACCGGCGTCAAACCGGCATTTTCCAAAGGCTTGAGGCCTCAGGAGGCCCAAGGCCCATTTCGGCGCCGAGTCGTATCTTATATGCAAAGATGCTCTAACAATGTCTAATTGTATTCTTTGTATTACTATGTACATTACTCGATAACACGGAGTTGTTGGGTAACCCTTTCATCGACCACTAACTCCTGGACCCATTCACTGCCTTTCTCTTGTCCTTTCTGTACCCATTTCTTAGGCCACAAGAGTTCTTCTTCTTTGGCAAGGAACTGGTCCTTGTATTCGAATGGTCTGGTGTCATTTTTAACGATTTTGAGTGTCTGTTGACTGAAGTCCTCTGCAACGTATCTCTTGGTAAACCAGCCGTAGATCTTCTTTGGTGTGTTCAAGAACCCGAGAATGTTGGGTACCATAAAAACGTAGATAGGTTGCTTGAAAATGACTGGTACCTGTTTGTTATCTCTAAGAGGTTTGGAAAAGTCGAATTCTGGTGCCAATTGTGCATTTCCATACTCCTCAGGACGTATGAATGGAGGTGCCACTTTATTTTCTTCTTCTCCTTCATCTTTTGGTTCTTCTTCAGTGGATGGTATTTCTTCAACGTGATCTTGGACTTCTTCAATGCTTTTTACTTCGGGAGCCTTGGTGCTTTCCATAACCCGAGGAGCTTTGACTTCCTTGGTTTCTTCAGCTTCAGTGGTCTTGACTTCCTTGATATCTTCAGCTCCAGCTACCCTGGGCACCTCAATTGGTTCTAATGGGCCAAGAAGACCCTCGTGAACACCTTGAAGATACTCTTTATATGCACCTCTACCAATACATATGACACCACCAGCGTGAGCTTCATCAGTTAAAGCATCATCTCGTACAGGAGTTATTGTATCATACTTGTAGTAGTAACCCAATACATCTGTAGTATTGTATAATTCACGGTAGCTTTTCAATTCTTCAGGTTCTTGTTTAGACACAAATGGTGCTTTTATAGCAGATACGAAACTATCTTTCCAAGATTTCAGTTGTTGCTCTTGATGTTCTTTTTGAATCTGATCTCTTCTAAGTTGCCTTATTCTTTCACTGACGGAAGTTCTTATATCACCCTGTTTATTTGCAACTAAGACATCAAAGTCTATAGCAGCAGAATTTAAAATAGGTTTAATATATTTTCTGAAATATTTCATAGACTTATCCAAAAAATCATCAGGTGGAGGTGCAATGAATATTGTAAGTTTACGTGGAAGTCTGTTGGAATCATATACCTCTTTACCATATTGTTCAACTTGTTCCATATACTTCTTTCTGATCTGAGTCTGTTGGTATTTATCGTATGCCAATCCTCCACCGATTGAGCTGACAACTCCAATGAAGATTAACCAGTTTCTTGATGGGAGTGATATCCTAGGAATACCCATCATACGGAGTGCCGGGTTAGAGAACCCTTTCTTCTCCACTTTCTTGTCCTCTGCCATTGAGAAAATTTTGCTGAGCGGCAGAGGTTGAGATGAGTGGGGTGAGAGTGACGTGGTGACGTGAGTGAGGTGCAAGAGAGTGGAAGAGTACGATAACGGGATATATGTACAATTGACGTAGAACCGATGCAAAATAGATGCAGAAACGAAGAAACGAGAGAAGCGATGGACGATGGACGATTTATTGATGAGGAAGTGCTGTTGAATTGGTATCACTGGTACCTCTTGAGAACGCCGTATAAATACTCTTCACTCAACCCCTTCCCTATGAATACTAATTTATTCTCTTTTAAGTCTATGAGTTTACCACCAGTGATTATATCGTATGTCTCTCTCACACCCTGTACTACACGTACATCGTCTCCACGCACCATAACACCCTTGAGCCTATGTATTTCAACATCTTCTTGCTCCCAGAGCATATACTGTATGAACTTTTCAACCTGTTCAAATTGCTCTTCTTTTTCAAAGAATGGGAATGAGATGGTTACAGTGCTAACTCTATCATCATGGAAAGTGGCAGTCTCAGTAAGATTGAGTCTAGTTACATCTCCTTCATAAGCATGAAGATCAAGAATTTTATCAAGGTCTATATCTCCAAACAGACTATGGTATGTAGGACAACTAGAATTTATAGTCTTAACTTTAGTTGTAATATCATGAATCTTCTTTGGATCATCCTCAATAAGGTCAATTTTATTTAGTAAAACAACATCTGCTAAGGCAATCTGTAGATGTGCAGTGGTTATCCCATCTTGAATTTCATGTCCATTGTCTCTATGCCAATGACCTCCTATATCTTCGAGACACTTTATTATATTTAAAGAATCAAGAACAGTTACAACCCCATCAATATATACATTGGACGAAAGCCCATCATCAAGCCAAAACATCCTAGCTATAGGAGCAGGGTCTGCTATACCAGTTGTTTCTAATAAAATATGATCAATCCGATCTTTTGACTTATCAATGAGTTGTTCTATGGCAGTTACCCCTGTATCTTTAACAGTACAACAAAGACATCCATTGCCCAAGTCCAACCATTCTTCGATCTTCTCATTCTTTTCTGTATCTTCTATTGTTACTGACTTTTCTATACTTGCAGAATCACCAAATTCATTAAGAATGATAGCAAGTCGTTTCTGTGATTTTTGTCCTATTTGTTTCAATAAAGTTGATTTACCTGACCCTAAATATCCAGTAATGATAGTGATGGGAACCTTTCTTGTATTCAGTGGTACATTAGAGAACGTTGACTCTTTGGCTGTATAATCTATGTTATTATATACTACTTCTGAAGGTAGTTCTGTCACTAGTTCTGGTATATCATCCATAATTTTGCGGTTAGCGAGAATCATTTTCAGATTATAATAGAGATTATAATAGAGTTCCCACGGTATTCCCACCACCCTTGGTCCATATTGATCTCTTTTGATCCCTAGTTGCAGATCTACGCATTCCTATCAATACATTACACCTACACGTGGATCTATATTATTCCATCAACTCATGGGAAAACTATTCAATGTACTCCTGGTAGCAGTGGTTGCTACAATTATAACTCATTTAGTAGTGGCTCCATATACAAAAGTCGAAGAATCATTTAACCTTCATGCTATTCATGATATCCTCAATCTTGGGGTTTTTAATGTAGAATCTTATGATCATAAAACCTTTCCTGGTGCAGTTCCAAGATCGTTTATTGGTAGTCTCGTAATAGCAGGCATTGTTCATCCAGTTGTTCGCATACTGGATATACTTCAAGAAGATCAATCTGATCTTCAATTCCTAGTCAGATTGGTTATTGGTTTAGTTAATGCTTTACTGCTTATATATTTGGCTAAAACTGCAAATAAAATTGATAGAGCTAAAACTTTAGGTACTTACTTTTTATTCCTAACGCTTTCCCAGTTTCATATCTTATATTATGCTTCTAGGACATTACCTAACTTCTTGGCTTTGCCTGTAGTTAATTACTCACTCTCTAAACTTTTGAAAGGTGAGGTTATAGGTTTGACTTGGCTTGCATGTGTGGCTATTATACTCAGGATTGAAATAGGTGTTTTCAGTGTTTTCATAGCCTTAGTTTCAAGCATCTATGAACAATCAAACATTTTCATAAATATAATTGTACTTACAATGGGAACAATTTTTGGTGCAATATTATCAGGTTCTATAGATTCATACTTTTGGGGCTACTGGTTGATTCCTGAAATTCAAAGTCTTTATTACAATGTAGTTCAGGGAAATGCCTCTAATTGGGGAGTTGAACCAATTACAGCTTATTTTACAAATCATTTGCCCAAGCTTTTTAGACCACCTATTATCTTAGCATTGGCCCCAATTGGTCTTCTAACCGATCCTTCAGGCGCTAAAAAGACAAATAAAGTAAATCCTCCTTCTGGTTATAGTATAAGAATACTCTTCATATCCTCAATATTGTTCATAGCTGTGATGTCTTTACAACCTCATAAAGAATGGAGATTCATTATCTACACTATTCCAGTATTCACCTTAAGTGCTGCAAATGGTTTACGGATACTTACTCAAAAGTCTAATAAACTTGCAATTCTTATCACTTACTGTTTGATAGGCTTGTCTGCAATTCTATCCTTGTATATGGGCTTCATTTCCAGTTATAATTATCCTGGTGGTGAGGCATTGAAGCTTTTGAATCAGCAAATAAAGGGTGGTCAAACGCATACGATTGCATTTCTAGATGTTTCATCTCGTATGACAGGTGCAACTAAGTTTGGTGAATTGCATAATGATTGGGTGGTTTATGATAAAACCGAAAACCAACCCATTCAAGAAACCTTAATGGATTATATATGTTCTACAGAAGTTCTCAATGCTACTATTTGGGAACAAACAGCAGTCGTTCAAATCTACGCTGGTATTACCTTATCACCGTTGATAGATTTAGCGAATGCTAAGAGGGAAGTTTCACCAAGAGATCTTCCATTTCAAATGCTTTCATGGTGTGTAGGAGCAAGAGTTGAAGACATAAAGGAATTAATTAACCTGTTCATTATAAGAAAAGACTACCTTTATATATATAAACAAAAGTAACTATGATACATGCTCCAAGGCTCTATGTTACATCTTTAACCAGTTATCAACATATACACTATAATACATAACTTTCTATCCTCACACTGTAAGAGGGACGAACCTCACCTCCCCTACCGTCACGTTTGTTTCAATACCTGATCTTTCTAATCGTGCGAGTAGGGGATTCGTCGTCAGATTCAGGAACCTTTATGGGTGTAATCTTTCCCTTTCTCTTTGCATCTGCTATATCTTCTTTAGTTATCTGAGTATACTCTAGCTTGGGTATAGGTTCCACTTTCTTCGGGGTACGTGAGAACAATGGTCTCGTAGGTGGCCCTGGACTTCCTTTTCTATACCGTTCACTCAATGCCTTCAACTTTTCATTCCTCATCTTCAAGCTAGCTTGAAGTCTCGTTGGACTTATGTTAGTGGATGGGGTATATGGCGTCATTGTTGATTTTACAGGGGAGTTCAAATAACTATCCTCTTTCTCGGGGCTCTCAAAAATTGATTTACTTTTCATGGCTAAAGGAGAATCGGATAGAAAGATATTATCACTTCCATTGACTGCGTTCTGATGGCTGTTCAATTTATATACCCACAAATCAAAAATTGATTTCATTCTACTGGATTCCCATCTTTTAACGAATAGTTCACAGCTCTGTTGGTTCCTAGTGATGAACTTAATATACTTCATTGACCATTTACTGATAATATCCCTTTGAAGGTTCAATTCCTTATGATCTCTAAATTCTTGAGCCAAGTTGTTCAAATGTACAATCTTAGAGTTGTATTGATCAAACCATATAACTAAGTGCTTTTTGTAGAGGACATTCTTCCTGAAGCCATTGGCCTTTTCTTCGAGTTCTACTAACTCTGATGTCTTATCAATCCATTTTCTCATCAAATTATCGAACAGTTTGCTATTCAATATGAATTTCTCGTAAGCTATCTCTAATTCCTGGTTTTTTATTTGCTGTTCGTTGAACTTGTCAACCCATTTGGCTAGCTGTCTTCTCTTCAAAATAGGATATACAACTTCTTGTTGCAAGTAAGTAATCTTTGGAATTGAGCGTTGTTCAAAGAGATCCTCATATTTCCTTTGCCAGCCTTTAAAGACAGCTTCTACTAAAATTTTATGGTAGAGAGAATATCCCATATTATCACTAAGGGTTTCAAGTTCATCATAAGTATCGATTTTGGTCTTGAATATTATCCAAAATTTCTTCAAATAAAATTGGTCAGCTTTCTTTTCTAGTGTGGTATCATAAAGAGCTTTCCTTACCCATTTATGAAGCGATTTTGACTCGAGGAAAGTCTTATTTAGTTCAACAGAGATTTTGCCTAACTCCTTGTTCTGGTAACTAGCTTCAATCCACTTATCAAAGAATAACTTGGTTAGCTGATTGTTATTCTTCTTAACCAATTGTTGACATTGGTATTTTAAAACCCATTGTTTGAATATTGTAGCTGTAGATGTTTCATAACTTCTTGTTTTAAGTCTCCACATTTTCCACATTTTGGCCACAACTTTCTGGTTATAATATTCAGAACTCTTAGACATTTGTACGGAAGACTTATACCAATGAATAAATAGATTCTGTTGGATGCTCTTCTCTCTATCATACTCAAATCTGGAGGCTACATACCTCAACTTATATAAACTACTCCATCTAGTAAAAAAATGGTGAACCAATAATGAATCACGCTTATCTTTACTCTGCTTTTCAAGTACTTTTAGTTGATATACTCGTTTCCACTTATTTAAGTGTGCTAATAAAACAACTCTTGATTCTGTGATATTGAGGGTTCTTATTTTGTTTGTTAAGTACTCGACATCTTCGTACGATCCCAATGATGTAATGAACTTTTTCTTCCAAATTGCAAAACAATGTCTCATTATTACTGCATTAGTTTTGATTGTATACTGATTGTAAAAATCATCTGATCGAGTCTTTAGAATGTTGGTATCATTATACTTATATGCCCATAATGAAAGGTATTTCAGCAATACATTAGTCTCATAAAATTTATCAGCTTTCCCTTGTTCTTGTTCCCTATGATCTCTCTTCTCTCTCCATCTTTTTATAATCTTTCTACTTCTTAGACTTCTATCATTTTCGTTTAATAGCTGAACACTCTGGTATTTCGGTAACCATTTCAATAGGAAGTATTTCATTAATAAGTTCTGATCATAATAATTACCTGACCCATAGTTCAATTTTAAGACTTTATTAAACTTCTTCAGCCATATATTGAAATTCGATCGTATTGCTATGGTATTTTGATGCCCAACCCACTCAACTTCAAGGTTATAATTCAATTGACTAAGCTGTAAGATCCTTAAGTTCCAAAATTTCAAATATTTCTTTAGGCATTCTTTGTTCCTCTTTGTATCTGAAGTCATAAGTTTCATCAATAAGGATGCTCCAATTGGCTCGTCAGTTTCGAATTCGGTGGATAAATAGAAATGAAGCTTGTAGAATTTGACAGATGCTTCATATAGCATTGCAGGATTTGACCGCTCATTATTGGAGTAGTCTACAATCGTATTTACAAGTCTAATAACGTCATCTAGAAATCTAATATCATCAGTAGTCACCATCTCATCGTCGGCATTGACGTATTCAATAAATCGTCTTAAGGTTTTAGGAAATAGAGGATCAAAGCTGAAATTGAACTCATTGAACTGAGATATTAATGTTTGGATATTTTGAATGAGTTCATGTTCGTCATCAGCTGATATCACTAGACTAGAATTTAAGTTCCCATTATTGTCGTTATCTGCCAGGTGGTTTTGAAGAAAAATCAGATCGATTATTGCATAATTGTCCAGAAATAGCTCATGGGTAAGTTTACGTATTGTATCATCCATATTTGAAAGTGAAATCCAATCAGAATTTACTTTCTGAAAGTATATACTAAGCATCATTGCTGAAAAGGATGAAAAATCCTGATCAACAGGACTTGAAGCTAAATTGAAACTAGATATCTGAAGAAAAAGATAAAATAAGTTAGTAAAATCAGTATCATTACTTTCAAATGATAATTTACTTTGAAACCCTTGAAAAGTATCTTGAGTCTCATCCTTAACTATAGGAAAATTTAGTACAGTTCCAATGGATTGAATTTGCTCTTCCAGGAGATAAATATCAAGATCTTGAAGTTGAAGCTTTAAGTTAGGTAGTTGGCGTAATTCATAATTAAAAATCTTGTTTAGAAATCGAAGAATTTTATAATATGAACTTTTAATGATTTCTTCATTAAAAGATTCAATGAATTGATATAATCGATTAAACCATGGATCATCTAGATCCAAAGTATTCATAACTTCCAATAGGTCATCTATACTAGTATAAAACTCAGTATTAGGGGTTGATTTTATCGCTTGATCAATATTTTTCAGAGTATACGATATCAATTGTGGATGTTCTGAACAATGAAAATCTATCATTATATCATCTTTAACGTATCTATTAAAATTACCTTGCAACTCAAGAGTAATTAAATTAGGTGGATATAATAATCGGTGTAGTTTATGTGCTGCAGAAACCTGATCGTTCCTAAGATCATGTACTATCTCTGTCACCACATCGCTCATGAGTAAAATATACGCGATAGATATTTTTAGAACATGTATGAAGGAAGAGCTGATAAGAGATCAGTTAGTGAACAAAATATGAATGAACATTCAATGCCTGAAACAAGAATTGTTTCAGATGGTCAAATCTATAGAAATTCAAAACGTTTATCTGTGTTTGATACCAATTTTGATCCTTCTATTCAAGATATCAGTTTTGATTTTAATGCTAAAGATGAAGTACCACCATTACAAGATAATTCCAAGAAAGTACATAATAGGCAAGGGTCAGAAAGTTCTACAGGGTCGGTATCTTCAAGTTCTTCAACTTTAACTCCATCAAGTGCTGTAAGTAAAGATAAGAGGTTTGTAAGATATGCTATGTCTTCTACTCGTACGAAGTCATCATTAGGTAATTCTTCAAATAAATGGCAAATGGAGAATGTAATGAAGTGGCTTGAACATTACAAATTCAATTCTCTGTGGAAAGAAACTTTTAGAAGAAATGAAATTACTGGTAATCGATTTTTAGAATTAAGTAATTATGAAGCTAATTCAATCATTTGGAGACAATTTAGTAAGTTTCTTGTCCTTGATAATGACTTGAATACTATCGAAAGATTTATCCATCTTCTACGTACTGAACCTTTCATACCAAGTATTGATGATAGTCCTACAAATGAAACTACTTTAACTGATTTCGATCCTTCTAATTCTAATTTTATCAATTTAAGTAAGCTTGAAAATTCAAAACTTGAAAACAGGAAATCAGCACCTGCTGCAAAACATAAACCATCCAATTCTAATGTCTCAGTAAGCTCACTGTCATCAAGTAATAGTGCCATACAAAGACCATTTTCTTATGTTGATCCAAGCACTTCCTTCAAGTCCAATGGTTCATCTAAAGACACCACTTCTAAATTTTTTAGAAAACACCTACGTCATAGTTCTACTGAATCATCTCAATCACAAAATCAACCTAGAGTCAAATCTTACTACCATGGAATGAGTTTAAGCCCTGATGATATACTATCTCCAATAAATTCTAGTTCCAACGTGCATAGTACTAACAGTAATACCTCGAATTCAAGTAATAACAATAATAACACTATTAACAATAATAGAAAAAGTGGTATATTTAGTGCTATTAGAAAGTATGGTGGTGATAAAGCTGCCGGTATTGCCAAACAAGTTCAAGGAAATAATTCAAGAAAACTGAATACTAAACTCGATTACTCACAGTATTCGCCTGTAAGTCCTGTCAACTCAGATTTCATTAACATGGATGTGACCTTTCAGCCTCCTAGTGCTGCTACAATTCGATCGTCTACACCTCCTACTTCCATTCCACAGCAACCACTTTTACATGAAAAATATATGCCAAAGGATCCTCTGCTAAGTACTGATCCCTTGCTTTTCGTCAGTAAGGATAACAAGTCCTTTGTTGCATTATCGATACCCTCAAAGAACAATGGTGTATCTCATATAAAGAATCTTATAATCAGTGAGCTAGGAATTGTCAATATAGGAACCATCACCTTTCATTTGACTGAATTGAATCATCTTGAAGGTGAAGCCTTGCCTGATGAAGAAATCGAAGTAGTAGTTGGTAATAGTGACCAGAAGAATCCGTTTAAAATCCTTGTCCGCCAGGAACTTTCTTCACCTTCAGGAACTAATACTTATTCCACTAACTCCTCAGACTCTAAGAGTTTCGAAGTACAAGGAGTTGATAATACCGAAAGAATGTATCCAGCAACCCCACAGTATTTATTACAAGGAAATAATGACCCTAAAGTAGATTACCTCAATTTCAAGGAAAATACTGCTGATAAATTAGGCAAGATCCAAGAATCTTCCCGTCAAACACCGTACTTACCTAGTCAGCAGTTCAACCTTACTTTACCAAAGAAAGAGAAGCTCCCTGTTCTTCAAATTGATACGACAGCATCCAGTGCTCCTAAAGCAACTACAACTGCTGAACTCTCCTCAACATCCTCTAAGACCCTGAGATTCAGGGTCTTAAGGAAGGAAGGAAGAGAAATTGATTTTGATAAAAGGAGAAAGTCTCCATTCGAGTCGAAAGCTCCAAAGCTCATTCCCAATATTTACTCATCATCTGCTGTTGATTCAGTCAATTCTCCTATACTGTCAACTACGTTGAACCCATTCAAAGATGATGACCAGGGAACCAGACCTAATTTGAAGTCTACTCTTTCCTTCAATTCGGAAAGATCAGATAGTATCATTGCCAAGAGAGCTGCACCTCCACCCCCACTCAACAAAAAGTCCAGCTTCTCTAGCGTGAGCTCTATCAAGGCAACTGGTTCTGTCAAGAGAACTGGTTCGGTATTGAAACGTAGCGGCACCACAAATAGCTCTCTTCGTCATAAGGTGATTGAGACTAAGACACATAACGAGAATGCATTCAAAGAAAACGAGAATATTGTGTTCAAGGATGTACCTGGTAGCGCTGAGTTTGAAAGTGATTCAGAAGATGACTTCTTCGTCAAACCCTTGAAGAAGAATGATGAAAACAGTGACGATGAAGACTTCTTCATGAAACCAATAAATAAACCGGAGGAAAGAGATAACTATAGGGACAATAACATGATTATTAGACCACCAGTGGATGAACTTTATAATAACCTTGAGAGATATTTTCCTAACACCAATTTGGATAAACCTATTATTGATGATTCCCCTGTTTCTCCAAGCACTCTTGCACCGGAGTTTCCAAGGATTCCGAGTATCTCACGTACTTTCTCCAGTGCCAATTTATCACCTCTGGATAATAAACCTCCTGGAGAAACTCCGCCACAAGATTCAGGTGATGAAATCTTATATGGTGATAGTCAAGAACCAAGATTAAGGAGAAGAATGAAGACTATTAGAGTAGTCGCCAATGAAGCCAGACTCCGAAGAAAGAAGTTGGAATCAAGACAAAGATATAGAGACCTTCACAAGGAATTAACACTGCCGGTTCTGAACCTGCTGAGATCTGTATTACAGTCTGGCAATGATTTTGGCTTGAGGAGAACTAATACCAAGATGTGGGGTCAAAAGCTCGTAGAAGTGACTTCAAAACAGATAGAAAAGGGATTTGTCAGTAAGCTTCGTAACAATAGAAATGGTCATTATGAAGAATTTGCTTGGATAAAAGGTGAACTAATAGGCAGGGGGTCTTTCGGTTCAGTTTATATTGCATTGAATGTAACTACTGGTGAAATGATCGCAGTAAAGCAAGTTGTCGTACCTCCTATGGTGAATAAGAAGTCTGTTGAAGGTATTGATGCTTTATATAAAGAGGTGGAAACCATGAAAGATCTTGATCATGTCAATATTGTTCAGTACTTGGGGTTTGAACAGAACAAGAATGTTTATTCCTTGTTCTTGGAGTATGTTGGTGGAGGTTCTATTTCCTCTTTAATGAAGAGTTATGGTGCTTTCGAAGAATCTCTCATCAAATTTGTCACTAAACAGGTCCTTCTAGGACTCGAGTATTTGCATAAGAATGGTATTTTACACCGTGATTTGAAAGCAGATAACTTGCTATTAGAGGTCGATGGTACTTGTAAAATATCAGACTTTGGTATCAGTAAGAGATCTAAAGATATTTATGTCAATAACTCAGAAATGTCCATGCAGGGTACTGTCTTCTGGATGGCTCCGGAAGTCATTGACAGTATAGTTGAAGATAAGAAGCAAGGTTATAGTGCTAAGATCGATGTGTGGTCTTTAGGATGCGTTGTATTAGAAATGTTTGCTGGAAAAAGGCCTTGGTCCAATGAAGCTGTTATAAGTGCTATTTATAAGATCGGTAAAACTAAGCTTGCACCTCCTATTCCAGATAACATCAACCTTTCTGATGATGCAAAGGACTTTATCAATCGTTGCTGTACCATTGATCCGAATGAACGTCCTACTGCTACTGAACTTTTAGAGCATTCATTCATGACAAATGATGGATTCAAGTTTGAAGATACAAAGGTGGGTAAGATGATCAAATACAATTCAAAGAGGGTAGAGGAGACGTCATAGTGCTAGTTTAGGTTCACAGTGAAAAGTCAAACACTTTGTATAGGACAAGCACATGCTGCTTTATACATTATCTATATACATGAATACAAAGCCATGCTATTACATTGGACATCTATACATGCTAGGTTAACTTGAGTTCGTTGATCATAAGGATAGTTTGGTAATTTTGAACCGGTATGGTCTTAATTCTTCTACATCTCTGTTTAGTTCTAGTAACTTCATAATATGGTTCTTTGGTGACTTCAACAACGTTCGCCTTAAGTTCATATAAATCTGTTGGTATTCCTTGTTCATCATTATATGTGAAGTTTGGAGACCCTAAAGTAGTAACATTATTGAACACTAATTGATCACCAACCTGAGCATTTTTCATCTTAGTAGGAAGAACAATCTTATCACCTTTTGTTACTAAATAAGGAATATTATGAAGTCTAAGTATAGCATATAAATTTTGAGAGCCATTAGAATCATATTTAAGATTCTGAATAGCCTTAGCTCCCTGAGGAGCTGCTGTGGCCAATCTTCTGACAAAGTTCATCAATAAATTCCAACAGAAAATTTTTTTTCCGGCGCACAGATAAAAAAAAGTCAACGGTTTTTCTGTATATTCATAGAAGGACAACACAACGACATCATGTCCGGTTCCTTTTGGAAGTTTAGCAACGGATTTACGTCGATGTCCAATATCACATCTATTCTAGAAGCATATAATGAGAAAGAAACTGATCAAGATGACAATAGTCTGGCTGCCGGAGATGTGATCAGTAAAAGCAATGAAGTATGGAAGACATTAGAGAAGTTATTTGACGAGAATGACTTACTACAAGAGTTACTTTCCAATAATTCGGTATTACTTGAGTTTCTTCGAGATGATGATGTTTTGAAGATCCTATTTGATTTAGTCATTAATCAGGGCTTAGAGAAAGATATTGTCAAGGAGATGGATAAACTCCACGTCGCCGAGAGGGATGAGAAGGATGAGTCTGATAGTGGCTCCAATGAAAGTTCCGATAAAGAAGATTCTGAAGGAAATGAAAAAGACCAATATGAAGATGAGACTGAAAACGATACTGATGCTAAGGATGATAAAGATAGTGACGAAGAGGAACCTAAAGAATTTGCTGAAACAGAGGAAGAAAAGCTGTCCCGATATGCTACCGTTGCAACGGAAATTCTTAGTGCTGATGTATGGTCACTTACAGATACTGTTATGGAAAGTACCGAGAATCTCAACAATCTTTGGGCAGTATTAGATTCTAATGAAGCTCTTAGTATCAACTTATCCAGCTGTTTCATGAAAATCAACGAGCATTTATTAGACATGAAATGTGACGAGATGATTAATTATCTCATCGACAATCAACCCAACCTAATCAACAAATTCATTAACCATTTATCTAATCCGCCCCTTATGGACTTCCTTCTTAAACTTATCTCCACTGATAAGCCGGATAACTCCACAGGGATCATTGATTTCTTACAGAACCAGAGATTAATTCCATTACTTGTGGATGCATTGGACCAAACAGACGACCCTGATTCTTTGATTGTGCAGAGTTCTGCTGCCGATTTATTGAAAGCCCTTATTACTATATCCGCCAATTCCACTACCGATAATTCAACCATTGGTCCAAATGAACTTACTAGAGAATTAGTGTCTACAGAAATGATGGAAAAATTATGTAATATCATGCTCAAAGGAAGCCATGCATTATCCAATGGTGTTGGTATTATAATTGAGATCATTAGAAAGAATAATAGTGATTATGATATTTTACCTATTTTGTATATTACCTTAGAAAGTCATCCTCCTACTGGACGGGATCCTATTTATTTAGGTTATCTTTTAAAAGTTTTCAGTGAATCCATTGGGAAATTCAACGAAATCTTGATCAATGAAAACGATGTTGATAACCTTAAAACATCATTTGGAGAGATTAAACCATTGGGATTTGAGAAATTCAAGATATGTGAGTTAATAGCAGAGTTATTACATTGTTCTAATATGTCATTATTAAATGATAATAAAGGATTTGATATTGTAAGAGAAAGGAATGAACTTCGAGAGAAGATGAAAGCTCACGATCCCATTAGCTTTAAGTATAATGAAGTCATTGTATTACCAGATCAAAAACCAAGCGAAGAAGAATTTGATGAGTTCAATGATACTATTGATTCATTCAATTCAAAGAATGATGATTCTATTCTTCATAATCAAGTATATGAAGATGATCAACCACATGAAAATGCTAATTTAACTGAAGAACAAATAAGAAGTAATCCTGTTATTGGAGATTTATGGAAGATCTCAATTTATGATGCTCAGATCATTAACAACATCCTAAATATGTTCTTTGAATTTCCTTGGAATAATTTCTTACATAATGTTGTCTTTGATATCGTTCAACAAGTATTGAATGGTTCTATGGATATTGGATTTAATAAGTTCCTTGCTATTGATTTATTCCACAAAGGTGATATCACTAATAAAATCATTGACGGTCAAGAATTGTGTACTAAATATGAAGAAGAGAATAACGGCTTAAGGTTGGGATATATGGGACATTTAACCTTAATTGCTGAAGAAGTTGTTAAATTTATTCAAAGTTATCCAAATAACACTTTAAGCGAACTCATTGATATTAAAATCTCCGACGCTAAATGGGAAGATTATGTAAGTAATATCTTATTTGATACTAGAAAAAAATATAATGCCATCTTAGGAGGAGGAGATGATGAAGATGATGAAGATGAGGATGAAAATATGTCAAATACCTTCGATGAAGGCACGGGTGAGATCATTGAAGAAAGTGACTACAAAGCAGGGTTCTTGTTCGATAATGAAGAGGAAGAAGAAGAAGATCCAAAGGACGATGATGACCACTTCTCTAATTATATGACCCAAGAACTTGTGAATACCGCCACAACCGAAGAAAAGAACTCTGACGACGAAACATCGAGTGAAGACGATGAAATCAAATATGAGGACGACGACTATGAAGACCCCAATGATGACGGACACTCGTACAAGAAAAACAATCTGTTGTACGATGACTCAGGCTCTTTAATACAGAAGGATGAAGAAGAGGACTCCACCGACTCAGAGGATGAGGAAGAGATCGAGGAGAAAAACACGCTAACCAGAGCCGCCAGCCATAATGAATAGACTAATGACTGTATGATAGCATGTCAATAAACAGACCAATAATTCAAAACTCATAAATGAAGCGAGTGAGTGAATGCAGGTACATCTCTTACTCTGTAAAAAGCATTCCTCTTTCATTAAATCTATATGTACATGTATTCTTTAAACAATTATTATGACGACTAATTCTATACGACGATTGGCTCATTGAGCTCGGCTTTGATTATGTCTGGCTTTACTGGAACACCTCCAATCAAACCCTTACTCAAAGCCAAAGCATCAGATCTCTCATTAACAATACCATCGTTGTAGAACTCGTCCATTATTGGATGCATGAGGACAGAGTTTGTTTTGCTAATAGTAATAGTAGTATTTGTTGGAACGCACATCCAGTCATTTCTCTCAAAGGTGAGTGGTTCACTGGCAATCATGATGACATCTTGAGACCTATCAAGACGTTCCATCTTGAAAAGGCCGGGTTCATACTCGAAAAAACGAGATCCTGTGCTGAAATGAAGTGATGCAGCTTCATCAGTCTTGGATGTAATATACCTGCTAACAACCAGAGATTCTCCGTCGGTAACTGCAAAGTTAAGAAGCGAAGGCTCGGAGGTTACTTCTATTTGCCAGTTTTTGATGAGTTCAATAGTGGTAAGCAAGGCTATTCTTAAAACTTGATGATCAAAAGTAGTATTTGAATCGGATGGATCATAACCCATTTTATCGAGAGAATCCAAATAAAGAGCAAAACAACACTCTGAGTCAGTTCCACCTTGAATATTGAGGAAGAATCTATCTTCAACGTAATTGATGATTTTCTTTTTGATCTTTTCAAATCCAGATATTCCACCATTATGCATAAACATTAATCTACCATACAGAAAAGGATGGCAATTAGTCTCAGAAAGAACACCTTGAGTAGATGCTCTAACATGTGCAAACACGAGTTTAGACTCGGTACTTCTCAGAAGATTATTAAGATTGACATTGTTCCAAGCTGGAGTAATAGCTTTAAAAATGCATGGACTACTACCGCTGCCTGAATAATAACCTACCCCAAAACCGTCACCATTGACGGGATTTCTCATATCTAAACGCAACCGTGAATCAAAACTCTGATTAATAATCAGATGGGCTGGCTTTGTGAGAAGATCCTCTAGCCTATATGCCTCCTTACCTTTGAATATCATAAAACGACACATAGCTGAAAATTCGTGATGTGAGATTTTATGCCTAAAGCGGCAAGATGTGGCTGCAAAAGACTTCAACTAGTAGATTTTATTTTTATGAGAAATTGACGATAGCTAGCACTACTGGGTTACAATGGTGGAGAATTTCCTGATATGTGTAGAGAAATAATAGCGTTTGATTCCACTCTAGTTTTTCTAGTACTGAAATGACGTCTGTATGACTAATCGATGAAATGAATGATCTGTCGTTAGCTCGGTTAGAATCCACTTATTGTACTTTCTTAGATGAAGTGTTTACTACTTGTTTATATAGAGTGTACACAGCTTGCTTAGTTAAAGACGCTCCTGTATCCTCCCATAAATTATTTAATACAATACCAAGAGCAATGCGTATAAAATAGTAAATATGTCAACTCTATGAAAATCACACTTCCATGATTTCAAAAACAAATTTTAAATATAATTACACTCACCCCGTAATCTACTCCTCTTGTCATCACCTGTTACCGTCTAAACACCTCATGAGCTATTATCTCACCACCTGATTTTTCCCATGACCCGAAAACCTTATCGCCCGGAGATTGAATCCCTGACCCCAGATATCGCATCCGAAATTGGCAGACGGCAAATTAGCACGATTTTTTTACCCATGTCACTTTTCAGAACATTACAAAACAGTGCCAGCACTATAAGCATCTTCCATAACCCAGCAATTGCATTGCTGACCAAGATTTATGGGATTTTGACTCAAGCAGATCTTAAACTTAACAATAATGGGGAAAAATTTATTATTGATGTCCTGCAAGATACCTTGCCTACTTATGATCAATATAAGTTGATAGTCAACAACTGTTTGAAGGACACATATTCTAAGAATGCATTACGTGCGAGCTTTCCATTTGTTAACACTTCCACTTCGGAGCCTCAAGGGAAAGATAGAGTGACCGTAAAGTCCCCTGTTGAATTAGGTCACCTTTCTAGTAGTGGGTTGAAAACCTTCAATGAAGCCGAGTACAATTTAATTGTAGAGGCATTTCTTGGATTAAAGGAACAAGGTAATCCAGAGTTTGCAAAGGTATTTGCTGCCCCTCTTGTAGTGGACTGGGACCAAAACTTGATTGGCAATGATGAAGTTGGTTTACAAAAAATCCTTCACAAGTACCGTCAATGATGTCATTATATATATATATAAATTGAAATACATATGCTACAGTAACTGCATATTTCTCTTACCCAATGGTCATTATGAGTGAGTTAAACTTAGTCTTTCCTTAATTCCTTGCTTCTGTATCTCAATTCCTATCACCACTCTACTGCTACCCCACTGTCACTACTAGAATAGGAATCTAGCAGCTCGCGAAATATGTATCTTGTAACATACAACTCAGCATCAACAGTTGCCTGGATCGCCATTGGAGTCCAGAATTTGGTGCAATTATATCTCCTTTACATAGGCAGTCCTGAAAGCATCTATATAAGCAAGTACTATGATGGATATCCTCACAAACTTTTAGTGATAACCCAGTCAATTAATGCAGTATTTGAGATTGCTCATTCTATCCTCGGTATTACCAAATCACCAGTACTTATGGTATTGGTGCAATTCTTTGCACGTTGTTCCATTACTATTGGTATCTGTTATTTGAATCCTCAAGCTGAAGGTAATTATAATGCAATTGCGTTCCCTATTATGTTGATAGCATGGAGTCTTACTGAGATCATCAGATATCCATACTATGCTATCAAACTTATTTCTGATGTCCCCAATTGGTTAAATTGGATAAGATATTCCGCTTTCATTGTGTTGTATCCCTTGGGCTTGTTTTCAGAGCCATGGGTGATTGCAAAGCTGTTGCCTTCGATTACTAGTAGATTTCAGTACTGGTTTTTCATCATTGGTTTCAGTCTCTACATCCCCGGATTCTACGTGTTGTATACGTATATGTTCAAGCAGCGCAGCAAGGTCTTAAGCAAGCCAAAACTGTCCTCAGATGATAAAGAGAGTACTAAAAAGAAGAGGTAGCATATAATACACACCATCTAAGTTCCCCTTGCTTGTCCCTCCGTCGAGTCTCTGTTGCGTCTCTATTGCGTCTCTGTTGCCCCCAATATCTCCTTGCTGACTCCCGTGCTCTTCTTTGTTTGAATAAACTGAACTCTCCCGTTCCCTGGTTCATCAGCTTTTTTGTGTGGGGTAACCACAAATGTACTGAAGTTCTCACCGCTCAAAGCGGATTTTTCAATGGCACCCAACAAATGGCTCGTAGCCTATAATAGCGTATCCACTTCGTTATGGTCAATTGTCTTGTTCAATACCGTATTCTTGTCCATTGCATTAGGTCAACCATTGGTATTTGAAAAGACCAATAAGATCACTACTGGAATCCAGACTTTGGCATTGGTCGAAGTGTTTAATGCTGCATTCGGAATCGTAAGAGCATCGTTGATTAATACTGGAATGCAAGTATATTCAAGATTGCTTGTTGTTTGGGGTATTTGGCAATTATTACCAGATTCTCCAGCTAACTCCCATTGGAGTTATATTACTGTTTCCATCGCTTGGGCATTAAGCGAAATCATTAAATATAGTTATCATGCATCCAGTTTGACTAGTGCTGTGCCATACTGGTTGGTTTACTTACGTTATACTTGTTTCATTGTCTTGTATCCAATTGGTGTTGGCTCTGAAATGACTATCATGTACTTGAGTTTAGATAATAGTAAGGAAGTGAGTGTTTACTTGTACTACTTTATCATCTTCAATTTGATAATTTACATCCCATCGTTGGTTCATTTATACTCCCACTTGTTGAGACAAAGAAAGAAGGTATTGGGGAAGTATGCAAAGGAGCAGGAAAAGAAAGTGCAGTAAGAAGAGCGACGAAGAAAGGGGTAGAGAAAGCAGTAGAGAGGTAAGTAGATATTTATTGTAATAAACTCTTGGTATGCTATAACTTTGGTGATCTGGTGAAGCCGGTGATCCGGCAAGCTCTTCGGTAACCCTCGATCGGATACCCTCTATAGACACTCCTCTAGCAACCCCTCAATGTGTTGTACTATGGTATCTTGAGGATCAAAATACTTCTCCTCCTTCACAGTGGAAAAATATGTCTTCTTTGTCTTGGTTAAGTTTTCATTATATAAGATCCGGATTTTTGCTAACACATATTCTTTTGAATGAGACTTTATTAACTTGGAAAGGACACTGGTTACTAAGTGATTAGGAACAAATTGGTACCATCTTACTTCCCAGCTTACAAGTTTCATAATAGTGAACAATATGTAGTCCATATCTATGAAGTTGTGTTCGAAATTGGAGGTGAAAGAAGTGAAAATATTATTCATGACAAGAATCATTTTGTTCAAGTATAAACCATTGGAATTAGGATCAAGTAAATGATCTCCGCTGGTAATAAATTCGTCATATATTGCAATTAATTGCACTGAACTATGATAATTAAACTTTGTTGTATCTTTGAAATCATTCATATTAGCAGTTACCAAACAACTAATTGCATTCTTTAAGCTGTATTTGACATTCCAACCTAATAAACCCATAATTTCCCATTGGGTAGATGAGAAATTTTGTACTATATCATTAGCATTTAAATTCATCAAAGTCTTAAGATCTTTTACTATCATTAGTAAGATTTCATCCAACCACCAATTAGTTGGGAAATTGGCTTGTAAGAGCATAAAATTATCCCAACCTGTTTTTGCAACAATAAATGATAATAAGTCAAAGATCCTTCCTTTGATAGAACTTCTATTGAAACCAAGTACAGACAGATCAATATTTTTTACAAGATTTGAATCAACTAGAGAAATTTCTTTTGGTGGTTTACCTAAAAGTGGATTTTTGTAAAAATCGCCATTGATTGGATGTCTTAAACTTGAATTCCATATGAATAAAGTATCCCATATAGTCTTAATTTTACCATCTGTATGAGGTTGTGGGAAGTACTTATTAAATGTTTTCTCAGTTATTGGTTGTTCTAAATGAAGTTCATTTAGTTTTTCAATATATCTTTCAATATATTCATCTTTTATACCATAATCAACACCATTAAATAAGTCTCCTATAGGAAAGGAATTAATAGTAACTACTGCCATTTCATAGTTCTCTAGTAAGGCATAAGTTAATGCTAAATAAAACCAACATTCAAAATCTAAGGGTAATATCTTGATAGTGTATTGAGCTAGTTTGAGTGCTAATTCAAAATTAAGATTACTTAATAAAAACTTAATCTGTTCAATGAGTATTAAACAAGATTGAGTAGAATAAAGACTATGAGTAGTGAAATATTCACTTATTAAGTCTATGAATTGCTTATTAGTTCTTGGGTTATTAGGTAAGTTATACAATTTAATTTTGAGATATGGTTGATTAACTCTTTCTATAGTATATTCAATTAATGATTCTGATTTATGGATTATTCTTACCAAAGTGTCAACCACTCTATTTCTATAAGTATTGGTTTTGATTGTAGAATTTGTACTACAACTTGAAACTAATCCATAGAAAGGATCTGAATCAGTTAAATAACCTTTACCTAAGAAAGATATTAATAAATCCACGCTAGTTTGATCATTGAATTGATTGAGAGATACTAAGCCTGTCAACTGAATAGTTGGTCTATCCAATTCATAATATAATCTAATTAACAGTGAACAGCTTAATTCAGACCATTTTACCAGGGAAATCTTAGCTATATTTATAGTATTGTTAAGTCCAATTCCATTATTTTGAATGATTTGATAAGATTTGTCAATGAAAAATGTCTTTTTCGAAACTGAACCTGGTGTCAATGTTAATTTAAGCTTGAAATCATGTTTACTAAACACATTATAACTACAATATGTTATTATGATTTCATTCTTATTAGTAAAGAAATTTTGAAATATATCATCATTACTTTTATAGACTTGGTCTTCTATACTTTCGATTCCAAGCCATTTAAATATATGCTTCTCAATAGAATCCGTTGAGTTTTTATGATTTAACCCATTAATAAAGTGATAATATCCAATATATCCATCAGATTCGGTGATTTTCATGAAATCATCACTATTGAATTGGGACGACGTGGCTCCAGCATAAACTCCCACATGTAGAAGATCGGATGGACCTAGAGCATTGGGTTGGATGGATTGGTAATTGAGTCTGGCCTTGATGTTACTTCCGTAGCTGGCCTCTCTAAGACGGGGGAACATGCGAGCGAACTTCGAACGAAGTGAGAAGTGAAGCGAGAAAGTCTTGGAGCGAGTGGAGAAAAGTCTTGAGTCAGAGGGTTGTATGTAGAGTTGGGGATGAGGAGCTGTGGAGCTGGGAGTATTGCCAGTACTTTAGAGACCAAAATGCCATTAGTGGTTCTCATTTGGTTCTCATTTGGTTCTCATTTCTCTAGTGTAATTTTCTATTCTAGTAATGTTTCTAGTACTCTCAAGATTTCTCTCCAAGTCTTTCTAAAAGTAGAATAATAGAAAGAGATACTGGAGAGCTTAGAGTACGGTACTACTTCTAAGAATAAGTCGCTCTGAACTCCCTCCTGTTCTGGTTATCAGAGTACTGACATATATCGTAGAGCTCTAATAATGTATATAAAGTCCTCTCAAATTCCACCTCTCTCGCTTTCGCTTTTCTCACTTTTTCTCTCTTCTCACTTCTCACTTCGAACAAAGTTCAAAAGTTCGAAGCTCAAAGAAAATATGGCATTCACAGCTCCCGAGGTCATCCAGCAACTTGACCAGGCAAGAGAGCTAGCATTCTCCAGCAAGGAGATGTTCCCCCAGGTATTAAGACAAATCCTCAATTTTGTCAATAACCCCGAACCTTCTATTAAATTGTGGTGTGCAGTATTTTTGAAAGATGCCTTTCAAAGTGACGATAATATATTGAGTACTAGTGATAAAGTGGATCTAGCAATTGATGCTATAGATGGACTTATAACCTTATCTTTACAACCAGATGTTAAGATCTTTGATAATGTTATTAATACTACTATAGTTGTATATAAGTTAGTGTTTAAATATGTTAGTGACAATGATGGTTCAACTGATATGATATGGAATAAATTGAATCAACTTAAGTCGAATTTAGTTAGTAAATTCAAAACCACTTATCCTTTGGAACCTACTGATTCATTAGAACATGATTTAACTAGAAACTTATTAAGTAAGATCGAGTTAGTTAAGTTGATAGGAGTTATAATTGATTATCAAACAAAATCAAATTCTGATATATCTAAATTTAATGCTAATTTCATCAATTCAAATCATTCTTTGATAAAGAAAGGTGTCATACAAACAGAAGCAATTGCTTTGTTAGATGATCTTTTACTGGTGTTTGATATTGATATATTAATTGCTCCCCTTACAAGTGCAGTTTTAACTGAATTAACAGTAATAGTAAAAAGAAAACATCAATTTGTACCTAAAATTTTAAAGGTTATTGAACAATATGATACTAATAACAAATTACAATCAAACTATCAAACTATTGAAGAGTACAAGTTAAGTAGAAAATATGTTGATAGACTGGTAAGAATTTTTATAAATCATTTATTGAAATATGAACTTGTTCCTCCAAATTTTCAACAGTCTTTCAATCAAAAACTTCAAATATTGATAGAAAGAGGTGATTCTGTTAGAAGAAAGAATATTTTACTGCCAAGTGATAAGGATAGTCTAATTAAAAAGAAGAAATTCGAAGGTTTCGTTAATTCAACTAAAAAACTCGAGAATTTGGATTACAAAAGTCTTTATTGTTTAATTGATCCTAATGATGAATTAGCAAGTTTTGATTTGAGTTTAGTTCCTCAGCATCATTTAATTTCAATGACTCTTGCTGCTTTAAAAAGAGTTGACCCCAATCGTCTTAATAAAGCATTGGATATAATTTCTGATAGATATAAGAATGCATTAGAAACTGGTGCAAGTAAAAGGAAATTTGACGACTCTGATGAAACTAGAAAGAAATTCAAATTCGATGGAGAACTGGATGAAGAAGATGATGAATTTACTAAGGAGGTTTATAATTTACCGCCACCAAAGGAACTTTCATATAATGATAGAAAACAACAAATTAACCTAATCATTCATAATTTCTTTGCTGCTTCAAAAATCGATATACGAGAAGTAGAACAAGCAAAAGATAACGGTGAAGATACAAATGATGTAAACCAACAATTAACTCGTATTGCTATAAAACATTGGGGTAAAAAGTCTTGGTTAACTATATTAACAAGATTAGCTACTAGAGGTATGAAACCAGTTAATTACTTAACCAAGAGCATTGATGATGAAAAAAATGACGAGCTTAGCGATATGATACGTACAGCGATTTTTGATTTCTTCTTGGAAGATATCCACTCCAGAATTGATATCATTATAGAATGGCTCAATGAAGAATGGTATAGTGAAGTTGTAAATGGAGAACTTGTAGCCAAAAACTCCATACAACAAGAAGTCATGGAACTCTACGAGAAAGGAGAAGTACAAAACATAGATCAAGAAATCTTCGAACGTACCCAAAATATTAAGGTAGAGACACCTGTATATAATAAATGGTGTGGGAAAGTATTAGATGCAATTATACCATTTTTGGAAAGTAATGATAGAAAGATTTTCATCAGATTGTTAAGTGATCTTCCATTCTTAAACGAAGAGCTTGTATCTAGAATCAAGTCCTTATGTTTAGATCCAGTCAGAATTAAATTGGGATTTCTTAGTCTCCAATACTTAATTATGTACAGACCTCCAGTTAAACAGAGTTGTATTGGTTTATTAGAGGAACTACAGCAAAGCGACCAGCAAGACTTGAAGGATGAAGCTGGGAAGTTACTAGCCAAATATAAAGTTTGAGGGGTTGAGACTGGAACTACAAC
This sequence comes from Yamadazyma scolyti, assembly GCA_003707025.2. Lineage (NCBI taxonomy): Eukaryota > Fungi > Ascomycota > Pichiomycetes > Serinales > Debaryomycetaceae > Yamadazyma > Yamadazyma scolyti. The sequence goes on along the minus strand of PPMW02000016.1, from coordinate 148,042 downwards.
AATGTGACCAACAAGTCTTCGTTGAGGCTGAAGCCGAGACTAAAAAGTTCGTCTGGACCAAAAAATATGTACCTCCAGTTGAACAGCGTTGTGCTCGTTAGAGGACCAGCAAGACTAAAATGATTGGAAATTTATCAACCAAGTATAAAGTCTAAGACGGCTGAGGCTAAGATTGAAAAAATTGGTCTGGGCCATAATGTAATATATCTTCGCGTGCTAAATATAGTAACAAAACATTTCACCATTACTACACCGTAGAATTATAAATACCTCTCGATCTATATACTTTTTGGATTTACGAACATGCTATCCTCTTGAATCTGCTGTGGCCTACTGAAGCCTACTGAAGCCTGCCGTATCCTGCGTATCCCTGATTTAATCATCAATGCCCACCATATATTTCACATCCTGCATACACTCCTTTACATACTCATAGATTTGTTTCAAATTTGAGATCTGAAACATGTCCCACTTCAGTGCCCAGAAGGAGATACTGAAGTATAAGCTTGACCACCTGACGTTTGATCTTATCGATATCGATAAGTTTCACAACACTGCGTGGTCTACAGTATTTAGTTATATGTGGGTTTGGATCTATATGTTTTTACTGTGGGTATTAATAGGTGTTGACATTTATACGTGTTTGAATATTTTAGTATTCCATAAATGGGGCAAAGAAGATTACCAACCATATGCTTATTCTATTGCCAAGTGGATCTTTACGGGATGTATCATTTTCCAGTTTGTCCTTCTTCTATATCATTTAATTTGGGCACTTCACACTTACCGAACTAAGAACATCGCGTTAGCCTATGTCAATAGCATCACCAAGATATTGTACACAGTAAAGCTGTATAACTACCATTGCTTGTTTCATAAGATTGAACAAGATGGATTCTTTGATTGGGCAGCATTTTTAGCATATACAGAGATGGATAATGCTCTACAGATTTTGATCGCTGATACTCCAAGGCAAGTGATCAATATACTTACTTTACGTTATTATGCTACAGATGGAGACGTTTCTAATGATATAATTTCCAATATCAAGAAGATTGCTAATACTAATTTAAGACTTTCTATTATTCTTTCATTCATGTGTTTATCTATAATTATTTGGTCTATATTCTTTTTTCAATTCGTATTAGGAATGATCTTTTATATTCCTATTAAAGTTAAAGTAAGGAACAAGGGGTTCAAATCCCTTAAAAAATATTGTTGTTCTGTTGTTAATGATAAGGTTCGTTCTTTGGTACTTAAGAATCATAAACCCAAGAATGAACTTATTGAACAAGGTATATTGGATCTTCAACAGATTAAAGAGAACCCACTTCTCAATTCCGATAGCGTTCAAGATTTTCATAAGGATTTTGCATACGTACATTACAATGATAATAAGAAGCTAGAAGCATATAGTCTTGCCACCTTGAATGATCAAGAAACTTTGAATCCATTTGGTTCTCAGGCCTCGTTGTCAAAGGGCTCTCAAAATCCTTTTGGTCAAGGTTCATTAACCACCAGAGCTGAAGATAAGTTATCTATTAACTCTCAGGGATTGAATGACCGAAATCAATCTATAAGTTCATCTGGGTTCAATGATCGCAATCAGTCGGTAAGTTCATTAGGGTTCAATGACAGAAATCAATCGGTTAGTTCACTTACTAAATTGCAACCCGAGAATCCATTCACTGATCTGCAATCTTTGAAAACTTATGAGGAAAGAAATCAGTCATTGTACAGCTATTCAGAAAGAAATCAGTCTGCGAGCTCACTTACCTATGGAAGCAGGCAAAATTTGATTGCCAAACCAGACCCACTCAGCTTTAAGAAGAGTTCTACAGATCCTTACAGTAGGAGATTAGATTCACGAACTGAAAACATTGCATATCTACCAGCACCATTATCTGCTGTACCACAGTCCCCAATATCAGACGAAGTACCCTACCCAGCCCGAGACTTCGAAAGTCTGGATTCAGAGGAAGAGTCAAAAACACCGTATCCAGTACGTGGAATTTCAGTATTTGATAAATCTAGAAGACGAGCACCTCCTGATGATGATCTTGGAGATTCTAAACCATCGGATGTGTCAAAAGGTATGTACCCACTCGATTAGCATAATATATATAAACTATTTACAAACTTTTATTTCTTGTGCTCCTTACGTAATTTGGCCAACTCTTCATCTGAAATAGGTGGAACAGGAATATCGCTCAAATCATCGGCTGTTAAAGTCTTCCAAGTGTATAAATAAACTCCTAAAGGAATAGCACCTACAACGAATAATCCTATAGCATTTTTAGTAAAATACTGTGAACGAACTCTGTATAAAGCAGGGGTAATCTCAAAAGTCTTTGCATCTCTATATTTGTTATGTCCTTTTCTATCTGGTTAGTAACGTTCAGTATCTTCCGCTATCAATACATACGGTAATCCAATAACTGGCATGATGTGATGAATGAGAAGAGAAAAAGTGAGACTATCGAGCCGTGAAACTATCGAGCCTCAATAAAATTTACTCACTACAAATCTATTAGTCTACACTTTAAAGGCCTATTTATTTGTGAGTCATGTAATTATTTACTTCGGGACTTTTATGTGTACTTGTTTTGGCCTTCTTAGGGCACAAAGACCTCTTTTTTAGCATCGTCTTGGCCCCTTGTAATTAGCAGCATTGCCAATATTGATTAGCACACTCTAGTAATGATTTAAACGCCACAAAGTGACCTTTCCTTGATCATTACCGATAGCCATAAGCGAGCTATCTGGAGAAAAATCTACAGCAGTAACTTTACCTAAAGGAGTTCCACTGGTTGGCCAGTTAGAGTATACTGTACCGGTTGCAACATGTACTAACCTTAATGCATCTCTTTTAGCTCTAGAGGCAATAACCAAAATCTGTCCATCATGGTTAAACTTTAAGGTGGAAATTGTAGTGATAAGGTTTTCAATTGCTTTGATAGGCTTATTTGAGGCTCTGTCATAAATATTTACAATACCCGTATTTGTACCAACAGCCAAATAACGGTCATCTCTTCCACCCAATTGTATGGTAGTGATACCAATCCCACTATCATCTTGCCATCTCTTTATGAGTTTATCTGTATCCAAGTCGAATTCCCATGCTTCACCTGCTGTGTTGATTATTATTATTACTTTGTCGTTTCTCGTGATTGAAAAATCAGCTATGGTTCCTTCTATTTTGAAATTTTTCACAAATTGTCCGGTACTTCCATTCAACATGTTTAAATGACCCCCTGATCCAACCAAACCAACGTATTTACCTCCAGGTGATACTTTGAACTTCTCCATGGACTTCTGAAACTTTTCTTGCCCATACATTCTTGAAATCTTTTCGACTGATGAAGTAGTTAAGTCCCACTTATGCATATATTTTCTTCTACCACCTGCAAAAATTACATTTCCAGACCCGAACTGTGCACTATAAATAGGTACATCATGAAGGAATAGACTTGTTACTAAGTTATTTTTGCTACCATCTATGTGGTAAATTCTCATTGTTCTGTCAAACCCAGCAGTAAGGATTAATGGTTGACTCTTATGAAAACTAAGCGCCTGTATTCCTGATTTTGATCTTCTTGCAATATTAGCATCCTTGAGTCTTGATATGGCAATCTTATGTGCCGATATGAGCTTGAGTTGTTTGGTAACTGTGAATTTGTCTGTGTTGTTTAAGATTTTAAGTAAGTTGTTGGTGTTCCCGCTTGAATCTTCAGTCTGTTCATCCTCCTCTTGTTCTGTAGCTTCTAATTTTTCAGGCCATTCAGGACGTGGGTATATTTTTTCAAACTGAGATCTAAGTCGCTTGACGTATGACTTTCCATCAATGGTATCATCTTCAGTATATTTTCGAAGTTTCTTTAATCTATCTGAACTAGTTAGTGAAATGACTACTTTCTCATCTTCGCTATCAGACCATGCTCCTTCACTTTCAGTTTCAGTATCTGTTTCTGAATCTTGTTCCATTGCATCATCTACTTCCATTTCTCCATCATCTATAAAAAATCCATCTTCGTTATCATCTACATCTGAATCATCATTTTCAACATCTTCTACTTCACTTTCTTCCTGTTCGTAAAGATTGTCGAGATTACGAAGGTTGGACTCAAAGTTGTCCCAATCCCCAAATACTAATCTTTCAAGAGCAAGCTCTTCTTCATCCTTAGGTGGGATTTCAACAGTTTCCATGGCGATGAGATGAAAATAATTTATGAAAATATCGCGATGAGAAGAGCTTCGAACGGAGTGAGAAGCGACGTGAGAAGCGACATAGGAGATTAGGAGAAAGAAGTAGGAGGGGGGAAATATAGCCTAGGGAAGGAGTACAGCTACGGGAAGTCTATGTGCTGTTAATTATGTGCTATATACACTTCACCTTCTTTTAAGTTCAATTATAAATGCAGTGAAATACTTTTTGAATGCCTTGGCATCATTTTGGTTTAAGTTTTGTAGAAGATCTTGTTTGATTTGCTCATTGATTCCATTCTCATCCAAGAACAGGCTAAACTTAGTTGAGAATAACTCATTTGCGGTCAATGATTTCAAAAGAAGTGCTAACTCTTGTATCACACCTCTATTATCGGCATTGATATCGCCTAGTTTAAATGGTAAATCAAAACTTAATCTTATTGCGTTAGATACAAGATAATCATCAATACCTTCGATTGGTTCGAAGCTATTTAAACTGTATGTATCTTGAGGATCATTAATTTTTCCATTTTTAAAAACGGATAGAAGGTTCATAATTTGGGTGATTGCAAGTTTATTAACACTATAATCAATTTCACTTGCAGTCACCTTATTAATCTCATAACAAATATTGAAAATGTTATCAATAATTGTTGGAAGTAATGGTTTATTAGTTTGAGTAGTCAATAATGATGTTTGATGATTCAGAATTATTGTACTTATAAATGTTAACATAGTTTTTTTCAAAAGGATTCCATCTCTAATACTTTCTTCTGTATCATCTCCCATCTTCAAGGTATTTACAACCTTATTAAATAATGGTGTAACAAGACTGTTCAAAAGATTATAAATATTCTCATTATTTTGAAATATATGAATAATCTGATTAATAAATAATAAGAAATCAACGAGTTCAATCATTTCCATATTAGATTCTACTAGTAATAAGACTAGTTTATTAAGTTGTGGTACTATTTGATGAGTTAAGACACTAATAAATCTTGCAAATGCAAACCTAGCACTCTCTCTAACAATTTTATGACCTGAATATGCTCCTAGTACTATTAAAACCACTTCAGTACAATTCCTGAATTTTTCCATTATACTTTCACCATATTCATTCTTGTTTTCAAAATGATATCCTCTAGCAAAAGTACCAAGAGCCATAAAAGAATGATGCACTAAAATAGGTTGGGAAGGATTTTGTAATAAATCAAAAATTGGTTGTAAAACAATATCTATAAATTCTAATTTTGAATTATCATTAATCTTATGGATTGATATAAGTAATCCCAATGCTTCATATAAATAAAGTTGATTAGAAAATGTCAGATCTTCTTCATCTGAATTAACTGGTGGTGCAATTAATCTCATTTGAGGGACTAATTTAGATACAAGTTCACCAAGAATTTGATGATTATTAAACATTAATGGTTGTACTAATTTCATAGTACGAAAAAATAAATACCAACTTCTATACTTAATACGTGTATCATCATCTAAAAGTCCTAATACTAAATAAGCTTCTATGACTCTATACATGAATTGAGCATCAGGACTAATTGAAGGGATTATTCTAAGTATAGTTTCAAAGAAATTAATCCTAACAAGTTCATGTTGAAATAATTCAAAAGGTGTATTAACAAGTCTTGTTCCGAATTCAATTACTAGATTCATTGCATCTTTAGGTATAATTTGATTCTTTATAGTATCATGAAAACATACTAATTGGAACAACCCTAATTCTACTTCTATCCAGTTAGTTGCTTGTAACGATTCATTGATGATCTTTGGTACAAGTTCGATATAAAGATCTGGTATCAATATAGCAATAGTATCTTCAAAATATTTCAATTTAGTTCTAAATTCTTTAAATTCTGCAATTAAATCGTCATCACTTAATTGAGTATCTTCATCATATTTCATCTTTAATACCAGTTTTTCAAATAACAGAGCTAATAATTGTCTATTAATAAGATCTGGATTTTTTCTTGCTAATAAAAGATACTTTGTAATGAATCCAAAACAGGCACTGGAAATTTCATCATATTCATGACCTAAGAAATCTAAAGCATAAGGCCAATAAACAGCAAAGAAAGGTAATGTCAGTTTGAGTAATGGTTTATCATGATCAATAATACCACATAATTCAAGTCCAATAGTATCTATAAGTTTAGCTAAATTTTCTAAAAATTCTAAATTATCTTCTGGTGGTAATTTAGCTAAAAGGGTATCGAGTTGTAATAATGTTAAAAGTTCAAGTTTTTTAGTACTATTCATCTTTTTACTGATTATCTCAATTATTGTAGTACATGCTGTTATGCTGGTTGATGTTATTAATGTGTTAGTTATAAGATCAATTCTATCTTTAGAAATGAATAAGGTGATTTCCATCCAACTTACATATTGTCCAATAACTTCAAGAGCAAGAGGATCACCATTCTTAGCCAAAATACTAAACCAACATTCAACTAATCTTGGCATATCTCTGGTTCTAATTGTATCTTTGAGTACTTGATTTCTTTCATCTATAAATGATGATCTCAGAATTAATTTATCACCGATTTCTGCATGTATTGCCAGACACAATCTTAAAAACAAATCCAGTGCTTCATCTGAGCTAGCTGCTAACTCTTCCCATTCGGTTAAAAAATTACTATTAACGTTGATATAATTTTTACAAAAAAGTTTAGAAAATACAGCAGCAAATTTATTTCTAATGAAAACCAGATGTTGTTTCTTACCTAATGTATCTCGTACAACCTGTAATAACTTCCTATTCAATTCGTATGACTCCTCATCGCTAAGTTTAGAGATAAATTCATCGATTACTTGAAGTAGAAAGAACACAAACTCATCATTTATAACAGTGTAATTTGTGGTGAAAATGTTGACACACAGTAAATATCCATCTTTGGTAGACTTTACGGAGTTTATGAACTCAATAGCCTGTTGCTGGATGGCTGGATCAGCCCCTGGCGTGAGTGCTATTGTGACAGCTTCGTTGATTTGTGTCTCCATGATGAAAATTTTCCTCGAGCTTCTGAGCTTGAGCTTCGAACGGAGTGAGAGCGAGCGAAGGCGTGGAGCTTCGAATGGGGCGAGAGGTTGTAGGGGGTGGGGAAGAGTAGGAGAAGAGTGGAAGAATGGAGTGGGAGAGTGGAAGGATGGAGTAAGAGAAAAGTGGTGGGGAGTAGGAGATTGGGAAGAGTGATGTGGAGGAGAAGACTGCGGGACTGGGAAGAGTATGGGAGTAGGAAGGGTGATAGGGTGGTTTGTCAAGGAATGGGACGTAGGAGAAATATAGTAGTCGATAAGCGTAAAAGAGGATGAGAAGGTGCAGAGTAGAGATATATGAAGGTCACGCGAGGCCAATAGTCGTACAGCTCTAACGATCTTGAATTATATGGCCCTATATTGTGCAAATCTGGTTATATACAAATATGTATTCATGGCAAACTAACGTATTTCTTTAACTTTTCAGGAATGGCATCGTATAAGCCCTTGGATTCCAACCATGTCTTAGAAAACATTCTATCACTATATTTATGACAACTATCAGCCAAGATAGTTACAACATTAGATCCTTCAGGTAACTCTTTGGCTACTTGGACAGCAGCGACTACATTCAAAGCACTAGTACCTCCCACGTAAATTCCTTCTTCATCTAATAACCTGTATAACATGACTATACTCTCTTCATCGGGAATTTTAACACTATCATCCAAAAGATCAATTTCTGGAGCTAAGTTATCAGTTACACGACCTTGTCCAATACCTTCTGTAAAAGAAGAACCTCCACGGACAAGTTCTTTACCTTTTGATTGAATGTAAGAATGTAAAACACTTCCTGGGGGATCTGCGAGAACACACTTAACACGATTATTACTGATAGTCTTTAAATAACGGGTTATACCAGCAAAAGTACCACCAGTTCCAGTTGAACAGGTGAATGCTGTAACTTCACCATTCAATTGAGCCCAAATTTCAGGTCCAGTGGTCTCAATGTGTGCTTGTCTATTAGCAATATTATCGAATTGATTGGTCCACACAGCATTGGAAAGACTTTCTGCGTGTTCACGAGCTTGATGGTTATAGTTCTTAGGGTCTGTGAATGCAACCGCTGGAACTGGATGAACTTCAGCTCCGAGTAGCCTAAGAGTATCAATCTTCAGTTGAGCTTGAGTATTAGGCATGTAGATTATACACTTATATCCTCTAGATCTACATACATGAGCAAGGCCAATACCAGTATTACCAGCAGTTCCTTCAATAACAGTTCCACCTGGTTGAATCAATCCCTTTGACTCAGCATCTTTAATTACATAAAGAGCAGCTCTGTCTTTAATCGAGCCTCCAGGATTAGCAAATTCCGCCTTAGCATAAATATTTCTCCCGATTTCAGCAGAAATCTTTGGAAGTCTAAGTAATGGAGTGTTTCCAATTGCACCGGTGAACCCTGACTCCGAAACCAAGGGCACAAATGGTGCTCCGCTATGAATCAATCTTTTCAACATCACCTCTAAAGCCAAATTCTTCCAACCTTTTTCTTCAATTGAACGCGGCACGTGACATTTCATCATATGCAGAATAAGCAGAATTAGGTAGACAAGCTGCAAGCGAAGATGATATATAGGAGAGGCTTAGTGAGCTGAAAAAGGAGAAGGGGAAAGAGGAGAGACGGAGATATGGTACATTAGTAGATATAAATAGTTAATCTTCAAGATCAGTTTCACGAATATGAAGCTTACAATGACGAGTCATGTTACTTTTAACTGAAAACTGTTTGCCACAATCAGGCCAAGGGCACTCAAAGAGCTTTTCACCGGTGTGAGAGTACATATGAGTCTGTAATGACGAAGGTCTTTTAAATTGTTTCTGACAGATTGTGCATCTATTACGAGCAGCAGTCTGAGGGGTCATATTGTGGACCGTTGTGTGACGTCGCCTTTTTGGCAGCAGTTGTTCGTAAGTGGACAAAGTGGACCTCGGTGGAGACAAGTTATAGTTAGCTTTATTGGTGATATTTGATGTTGGATACGTTGGGTATGTTGGCATATGGAGCGAACTCAACGGCGGAAGATGATCTTCTTTATCGTATATATGTGGAAGATTAGGATGATAATTATAACTGCCGGTACCGGTGAGGATATTCGTAGGTGCCAGTGCCATAGACACTGGTGGAAGACTAGCTGTTGGGGCTGTACTAGACCCTGTGGAACCCGAATACGAGGGCCCAGAATAGCTGGATCCCAAATAACTGGAACCGGAACCCGGATAGTTGGAAGAACTAGGATAATTCAAGGGATAGTTGATAGGATAATGTAAATAGTATGGAATATTGGATGCAGGATGGACCTGGGGAACAAACGAAGAAGCAGATGCTGCATTGTTGGCCGTATAGCGGCTATTATGATCAGCCTCTCGCTCAACTTTGTCAGACATTCATAAGCTTTAAAACAAAGAAATCGCAATTATTATATCTGCCGACTTTACGAAATGTTCGTAAAATGGCAAGTCATACATGGCGGTAATACAAATATTTTTTAATATTTTTTGTACCCCCAAAGGTTAATTCCGCACTGAATTTGTTGTTAATAAGCACGATGGAGTGATTTCACTCCCGCCCGCGTCCGCTTCGCGCCTGATTTTCGTTCTTGACACGTCCATTTCGTCCTTGACACGTCCTTTGGATCGGCATTAATTTTTCTGTGGAGATGAAATTTCCCAGACACGACCCATACCCGATGGCTGGCGATGGGGTCTAAAAATAGGAAGATGGCTGGCAATTTAACTAAATCAGTAAATGAGATCAAATGCTGGTTGAATCATGTTTACTTAATGACGTCTTGTGTGCCTGATTGCAAGCATTGTGTCATGTCTTAATGTACAAACCAAGCCTTCTATTGATGTATAGAAAACTATATAAACCCTGATATATTCGATGAGTTGTATCATTACATTCTACAGATCATCATCATCATCAAAATGTTAGCCATCTTACAATTAATTGCCATTGCAACCGCCGCTTATATTCCATCTGACAACTACTCCACTTTAACTCCAAGTGCTGCTCCTACTGGAACCACTGACTATACCGCTAGCTTTGGTATTCAAGTTGAAACCATTGCTTCTGCTGTTGCTTCTGGTGTAGCTAAAAGAGAAGTTTCTCAGATCGCTGATGGCCAGATTCAAGCTGCCACCACTACTGATGCTCCTTCAGCCCCTACTGGTGTCGTTCAACAGATCGGTGATGGTCAGATTCAACAGCAATCTTCTGTTACTGCTGTCAATCCTACTACCACCTCCGAGCAGCCTCAACCATCTGTCATCGGTCAAATAGGCGATGGACAAATTCAAAATCAAGGTTTAAGTCAGATCTCTGATGGACAAATTCAAAACCAGGGTGCAAGCCAAATCTCTGACGGTCAAATCCAAAATACTGATGACTCCGGTAATTTGCAGACCTGTGCCACTGATAACTCCTTGTCTATGACTTTGAATGGTAGTATTTTAACTGATTCCAAGGGAAGAATTGGTGCAATTGTTGCTAACCGTCAATTCCAATTCGATGGTCCTCCACCACAAGCTGGATCTATCTACGCTGCCGGTTGGTCAATCATTGATGGTTACTTAGCTTTAGGTAACAACGACGAATTTTACCAATGTTTGTCTGGTGACTTCTACAACTTGTACGACCAGGATGTTGCAGATCAATGTAACTTAGTCAAGTTGGCCATTGTTGACTTAGTCAGTTGTTAACGAATTATGAACGGTATATAGGAACTAAAAAGGAACTAAAATGTATAAATTGCCTTATTATCACTCACTTCTTCAAGTAATGGATTCTCTCTCTAGTTCTCTGGTCATCTAGTCCACTTCCCTTGTCCCCCTTCTTGTATACTCTACGTCGCTTTTAACTCCGTCCGAAGCTTACTACAATCTCTAGAGAAGCTATATTACATTTTTCTGTAACCTACGCTATATCCAGAGTCAATGAATATCTGGCTATCATTCTCCGATTCATTATAGAACAATGAAATCGAGTTGAAGCCTTCAAATGGATCGTTCTCTTCTGTCTTTTCCACCCCTTTTTCTTTTTCGAATTCTTTGTCGAACTTTTCTGGTTTTTTGTCCCCTTTTCCTTTATTCAAAACAGGAACCATTGGAGGTTTTACGTGTCTTAAAAGTGCCCAACTGATACTTTTAAAGAATGCATGGTTTTTTATGTCAGCAGCCCCATTTTTGCTACCCAATCTTTTGTTTTCGTCCTTAATCAATAACTTTTTTATCAACAGTTTACAACTGGAGCTTAAATTTTTGTCCCCTGGAAACTTTGGTTCTTTCTTTAATACATTGGAAAATGTTTTCTTCCTATCTTTTCCCTTAAAAGGAGTGGTTCCACAGATCATTTCATATACCAAGATACCTAAAGTCCACCAATCAACTGCAACAGTGTGACCTTGTCCTCTAATAACCTCTGGTGCAATATATTCTTCAGTACCAACAAACAGATTTGTTCTAAACCCTTCATTACAAGATCTGGTGTCTACCAGGAAATCATGGGAAACTCCAGGTTGTTTAGCAATATTTGTCTGTTTACTCAAATCAAAATCCAGAAGCATGATATGACCTGATTCATGCAATAAAATATTTTCTGGTTTAAGGTCCCTATAGATAAATCCTTGTAAGTGGAGATATTCCAAAGCAGCGACAACCTCAGCAGCATAAAACCTAGCATCCGCTTCACTAATACATTTACCAGTACGAGTTTGTAAAGCTCTGAAGAATTCTCCACCCATACAATATTCCATACAAAGATAAAGGAAATCTTGGCTCTGAAAACAATGGTATAATGTAACAATAAATGGATGATTACTCCGACGTAAAATGGTTTGCTCTGTTAAAACTCTTTGAACTTTGTTTCTACGCAACATCTCTTTCTTCTCCAATACTTTCATAGCATATAACTTGTTACTACATTTTTCTCTGACAAGCCAAACACGACCAACATCTCCTCTTCCTAAGAGTTTTATCTTCTCGAAAGACTGTGGCCCAACTACGACATCTAGAACTTTAGTAGATGCTGATGAGTACATTCTACCACCGCTTTGAGTCGAGGATCTTGGTCTAGAAGGTGTCTTTAATTCCCCTATATGATCAGATAAATTGAATTCTTTCACGGGAACAACTGGCAGTTTCTGATCAAGAAGTTTCAATAATGGAGCAGATGCCACTCTACGTAATTTCTTTTGTAAACCTTTAGGAGGTTCTTGATGTGGTGGCTGAGGAGATGGTGGAGTAATAGTAGGATCAAAGTCTGCAGGAATGTTTCTTTGAATGGCAGAAGCAGGCGAAATCTCTTGCAGCAGTTCACTTCTATGTGCTAATTCAGGTTGCTTTAGATTATCTACCAGAACCACTGATTCGTTATGTCTAAGTGAAACTGTTAGATCATCCTCAACTTTAATTGAAGGTATTGAAGGTGTCATAGAAGCTGTTCTGGGCCTGCCAAATCTACGCAACATCGATATAGGTGCCTCTATGGAATCATTATCGGTGGTTCTTTGATTTCTAGGTGAAGGTGTCAACTTAAGTAAATGTTTTAATTTTAAAGGATCTGAGTCATTCAAACTGGATGGCGATCCATTATTATCATGTTTGTTGATGTTGAGGAGCCTGGAAAGCGAAATCGACCTGTTCCGTCTAGTTTCTGGTTGTAGGTCTGCTGGTGGCTTTAACATGGTCAACAAAAATTTTCCGCACTCCGCCTTCTATATAGTCAGGGGTACAAGATAGAGATAGATTGGTAGAGGAAAGTAGGTATGATCTTGATTGGATTGTAATCTTCAAATTTCAAGGTACTCTGGCCATTTTGAATTTTCGAAATAGCTGGTCTGGATCTTTTTTAGTATCTCATCGTAGAAGATCGTAGATCTGAGGAAACGTACATTTATATTACATGATTATGCTGGTTGTAGTTGGTCCAGTATTGATGTGAAAGTGATAATACTAAAGGAGATCTAGCATAAGTGAGGAGGAAGAAGGAAATTAGGAATACTATTCTTGATATGGTAAATATGACCACAATTTCTACATATCATTTTTCCATTAACAATGTTAGCTTCAGCTAATAAATTATGCAAATCTCTCAATACCACAGCATCTTCTTCCATTATTGGATCCAAATTCTCTGGTTTTTGTGGCGGTAAACTATTATTACCTAAGTCTTTAGCTACACTTAAAACAGCATCCCAATTTAATTTCTCAAGCATGTGTACAATGAAATCTGGTTTGAATTCTTGTGGTACTATGTTCATTTCACATTCTTCATACTTCAATGGGAACAGGTCATCACTACCTGAACATGTTTTTACAGCACACTTAACAAAGTTGGTGGTTAAGAACTTCATTGAAAAAATTGCGATGAGCCAGCAGAAAGAAATAGCAGCACAACAGAGACCCCAGAAAGAGCACAGTACAAAGAGCAGCGCAGTAGAAAGAGCAGCGCCCCAAGAATAACACAGTAGCACTTCTGGAAGTTCCATAATTGTCTTTCCCTCTCTCCACTCCTTATTCACTTCTGTCTTCCCTATCCTATGTACTTACTTATACAACTATATACAGGATTATAACAATTTCTTGTAAGTGACAGCTTTACCCTCTATACCAAAAGACATCAAGCAATCGATAATCTTTTGAATAGCATGAGGTTCAAACAGGGAAATGACTGTATCTATATGAGGGCTCAACCATAGAAGACGGCCCATATCATCTGAATGATTTATGGCATCTATAAGTAAAAGAACTAAATCTTGAGTAAAGACATTTTTGATAATGAGATCAATATCATCTGTATCCACCACGAAATGATCCTTATAAGCATTATTCAAAGATAATAAGATTGTTTCACCATCATGAATAGACTGAAATACAAGTTTATCGATTATTGAATCGATGTAATGGAATTGTTTATGTTTAATGCAAATTGAAATTATATGGTAAATTTGGGACCTTTTTAAACCAAGTTTTTTGAATTGGGTATACGAAATATTAGGTAATTGAGGTTTAAACTTCAAGAATCTTGACCTTGAAATAAGACGTTCGTATTTCGACCTATTAAAGTAATTTGCTAATTGGTTCACTTCTGTAATATTCAAGAATTTCATTAAATTTATAATCTGGCTAATATTTTGTAAGTGATCAAAATAATTCATTAAGGTTATAAGAAATGAAGGATCTATTTCTATTATAGGTTGATAATACTCAGTTATTAAGAGATTATCTTCAAAAGGTAGTGCAAGTAAGCTAGTTTTAAATTTGTACGGAACTAAATGTTGAAGAATAATGGTCTCATAAACATAGAATCCTTTACTATGAAGTAAATCACATAAATGTCTTAAATCAGAGACTCTCGGTGGTGATTTCAATAATAAACGTGCTACCAGAAGTATGATATCATATTTCAAATGGTTTTTGAAGATTTTGTCTAAATCATATTTCAAGTCTTTATACTCCATAGTTCCAGTTATTGTACCACTAGTAAACCTCATAATTTCACTTTTTGAATAGTTAAGATAATTACCTGATTTATGATGATGATAAACCTCCCTGAAAAATTCATCACCAGTATATTGTCTATCAGTCTGTTCTATTGATTCTAGTAAAATTTTACTATCATGAAACTTTCCTTCTTTCTTCAAAAGATTCAATTCTGTTAAAATATTACTTATAAATTCATAGATTATACCTCTTGTTGTACCTTCAAGTTCATCAAGATAACGACCTTTTATTTCTTTTTCTATCATGTTACCTGATTTCAACCGGATATCTTCTTTAGTAATTTTACTTATGCTATCTTTATATTCTTTACTCAACTTTAATCTTCTATAGTCCTTCAAATCCTGTGTATCTACTTTTTTTCTGAGTTTTGCTATCATCATTTCATTTACTCCACCACTTAGACTATGATTGAATCGTACTATATTTCGGCCATATCGTATTTGACCCCGGTTAAACCGTACTAGACACCAGTCATATCGTACTACTGTTGGCTTCATTTGCAACTTTTTTTCGCGACATTTTTCAATACATTTTCAATGCGAATGGCGCGAGAGTATTGCGACATTTTGTTGAAAAACTGCTACGTATAATGAAGTTAATAAGCTTAATTACATCAATTCTTACACTTGGAGCTACAGTTTTGGGTAATCCAAACTTTAAAGTTGACTATTCTATTAAAGAATCACCAGAATCTACTGCTACTGATGTTGTTGAATTTTTTAATGGTGAAAGTCTTACATTAGTTTATACAGTTAGTAATGACGATGAAACTCCTATTGGTATCATTGGAGTTGGTGGACAATTTCTTGATGCTAAAACCAGTGAAGTTAATACCAATATTACTGGTGCTTCTGTTGGTCCTATCATCTTGGAACCTGGTCAGTCTCAACAATTCTCTCAAGTGATTAATTTAAATTTAGTTCCTGATAGTTATATCTTGGCACCACTCCTTTATATTACTGTTGGTGAAGAATTCTTGACCGTCAATCCAAGACACCAATTTGCTGTTATTAGTGATAAAGCCGTCTCTTGGTTTGATCCTCAACTTATTTTCTTGGAAATTGTATTGGTAGGTACATTTACTGTTATTGCCTATGTTTTATATGATCTCTTTGGCAAAAGTTACTTTGCTGGAACTGCCCCGGTTTCCTCTGGCCCAAAGAAGTCTAAGAAGACTGCAGAACCTGTTGACGCTTCGTGGATCCCAGAACACCATTTAAAAAGTAAAAAGAAGAAATACTAAGGACAGTGTAACTATGAGCTAAGGACGATGCTTGTGCTTGTAGCATTATGATTACAGTCATTTGTGCTGCTAGTGATCTGTATTGATAGCATTAGTGATGACAATTACAGTAATATGTGCCGATACAAAAGATCTATATATAGAATCATTAAAAAAAGTCCATTTAAATGTCGTCACGACATTCTCTATAAAGATTAATCTATGCGCAGCAAACAGTTTATATATGAAACTATACATCAATTATAAGCCACGGACGTACATCATAACAAGTGAAAGCCATGCTCTTATAGTACGACACCCCAATCCTAGTTATAAGACTCATCACATCCATTTGCATGCCCAAGAAAGTGAAAGTACCGCCATAATAGAGTTTCTCAAGTTAGATCAAGTAGATACTAGTCATTTCCAATGTATTCAAGACAATCTACTAGGGTTACTTGGATTCTTCAATATCAAAAGCAACATATTTATGGGTTTTATAACTGAACATAAAAAGATTGCTACTCCTAAATTAGGGGAGAATATCTATAGAATAGATGCAGTTGGTTTTCATTGTATTAACTCTGATGCATTCGATACAGTTACATCCACATCTCCAAGTTCAGTTAGTAAATTCCTTAGTAGTGGAGATTTCTTTTATTCTCCAGATTTTGATGTAACATCAAACGTTCAAGAAAGAGGCTTTGAAAATACCGAATTCAAACTCTTTGCTGATACTCCATACTTTGAAAGGTTTATGTGGAATAATTTCTTGAACTCGGATTTGATTCAATTCAGGAACAGACTTTCCATATTCGAAGCACGACTGTTTGATAAAGGAAATTTTTTGATTACAATAACGAGAGGTTATGCAAAAACTGTCAATGTGAGTATTAGAGGAGATAATGATGGTTTATTGACTCTCGTCAATAAGCAATCCTGTATTAAAGATGGTCCATTATTTGGAGATTGGGGATGTGATGATAAAGGAGCTGTATCGAATTTTCAAGAGTCCGAAGTAATTGTTTACTCCAAACAGTTCTGTTTTAGTTATATTATGGTTAAAGGTAATGTTCCTTCGTTTTGGGAGACGGAAAATAATAAATTATCTAAACTTATAAAGTTCCCACGACTGTTTGATGCCAGTCAACATGCATTTAGTAGGCATATGGATATGTTATTTAATGAATTTGGTGATGTACAGATTGTTCGTTCGTTTCCTACGGATCCTTCAAATTTCAAATATTCCTTAGGAAAAGCCCTCGAATCTCATATTGAAGAGTTTAATAAAGATGGAGATTTCTTACTTAAAGATACTTCTTTGAAAATTAAGAGTTCATACATCCGGAAGAATGGCTATTCTTCCTCCAATCCATATGATCATATTCAACAGCTAATAGACAACATTATAGAGTATGGAGCATTACTATATGATTTGGGAAATAGTCATTTCATTGGGAAACAATTAGGAGTATTCAGGATAACCACATTCAATAGTTTATCAAAAGCCAATTTTGTAGCTAAGATTATTAGTCAAGAGGTCATTGAACTAGCATTCAGAGATCTTGGAGTACCAATAAGCAGAGATCTACTCATTAAACATGCACAATTATGGAAGGAGTGTGACCATGTCATTACTAAAAATATCCAAAATTTTGTATCTTATTCTACTAAACTCAAGGGGTCTAGTGCCACGTCTGTAAAGAAAAACTTGAAATCTAAAGTCACTAAAAAGTATTTCAATTCAGTGATTGATCCGAAACTTAATGAGACTGCTTTACTTAAACTATTAGGCAGGCTACAGGACCAAGTACCTGTATCACTTAGAAATCCCATGCATGATTATATTAGAAGAGAATTGGATAAGAGGTCTGCGATATTTACCTCTACTAAGCTAATTGAAGTATTTGCAACTACCTTCAATATCAATGGTCAAATGTATGAAGATAGTATTAGTTCATGGATCAATTTGGATAGGGCTTATGAAGTAGTTTTGATAGGTATCCAAGAAATTATCGAGTTATCACCCTCAAAAATGGTTAACGTTGAATCTACCGCTAACAAGAAATTTTGGGAGTCTAAAATTCAACTGGCTTTAAATAAGACTGACAAATATCTTGTTTTGTGGAGTGGACAACTTGGAGGTTTGGCACTTTTCTTGTTTGTACGATCTGGTGAAGTAAATAAGATAACTGGTATTGAGAGTGGATTAAAAAAGACGGGATTCGGAGGAGTTAGTGCAAATAAAGGAGGTATAGCATTAAGGTTCAACTACGAAAATACAAAACTATGCTTTGTTACATCACATTTGGCTGCTGGATGGACTAATGTTGATGAAAGACATCATGATTATAAAGTTATTGCAAAAGGAGTAAAATTTAGTAAGAATAGAAGAATTAAAGATCATGATGGTGTGATCTGGCTTGGTGATTTGAACTTCAGAATCAACATCAGCTATGAACAAGCACTTGAGCTCGTCAATGAAAAGCAATTCGGTAAGCTATTTGAATATGATCAACTTAATTTACAAATGGCCAAAGGTGAAAGTTTCCCATTCTTTGATGAAATGGAAATCACCTTTCCTCCTACTTATAAGTTTGATAATGGTACTAATACTTATGATACATCAGAGAAACAAAGAGTTCCCGCATGGACAGATAGAATCTTGTATATGAGTAAGTCAAAAATCATCAAGCCATTGGAGTATAAATGTGTCGATGATTTAATTTTCTCCGATCATAGGCCTGTTGTAGGGAAGTTCAGGATAAGCATCAAAGTTGAAAATGAAGCCTTGAAAAAGGACTTAAGTAATGAGTTAGTCGATGTGTATAGACAGAAGTTTGGCCCTGATTTTGTTAGTGGGTCCTTGATCAATGACACCCAAGGACTACCACCACCAAGTACAGATGCAGAGAAATGGTGGTTGAGTGGACCTGCCAAGATTTCAATACCAGAACTCAATGGCAAGATCATTAACCCACATATGATAAATCCGTTCAGAGATCCGGAATTCTCCTCTTAACATCATGGCCCAATTACTGTGCATATTCTATTATTCTATTGCTGTACATAGTTTTTCACTATACATGCACTCATATATTGAGCGCCCTTATTTGTAGACGCTATTTCGTGTCATAGGTGGTGGTCCCTCTATTTGGCCTCTTTGGATGATACCTGGTCTTCTGGTTCCTTCTTGGTTATGTTCTCTGCCTCCTGGAGGATGGCATCCATCTTTGCATCTAATGCATCAAGCATTTTTTCCAACTTTGTA
This sequence comes from Yamadazyma scolyti, assembly GCA_003707025.2. Classification (NCBI taxonomy): domain Eukaryota; kingdom Fungi; phylum Ascomycota; class Pichiomycetes; order Serinales; family Debaryomycetaceae; genus Yamadazyma; species Yamadazyma scolyti. The sequence continues at coordinate 128,780 of PPMW02000016.1, read as the reverse complement.
GCCTGTTGCTCAGCCTCATTGAGTTGCTTGTACGTATCTGCTATGTCTTCCTGTGTCATTTAACTGAGAGAAAATTATTCTCAATTCTTTGGATCAAGCCAATGGCGTAGACTAATGGCACTCGACTACTGCAGTAAGACTCTAAGGGTATTGAAATGAGGCTACGGTAATATTGCTACTGGTAATAAGCTTTGGGTATAAGGTTTGCCCTCTCTTTGTATCTATTCTCTTATGATAATTCTCTTATGAAAACTCTCTTATGAAAATTCATCTCTTACAAGCATATTATACATTGATGATTGCTTCAATGAAGGGGTCCAATTCATAGAAATGTTCTTAGGCTAGTGTATATCAAGCGATGTTGCATTACCATGTGGTGGATGTAACCTTTTTTAGATAATTTTTTATGTCAATCAAGAACGTGTGCAGATTCGGATTTAATGTGTCAAAAACATGAATTCTGCCAAAATTAAATTGTCTCCAAAAAGTCAAATCTGAAAACCTAAAATGGATCCAATAAACTCAAAACCGAGATCATGGAGAAAGTACAATCAAAATCATACTATCAAAACCTTAGATTAAATACTACAAGAGTCTTATCGCTAGTGATATGAAATAAATGTCCTGTATATCAATTTATAATATTTCCAAAAAGGGAAAGGATACGACTGAATTTCTGAGAGTTTAAGGTTTGGCACTACACGTGGAGAATGAGGTTATTGTTACCATCGTATTTGAACGTGTTTCTCCTCATTTGGCATAAATATCACCGAAGGTCATCATTTTTTGATCAATATGAGTGAAAAGAACATAGTCACTATCGAGACTGAAGTTAACAAAGGTCACTATGTTTATGATGCTGAAGAGAGAAAGAAGAGATTACTTAAAGGTGCAAGTTGGAAAGACATCTTGATATTAGTAGCCTCAGGATGTGCTTTGATATCTGACGGTTATCAAAACAATGTCATGAGTATTAACAATAATGTTCTTGGTTTGGCTTTCCCTGACAATTATACCCCAGATATGAAGACCAATGTTTCCAACGCCGGCTTAATTGCTACTATTTTTGGTCAAGTTACTATTGGTGTATGTGCTGATTACTTTGGTCGTAAAAATTGTATTATCATCGCTACTGTCTTTTTGATTGTAGGTACTATTATGTGTGCTGCTTCTCATGGCAAAACAGTTGATGGCTTATTATGGATGTTGATCATTAATAGAGGTGTCACTGGTTTCGGTATTGGTGCAGAATATCCAAGTTGTAGTGTATCAGCAAATGAAGCTGCTAATGAGTCAGTTAGAAGAAGAGGTGGGGCCTTTGTTCTTGTCACTAACTTACCTCTTTCTTTAGGTGGTCCTTTTGCTTGTATCATATTTTTAATCATCTACCAAATCACAAAGAACAATAATGCATTGTGGAGAACAATGTTCGCTATAGGTGCATTCTGGCCCTTGTCTGTCTTTTACTTCAGATTGAAGATGTCGACTTCTGTATTATACAAGAAAAGTGCTATTAAGCGAAACATTCCATATTGGCTCGCATTAAAGTATTGTTGGAAGAGGTTACTTGGTGTCTGTATCACCTGGTGGTTATATGATTTTGTCGTATTCCCTAATGGTATTTTCTCAGGTACCATTATCAAGACTATTTTAGGTAAGAATGGAACATTGGAAAGAACTGTTGAATACCAATTACTTCTTACCATTATTGCCATTCCTGGTCTTCTTGTTGGTGCTTATTTGGTTGATAGAATCGGTAGGAAATGGACCCTTATTGTTGGTTTTTCAGGCTATTTGGTCATCGGTTTGATTGTAGGATGTGCTTACTACAAGTTGCTAAAGATTGTTCCACTTTTTGTAGTCTTCTATGGTCTTCTTCAATCTTTTGGTAACCTAGGACCTGGTAACTGTATGGGCTTACTTTCATCGGAATTGTTCCCGTCTCCTATTAGAGGACATGCTTACGGTTTTGCTGCAGCTTTTGGTAAAGCTGGTGCTGCAATTGGTACAGCTGTATTCACCAAGATTCAAATTCATTTAGGTGATAGATGGACTTTCATTATTGCTGCCCTCTGTGGTATTGTTGGTGTTATTACTGCCTTGCTCTTCATTCCATCACTTACTGATGATGATTTATTAGAACAAGATATTAAGTTCAAAAACTATCTTATCGAAAATGGCTGGAAGGGCCACTTTGGAATTAATGATGAAGCTGATCAAGACTTCATTGTTGAATCGGACGACTACTCTGATAAATCAAGAACTTAACCAATTCAGTTATTAATAATTAATTTAATATAAAAATCTGAGTAGCTATTCACCATAGAATGAATCACTCTGTAATAGTAAAATGTGCTCTGTTACCAACCATTTTGTAGCTTAGAAATTAAAACAAAATGTCCCGCTCGTCCTAAAATGTTGACCTGCACTTGTGGCTGCAAATGCACCTAAAAAACCTCCTATCTTCAAGTCGTCCAACAAGAACTGCAATTTGCAGCCATTTTCCTCCTTCAATAACCGAAACACTCACAACCGGCAGGTTAAACTACGAGCGACAGTGGTTTTCGGTTACCAACTCCGGTAGCGGCGGCCACAAATGTCGAAATGAAATGTCGCGAAATAATGGAGTAAAATGGTGCGACATCTTGACTCATTTAAATAGGCTGTTAATTATTCCCCAAGTTTTAGTTTGACAATGGTTATGTTAAAAGATCCAAGTGTCAAGTACACCCCATTCCCACCTATCGACTTACCAAACCGTAAATGGCCATCAAAGGTCCTCACCCGCCCTCCAAGATGGCTTTCCACAGACTTAAGAGATGGTAACCAATCATTACCTGATCCAATGTCAGTCGATGAAAAGAAAATTTACTTTAAAAAGTTGGTTGAAATTGGTTTCAAGGAAATCGAAGTTGCATTCCCTTCTGCATCACAACCTGACTTTGATTTCACCAGGTTCACAATCGAAAATGCTCCCGATGATGTTTCTATTCAAGTCTTAAGTCCTTGTCGTGAAGATTTAATCAAGAGAACTGTAGAAGCTTTAATCGGTGCTAAAAAGGCTACTGTACACATATACTTAGCAACTTCAGATTGCTTCAGAAATATTGTTTATAATATGACCAAGGAACAATCCATCGAACTTGCTGTCAGATGTACGAAATTAGTCAAATCGTTAACTAAAGATGCCCATCCTGAAACTGATTGGGATTTTGAATTTAGCCCTGAATTCTTTAGTGGATCTGGTTTAGACTATACTGTTCAAATATGTAGTGAAGTTCAGAAAGCTTGGGAGCCTTCAGCAGAAAAGCCTATCATTTTCAACTTACCTGCAACTGTGGAAATGTCCACTCCTAACGTATATGCTGATCAAATTGAGTACTTCTCCACTCATATTCCTAACAGAGAGCAAGTATGCATCTCCTTACATCCACATAATGACCGTGGATGTGCAGTTGCAGCGGCAGAATTAGGTCAATTGGCTGGTGCCGATAGAGTGGAAGGCTGTCTTTTTGGTAACGGTGAAAGAACGGGTAACGTTTGTTTAGTTACCTTAGCTCTTAACTTGTACACTCAGGGTTATTCACCTAAGTTGGACTTCTCTGATATCAGCTCTGTTATAGATGTGGTTGAAAGATGTAATAAGATTGCAGTCCATCCAAGAGCTCCATATGGTGGTTCATTAGTAGTATGTGCATTCAGTGGTTCCCATCAAGATGCTATCAAAAAAGGCTTCGGCGTTCACGAAAAGGAAAAGAAATCAGCAGCTGGAAAACATGTCAAATGGGAAGTGCCTTACTTGCCATTAGATCCTCAAGACATTGGAAGAACTTATGAAGCTATTATTAGAGTTAACTCTCAAAGTGGTAAAGGAGGTTCTGCTTGGGTTATTTTAAGAAATCTTGAGTTGGATTTACCTAGAGGCTTACAAGTCGACTTTTCTAGAGTTGTTCAATCCAAAGCTGAAGTACAAGGTAGAGAACTTACAAATAAGGAATTGTGTGACTTATTCAAATCTAATTATTGCATTCTTTATGAAGACACTGATACTGTGTACCCCTACAAATTGATTGACTACTCCCTTGCCTCTGGTAAAAATGAAAGATCAATCACAGTTGAGTTGGAGGTTAAAGGCGAATATAAGGTCATTAATGGTAAAGGTAATGGACCAATTTCTGCATTTATAAATGCTATCAAAAACGATTTAAACTATGATTTAGACGTTAAACATTACCATGAGCACTCTCTTGGTAATGATTCCAACTCTAAAGCCGCAACTTACATTGAAGTAACAGTTGATGGTGACTCGACTATTTGGGGTGTTGGTATTAACGAAGATGTCTCTTTTGCTTCCTTCCTTTCTTTGATTTCTATCTTGAATGGATTACAGAAATAATTCACTGGTTATTTATTGCTATAAAATATACGTATTTATTCTAATCGTCCGATGGCTTATCCAAGTGCACTTCTTTGGTTGGAATGTTAACGATAGCCTTCTTACCGACCAATACTACCTGAGGATTTTGTGGGGGGACTGAATTCCAAAGCTTAGATAATTTAACTGCCAGATATGGCCATACAAATAAGATAATACTAAAAGAAGCAGCCCAACCGAAAACGCCTGGGACCTCTCTTAATATGGTAGGGATCAATGTCCCTTTAGGGAAAGCTCTCTGGTTGGAAAGCCCATTCTTTATACTTGCACTCGCATGTTTTGCAGGTTTACTCTCACTGGTATACTGAAGTACATTGATTCCCTCAGGTTTTGGAATCCCAGTTTTAACTAATGTTCTTTTGAATACTCTACTAAACATATTATATGTTAATTCAGTTCAGATGGCTTTAACTTGGCTTAAATACCTTAACGACCAAAGCCCCACATCCCTTAAAATTGCTTAGTTGCTTTTTGCAATTCATGCCCTTTTTTAGTAGTATTCACGAATCGTGCTTCACTCAATATTGATATTCGTTTATTAAGTTTTACAAATACAAATCATACAACCATACCTCTATACAAATTCGATTACACCTTGATGGCTTCCTCATAGCTTGGTGGTGGACCAGTATAAACAATATTACCCTTTTCATCAAACTTGGTGTTTTCATCACTGACGTCAACTCCTTGTTCTAAGGCCTTGTTCTTTTCTATCTCACCTACACCTAACTCATCTCTAGCAATCCAAATATGTGGCTCCTCATCGGTAACACTTGGGTCGTTATAAGCATTAGCAATAAATTCAGGATTATACTGCACATAGTTGAAATAAGCTTCTGGCATTATTCCTCTGATCAATTCGAATGATTCCAGCTTTGGTTGGAAAAATCTCTTTAACCAAGAGACTCCCTTGGCTGGGTTAACCTTATTCAAATTTTTCCTTGTGTTTCCTTCAAGGTCAATGGGTTGTTTTTCCTTTGAAGAATCGAATGGCGACTCTGTTATTTCTTGGTCGTTTTTAACGGAATCATCAGAATCAACAATAGTGCTACCACCTTGTTGAGCTGGTTTCTCAAGTGTTGGCAAAACTTGGTCTTTAGTGGCATGTAATCCCAATTGGTTACCACCTTCCCAATAGTTTTCACCTTCAACCTTGATTTCCTTGGCACCCTGGTCGTGAATTGGATATTGGAAAGTCTCATCACCAGCAGCATACTTGATAGCTGAAATAGGAACAATGTCAAACAATGATAAAAACTTGCGTTTCATCCAGATATGAGCAGCAGCAGAAGCTGCAATAGTAATACCTTCAAGAGCAACACAAGCCCAGTTCTTTTGGAAAACGAAAAGAGCAGTAAGACAAATTTCAGCCAAGTAAATACCAACATATAACTGTAATAAAGCTCTTGGATAGAATCTACCCCTGGCATCATTGACATTTGGTTTTAAAACATAAGTCAAAGTGTAAGTGTAGGCAATGTAGATGAATACAAAAGTAAGGAAAGCAAATCCTAAGATCAAAGGAGCAATAAGGGCGTAGATAATAGCAATTGAACCCAATAATTGGTATAATGGATAAACAGTAGACCAACCTGGTTGTGCCAAAGTAATATATCTATTCCATTTAGCTCTTGGAGTCCCATCCAAGATCTTACCCAAGAATTGAGCTAAGATCAAACCAACAAGCTGACACAATAAACCAGAAGAAATACTCAACCCTTGCAAAACAAAGTATGAAATGTAGAAGTTAGAAGCTGGAGGAATTCTCTCACCCAATAGATTCAAAGCTTTTGTAGGTTGCTTAACAATACTTGTAACAGTTGAAGAAGCAGAGGAAGCTAAAGTAACAACCAAAAATACATGAACCACTTGAAAAGCGTAAAACCAAGATTGACAGTAACCTTCAACTTCTTGAACAGTTAAACATCCAGAAACTTTACCCATTTTCTTAATGAAAGGAGGAACCAATGACATTAAGACGGCTAAAGCAACAACTGGTAACAAACCAGTGATGATACCCATTAACTTGGAAGGCATTTTGTCGATAAATTTCAAGAAATGGACTTTGTCAGTTAAAAAGTTAATGTTAGAAATGGCACCAACAACAGCAACAGGAATAGACCAGAAAATAATAGTTAAAGTTAAGACAGTGGCAGCAATGATCTTTTTTGATCTTCTCTTTGTAGGAGTCAAACTAAGGTTTTCCCAGATAACATCACCTGGAGCAACACCAATACGCCTCTTTGTCTTCTTAAGATCAGGATGGTAAGGAATAGCTTGGTAAGCTTTTTGTGTTTCCAATTGAGTAGGAAATTCAATAAAAACAGCTGGTAATTGAGTATAAGATTGATATTCTAATTGTTCTTTCTTGATCTCTTTATTCAATTCACCTAATTTTTCAGGACTATAGTTTAAAGTATCAACCTTTTCACCAATCAAAAACTTGAGTTTATGAGTAGGTCTCTTCTTACCATCCTTAAGGTACTTATCAATGTCGTCAGCAGGTTCTGGAACTGGCTTATTCTTCTTTTCAGCCTTAATTCTAGTTTTAACAGCTTTCTTAACAACTTTATTCAAGGTACCTTCATATTTCTTGGCTAATTTAGTTCTTTCTTTAACTTTATCTTGTAATTCCTTGACATCTCTACCATACCAAACATTGGTAGCAGTAGGGAAAAATGTTCTCAACTCGGATTCGGAATACAAAATCTCGGGTATTTCGGTCAAAAATAAGGTTCTAGTAGATAATAAAGAATCGTAAAATGGAGTAGTCTGTACAACATGTCTAAAAGTAGTATAGTAAACAATTTCACGGTAAATGAAAAAAACCACACTTCCAAAATAAATCCAACTTAAGAAGACATGAGCAAACGTCTTCCACTTATTTCCAACATTAGAATAAGATAACATGTCAAATCCTTCTCCACCTTTACCATGAGTAGCATTAACAGGGAAAAGAACAGGCCATAAAATAACACATCCTAAGAAACAAATACTAGCGAATCCAAATAAAAATCTAATGAAAAAATATCCATCAACACCAGTTTGTTGAATGATAAAACTTTCGGGTTTTGATAAAACATGACTGATCCATGAAAATAAACCTCTAGGAGTTTCATCAGGTCTTAATTCTTTTGGAACTTGTTCAACAGTTGTTCTTGGTTCATAAACTCTCTTTTGTTTCTTTCTTAATAAAATAAAAATTCCTAAAAATACCGCAAAGATCACCAAATTAGGGACCAATGTGGATATGAAAGCGGAAACAGATGAACCAGAAGTAGTGGTGGTACTGCCTGCCATCTTAATAATTTCTGCACAAAAGAAAAAAAAATTTTAGAGAAATTTTGTCGATATAAATAATAAACAATCAATTGCTTTCAATTAAAGTAAAACACGGCTATACCCAATGTGCATTGCTGGTTACAAACAAACAATCTGAAATTACAATGCGAGCCAAGTGAAATTCATCTTAAAAAGGAAATCGCAATCATTTTTTTGATTCACATGCACGAATTTTTAATCGAACATGACGTGTGACGTTTGTGTCCAGTATGTCCCTGCGTGGGTTATGGGTCCAATAGACTTAGTGCAGAAGGAACATTTTAATTTCTTTAAAAATAAACTTTTTAAGTCTTATTTAATGCAACCCCTTATTATCCTGTCAGGTTGTAAAGGTGACACCGAGGAAATTCTTTTCAGCATTCTCTGCGTCTTTTTCGTTCCTCTAGACAACTATGGCCAGGTCATAGATCCCGGCTCCTCATTGTCTCGCTCTTTTTATTATTGGACTTTTTGCTTATGTAATAATTGGTCTTAAATCTGCTGAAGCCCTTAAGTCTAAATGAAATAAGGCTATGGACCACGCTCATACTACGGTAGTGAAATTTTTCTATTTCAGTTCATATTACTTATATTCATATCACTCGTATTCATTGCTTAATGCCTTGATGTCTGGGTGACATCAGGTGGTGGTGTGTTTGGTGGTGGTGGTGTGTCTGGTGCAGCAAATGATGTGTCAGTGGTGGTCCGAGGTGGAGGACCTGCTGGTCTAGAGATATCACTTAAGTCATGCAAATCTGAAAGGGCAACGCCATCAGTTGCAGAGGATCTGTGATGTGCAGGGTTATTGACTATCTCGTTCTCTGCATGGTAGGGTGGTATACCTCCTTTAGCATTAGGGTTTGCATGAAACTCTCCATTAACATCGTAGTAACCCATATCTTGATCATTCGCCCTCTCAGTGTAGGTAGGTACGTAATTAGCAGGTACCTCATCCCCACCCGGTCTAGTGGGTTGATTGTATTGTGTTTGTGATTGACCATAAGATGGCGGCGTCATCCATCTAGTACCATAAATGGGCTGTAAGCCACTATTGCCTCTTCTTTTATTAACTCTTATTGTCCCGACAATTACAAGTAATACTATTACAATGAATATGGCAAAGAATGCCCATCTTGCTTCCGTATTGTTCATCCAGAGATCTCTCTTGCTCAATGAGTGGTCAAGGTACATTTTTTATAATATGGTCACCTTATAAGTTTTAGGTGCCGAGCATAAGTGCACTGCCTGCACATGACGACCAAATTTCTTAGGGCAAGTATTGGTGACCAAAACAGGCTTGGCTATAACTGATAAGCCTGTGGGGTAAACTGTCACCGTGGAGACGCCGTTTGATGTGTGGAGGTGCTTATTAATGATGTACACATTGTTATATACCGCAGACATTTTCAATAGCTCTTTAATATATGCGTACCATTCGTAAATAGTTATCTCGCATTATGATAGTTACTATCGATAAGTAAGCAATACTTTTATATAAAGATTTGGCCTATCTAACCACAAGGAATGATACAAGTTTACTTGAATCTTTAGTTCATATTTATACTCAAATTCGAATCGGTATTCGGCAATCAATTCCTATCACTCTAGTACTCAAAGCTCGTAGCGGCAAACAGGTAGAGATATGTAATATTAATAACAACCAAGACAAAGTTGTTAAGTTTTATTGTATATTGGTTGTTCTCAAAGCTATAATCACTAATCTACTTAGAAAGACTGTAACAACGAAAAGAGATATCTACTACCAACACGTTCTGTTGTTTAAATCCCAAAGAATCTCTAATAACCTCATTGATATGATCTCTACTTCTTTAGAAGTCGAGCCAGAAAATTTGGGTATATATCCTAGTCAAAAAGGGTTGATGTATAAGATCCAATACTCAGAACCTCTCTTAATTCCTACTAACTATTCATTTGAAGATTTTACATGTCTAAAATTGATTGTAGTAATAGAAAAAGAAGCAGTATTCAAAAATGTGGCATCTTCAATTAACGGTAATTCTAATTATATGAATGTCTTATTCATAACAGGTAAAGGATTCCCTGATTTTCTAACAAAAAATTTTGTGAAGAATTTAACTCTAAACCTAAATATCCCTGTCTTGGGATTTATGGATTCTGATGTCTTTGGTTATAATATTTTCAAAACATATAAGTATATAAACTCTGAAAATATTAGTAATCAGTGTCGATTTGAGGGCTGTTTCATTTTAGATTTCAACAGAGGTTATATAAACTTATCTTTAAGAGATTATAAGATGTCTATAACTTTCCTACAAAGTTTATTAACCATTATAGCAAACTCTCATGATACCTTAGAAGTAACAGAATTACGAAAATGGCAACGGGATATTCAAAGAAGTCTTGTATTACATAAAAAGAACGAAATGAATCTAACTTCTGAAAATTATATCCTTGATAAAGTCCGTGCCTTTTCAAGTCAAAAATTCATTGATAGTCCCTTACTTATGTCTCTATCAAATTCCATACCTGAATTCCATACCTGAAAATTATATAATATCACGTGATTGAAAATCTCTCTGAATAATTTCTGTCGAAAATTCAACTGGACAATTTTTTCCTTTGGATACTAATCTAACGTTTAATATGACATATACTACCAGACAAGTTGGAGCTGCTAATACTTTGGACTACAAGGTTTACATTGAGAAAGATGGCAAAGTTATCTCTCCATTCCATGACATTCCATTGTATGCCAATGAAGAGAAAACTATCTTGAACTTCATCGTTGAGGTTCCAAGATGGACTAACGCCAAATTGGAAATCTCTAAGGAAGAAAAATTAAACCCAATCATTCAAGATACTAAGAAAGGTAAATTGAGATTTGTCAGAAACTGTTTCCCACATCATGGTTATATCCATAACTATGGTGCTTTCCCTCAAACTTGGGAAGACCCAAACCAACAACATCCGGAAACTAAAGCCAAAGGTGACAATGATCCATTGGATGTCTGTGAAATTGGTGAACAAGTTGCCACTGTTGGTCAAGTTAAGCAAGTTAAGGTCTTAGGTGTCATGGCTTTGTTAGACGAAGGTGAAACTGATTGGAAAGTCATTGTCATTGATGTCAACGATCCGTTAGCTCCAAAGTTGAACGACATTGAAGATGTTGAGACTCACTTACCAGGTTTATTAAGAGCTACCAATGAATGGTTCAGAATTTACAAAATTCCAGATGGTAAGCCAGAAAACCAATTCGCTTTCTCTGGTGAATGTAAGAACAAGAAGTATGCTGAAGACGTCATTGCTGAAACTGCTGAAGCTTGGAACAGATTAATTAAAGGTGAAGTTGATCCAAAGGGTATTGATTTAACCAACACCACCTTGTCCAGCTCTCCATCTTACTCGGCTGAAGCTTCTGCTCCTGCTGCTGATCCAAAGCCTGCTGCACCAATTGACAAGTCCGTTGACAAATGGTTCTTCATCTCCGGTGCCCATTAATTATGTAAGTAAATATAACTTCAATGAATTGATCTGACTTGTCTTCGACACGACCTTTTGATTTAACTCTGACAAAAAAACCTCTAACGCGATATATGGATGTTGGGAAGCATATAAGAACAGCTATTCCACCTCGGTTTGATCCTTTGGTCTATACCCTTGAAAGGCATGGTGTCTCTATTATGGATCTCTTTGTACAAGAAACTTCAGGAAGTCTCGAGTCTATTCTGAAGCGAATAGAGAGGCCGTTGAAAGAGCTTGAAGACTTCAATCTCTTTCTACGACAAAGTTTAGAAGAAAGTTTTCAAGTTGATGATGATTCTGATGATCGTATACCCATGGGAATAGATCATTTAGATAAAGAGATGAATGGAGGTATACCTATAGGATGTGTAACAGAAATATTTGGTGAAAGTGGCGCTGGTAAGTCACAATTTCTTTATCAAGTATCCAGGCAGTCTCAAAAACTCAAGAGAAATAGAGTGGTTATTATTAATACTGAAGCAAATTTGGAAACTAAAAGATTGGAACAAATAGTCACCCCAGATGGACTGTTGGACAATATTGATTACATTTATTGTCCAGATTTGGAAGTCCAGGATCATATACTATTTGATCAACTTCCTGTGAAATTAGATAAAGATCGTTCAATCCAAACAGTAGTAATAGATTCAATTGGTAATCACTTACGAGAACAAGAATCGGCCTCAACAGTATCTTTTTTGAAAAACTATATTTTGGATCAAACCATCCAAAATGATAATGAGCTCATTGAAGAGAATAACAAGACCTTTGAGGATTACTTTAAGGTCTTTTTCAGGACAGATAAAATGTATGAACTGAGAGTAAACAAGAAACATTATGTTCAAAAACTATACAGGCATTTAAGTCGCTTAGCTCATGAATTCAATGTGGCTGTTGTAATTTCAAACCAGGTAACTGATCAAATAATCAATGCTGAAATTGAAGATATAGACCCTTTGGACTTAGACTATCAAATTGGTGCAATAAGTGGATGGAATAATCGTCAGATTCTTGATTTTCAGTCCCAATTTGAAGGAACTCAATCATCTGGGAAGAGACATGTGCCCAGTCTTGGTTATCATTGGTTTAAATTCATAAACCATCGACTCCTATTAATAAAATCATATCATCCCAAATTTGAACACCAAGGTGGTGAATTGCCGAAAAGGCGTAAACTTGATAATGACAACTACTTGGAAAAACCACCCAGTCCAGTACTTTCAGGTTGGAGTATAGAGAGATATATCAAAATCGTAGGAGAAGAGCAAAAACATCAGCTTTTGCTAAATAATTCAGGCTTTTTTGAATTTAAGTAGTTTTTAATTTTCATTTAATGTAGACTTAGCTAATATTGTGATGACGTGATAAGCTCTGTTTCTCAAACTGATACTAGTGAGGTAGTGGTAGTCTTGCGGTGGTTGCAAATTGAAATAAGCTATAAAAGTCTAACTAATTCACTTCTTCTTAAAGAAGCATCCAGACCTCCCTAACTAATATACCTTAACATATAGTATAGTCATATAATGGGACTTCTTGCAAATAATTTTATTACAGAGAAGATGCTACTAAATATTCAAGAGAAGGAGAAATTTTGTGAAATTCACGGATCAAGAAATAATCAAGTTGAAGTAACAGCAAAGTACAGTACATAAATTGGAGCCTTAAGACTAAGATTTCTAGTTTTAAAACCTATCGTTGGTCCTTCAAATAAATATATGCTGGTGCTGTCATGGTCTGTATATAAAGTGACATGGTTGTGTATATAACAAAATGTGAGCCAGGCATAATGACTGGCATTCAAAGGAAAGAATAAACATATGTGACAAAAGTACAAAGCATTTTCGGCCTATTAAAGAACCAGAGGTTATAAAGTGACCTTTATCAAACATATTACCACGTTATTTTAGAATTTACTCTGATAAGTTAATTGACCGCGACCTAATTTTAAAAATAAGACCATGAAGGTAAGTACATATATATGCATATAATAGCTAAACAGCTGATACTAACAGTCTACAGTACCTTGATGAAGTTGATATAGAGTTGGTGAATCAAGAACTTAATTTCCACACATCAGATAATAGCCTTGTAGTGAGAGGTGGATGTGACTTATTCACAACTAAACCGATTGGAAATGACCGAAAGTTGTATAAAACTATTGATAAGCATGTAAATCAAATGGTACAAGACCTTCAAATGTCTAAAAATATCGAGAAGGAAAGAAAAGATTCCATCCATTCTCTTTTTGGTTCGAGTCCCGTGATAGCTGATCAGCTTCAACCAAGAAGTAGAAATGGGAGTTTTACCAACAGAAAAGACTCTACTAGTAGCTCCAATGAAGTTGAACTGGTGGACGATTCACCCTTTGGTTCACTCAAGGCAAATAATACTAAGTGGACCTTTGTTAATTTGATTACTATTTTGAATAGCACTTACCCTGACCATGATTTTTCTAACTTGCAACCCACAACAGAAAACTTCCATCGTATTTACAACCCAGAGGACTTAATTCATAAATTTAACAATCTTATGACATCGCTAGGTAAATCACAAGATTCGATAAAATGGATATGGGACCGTATTGATAGCTACATGGATTTGATACCTAAAAATAATTCACCTGTATTGCAACCAATTTCTAACGACGATAAGGTTCGTAGAGATTCCAATAGGAAAGAGAGCTTTTCAGGACCTCGCAGGTTAAGCAACAATGGTGGCTCAGATTCTCCACATGCTGGTCATTGTCAAATTTATGAATTTACTCCATCTGATCAATCCATTACTGAAGATCTTAATTACCCCTACCAGACCATGTGGACGAATTACTGGTTCATCTATAATAAAAAGAAGAAGAAAGTTGCTTTTCTTTACTTAAACGCAATTAATAAGCTTCACTATTCCATGATAAATGGCAATAGAAAGTCTTCATTTACATCCAACCGCAAAGTCAAAAAGTCTGATATAATAGAAAATGATGACTACGATGATGATGATGACATTATGTCCGGTAACGATTACATGGATGAAGAAGTATTTCTTGATGACGAAGATAGTGACGCCATAAGTGATATAGAAAATTGATCTCTGTACTTAAATAGCAATTGCGGAATACACACAAATTAGTTGCTGCAAAATCCTAAAATTGCTCTTTGTGAGCTTGATCATAACCGGAGCTAAATTATATAAGGACCATATATTTCTTGCTCCTGAGTCATAGCAATGGTCCAACACAGATTAGCAACAGACGTTTACTACACTTTAAATGACGGAAATAAAATCCCAGCCTTGGGTTTAGGAACTATACCATCAAATAATGATCCTGCAGACATTAAAAGCCAGGTCATCGCAGCAATTAGAGCTGGATATAGGCACATAGACACAGCTTGGTTTTATGGAAGCGAAAAATTTATAGGCGAAGCATTGAATTTTGTCATATCTGAAGGCATTGTTAAAAGAGAAGATCTCTTCATTACCACCAAAGTATGGCCCAGTTTCCATAAGCACCCAGAGAAATCTATCGATCAGTCCTTGAAGGACTTGGACCTCGAGTATGTCGATTTGGTGTTGCAGCATTGGCCCATCTGCTTAAAGGGTGATGCAAATGGTCAGCCTCCAATTCCACGTGACGAAAAAGGAAATTTGATCTACGATGATGATCCTGTCAACGGTGATGCCTACATAGAGTTTTACAATAGAATTGAGGACTACAAGTTCAATACAGGGAAGGTTAAATCTGTGGGTGTTTCCAATCAATCCATCCCCAAATTGAAGAAATTGTTAAGAAACAGGAAGAGATATACACCAGTTCTTAATCAAATTGAATACCACCCCCAGTTGCCTGATCAGGAGTTGGTAGATTTTTGTCAAGAGAATAAAATTCTTGTAGAAGCTTATGGTCCAGTTGGTGGACCAGGAGCTCCGGTATTGAAATTTCCTTTGGTGAACGAACTTGCAAACAAATATGGTGTCTCACCTAATGAGATTGCAAATGCTTATCATATTTTGAATGGAAGAAGTACGCTCCCAAGATCTTCCAATTTGGCCAGAATCAAAGTCAATATAAGATTACCTGAGTTGACAAAGGATGAATTGGATCAATTATACCAAATTGGTGTCAAAAATCCAACTCGATACTATAGTGATGATTGGGGATATGGTATAGGTCTCAAGTACACGGAAGGGGACACCTTACCACAACCAAGTGAGTAGTTATATCAATTCATACTTTGCTCGATACATATCTTCTCTATATCGTTGAGATTTTTAATTCTCAAGATCTGCACCAGTTAACATGATACCAAACTCCACAAACCACACACCTGGAAAAACATGAAATTTCTTATTTCTCGGCAGTGGGGTACTTAAAAAATAACCTGAAACCCCATTTTTAGACTCAAAATTTGGGGTTTTGCCCGCTTTCTACGGACTAAGAAAAAATAACAAAGCCACGTTCGGAAAATTTCAACGAGGCTGGCTTCACCCCAATTTAAAGTGTATACATCTCTTTGTATGCAACATATCTTAGGGGGCTTGGGAACATGCCATCATCATAGAATACACTACCATCAACCGTGAAAATACTCTTTTATTTATGTCTGATTCAATCTTAGCCGTATAACAATAAATCTACCCCAATAAAGAAGTTAAAAATAAATTTTGAGCCATGCGCTAATCCCCACGATTTTTCCGGGTTGCATGACAAGTATGGAGAATGCAACCTAATCAACCAAATTTTGGTCCCCTAGTATAACATATTCCAATGAAAGAAGGACTATCTAAGTTATACAATAGAGAACAAAAGTATATCGATAGTTCACTATGCTCTAAGAGTATTTTTGATGCAAAAATATAGGCTTTTATCCGAGATATCACGTCCATGTTGTCAAAAATAACCACCTAAATCCACGGCGTTTTAAAGTCGTAATTTCAGTGACCGTGACCTTCAGGGTATAAGAAGGGGAAGCTTTGCAGTTCTTTCAATTCATCAAGAATCGTTTTATTAATATGGGACTCGAAGACTCAAAGTTATTAGCCAAGTACATTAACTTCGGAGAAAAGAAAGCTGGATCCTCATCTATGGGGATCTTGGTTGGTTTATTTGCTGCCTTTGGTGGTATTTTATTTGGATATGATACTGGAACTATTTCTGGTATCTTAGCCATGGATTATGTGACAGAAAGGTTCCCATCGGGAGCCACAATAGGAGACCCAAGTTCCTATGTTTTTAGCTCATCTGAGAAGTCGTTAATTGTGTCCATCTTGTCGGTTGGAACGTTCTTTGGTGCATTAAGTGCCCCCTTTTTGTCAGATACACTCGGAAGAAGATGGACTTTGATTATCTCATCACTTTTCGTCTTCAATCTTGGAATCGCTTTACAGACAGCCGCTACAGCAATTCCATTGTTGTGTGCAGGTAGAGCTATTGCTGGCTTTGGTGTTGGATTGATATCTGCTGTTATTCCTTTATATCAATCTGAGACAACACCAAAGTGGATCAGAGGTGCTATCGTTTCTTTGTACCAATGGGCTATCACCATTGGCTTGTTGTTGGCATCCTGTGTAAACCAAGGTACTAAGAACAGAACAAATTCAGGATCTTATAGGATTCCAATTGCTATCCAGTTTTTATGGGCATTGATTTTGGGAATTGGTATGTTTTTCTTACCGGAATCACCAAGATTTTACATCTCCGTGTTCAAAGATGATAAGGCCAAAGAATCTTTGAAGACATTGAGAAAGTTGCCAATTGATCATCCAGACTTGATCGAAGAATATGAAGATATCAAGGCCAACTTTGAGTACGAAAGATCAGTAGTCGGTGGCTCTGCTTGGGTACAGGTTTTCTCCAAGAAGGATCAGCAATTGAAAAGGTTGTTTACTGGTGTTTTTTTACAGGCCTTTCAACAATTGACTGGTGTCAACTTCATTTTCTATTACGGTACAACTTTTTTCAAATCTTCTGGTATTAACAATTCGTTCTTGATATCTTTAGCAACTAATATCGTTAACACAGGAATGACCATACCAGGTGTCATTTTGATTGAAGTCATAGGTAGAAGACAGTTACTTCTCGGAGGTGCTGTTGTCATGTCAGTTTCACAGTTCATCATTGCCATTGTTGGTGTAGCGTCACATACTCAGGAGGCTCAAAAGGTTTTGGTAGCATTCTCATGTATCTTCATTGCAGGTTTTGCAGCTTCTTGGGGTCCAACTTGCTGGGCCGTTGTGGGTGAAATCTTCCCATTAACTACTAGAGCTAAATCGGTTGCCCTTTCTACAGCCTCCAACTGGTTGTGGAATTGGGCTATTGCTTATGCTACCCCATATTTAGTTGACTCTGGTAAAGGTAATGCCAATTTGGGATCTAAAGTATTCTTTATCTGGGGTGGTTTCAACTTCGTCTGTGGCATTTTCACTTACTTCTTCGTTTATGAAACTAAGGGGTTAACTTTGGAGCAAGTTGATGAGATGTATACCAAGGTTCCTCATGCTTGGAGATCTGCAGAATTTGTTCCGTCTGTTCATGCCTTTAGAGATACAGAAATTGTTTCAATTTCAAGTGATAGGAAGCAAGAAGGAGTTTCTGAGGTCGAATCTAGTTAATTAATCAATCTAGCTTTATCTATTTGAATATTATACATTATGTAAGAATTTTTAGATCTGTTTAGAACACTACTTCACTTTTTGGACTTTGCGGGCAAATCTCATTAATTACTAATTAGACTAATGAAGTTAGCTACAGAGATAAGTTTGAAATTGTCAAACGGCGCAAGTATTCCAGCTCTTGGACTTGGTACTGTATCTTCTGGTGACCCAAAGGAAGTCAAGGCTCAAGTAAAAGCAGCAATTGAAGCGGGATATAGACATATCGATGGTGCTTGGCATTATGGAACTGAGAAGTATATTGGGGAGGCAATCAAAGAAGCAATTGATGAGGGCCTTATCAAACGTGAAGATTTGTTTATTACTACTAAGGTATGGCCATCACATCACAACGATCCAACTTCTTCTTTAGAACAATCTTTGAAAGATTTGCAACTTGAATATGTTGATTTATTGTTACAACATTGGCCAGTTTGCCTCGATAATCGAGGAAATGAAGACACTATCGAAGATGAAAATGGGAACGTTTTGTTTGATAAATCAAACGATTTTATTGGATATTACAAGAATGTTGAACAATTGTATCTTGACCATCCGGAGAAGATTAAAGCGATCGGTGTGTCCAACTATAGTATTCCTTTCTTGGAAAAACTTTTACCCCAGGTGCAAGTAAAGCCTGTAGTTAACCAAATCGAATTACATCCCCAATTACCTCAACAGGATTTAATTGACTACTGCGCTTCTCATTCTATTGTCGTTGAGGCCTACAGCCCAGTAGGTTCAAGTGGCGCACCTGTCCTTAAAATACCATTAGTTCAACAACTCGCCGAGAAGTATAACGTAACAACCAATGAGATTGCTACAGCTTATCACATCCTTCAAGACCGTGTAGTTCTTCCAAGATCCTCAAACTTGGAAAGAATTCGTACCACCATCAGATTACCTCCTTTGTCAAAAGAGGAATTAGAAAATTTGTACCAAGTTGGTGTCAAGGATCCTAAAAGGTATATTGCACCAAGCTGGGGTAGAGATATTGGTTTTAAGTGGTGGTATTAAATACTCGAATATACATACAACTCTCGATTATCTCAAACGTTAGATCTGGATCATTTATGATTTTGTGTCACAAATTAATTACGCATCCAAAACTGATAGGGATTGAAAAATCAATCCACTTTAATTAATCAATTTAATTTCTACATTCTTAATAGCTAAGATGTTGTTCAATTTATTATTAACCTTTATGACGCCATTAGTCATATCTTTACCTATATATGACCAACAAGTGGTTTCATCCAGAATTCCAGGTCAAATTGAAGGTGCTTCGATTGCACGTACCCTTGTTAATAGGGAATCTCTTGTTAATGTTAATACGTTCAAAACTATACAAAGGGACGATGAGAGTGTTAAGGTTCCGGTTTCTTCAATGGAATATTATGTTGACTGTGACAATGATGGCGACATTTATTGGTTAGTTGTTGATATCGGCTCCACTTATCAAAATATCGTCAAGGGCTCTGATTACACTTTTACAATCAGAGCTGGAGACCATCATGTCCACGATCCAGTCGATTTGAAATATCCTGGAGCTATAGTTGATTCCCCTGCGGGTAGTCCTCGCCTCAATCTCAATGGAGTCTTGAGAGATGTGGAAGATGTTAATGGCAAGTACGACAAGTTGGAGAAATGTTTCCTAAAGAGACATCCTGATTCAAAATTATGGATTCCAAATAAGTCTAAGTCACATCAATCACATTGGATGAAGTTGGATGTGGAGGAAGTTTATATTATTGGAGGTTTTGGTGATAGAGCTTATATTGGCCCTGTCGACTCTGGGATTTATCATTCTGTCACCACACTTGATGATCACTAATTGTATTGGATAAAAATTCTTCACGACAATTCTTCAGTCTTTTGTGAGCTACGTACTTGGGTTAGGGAAAATATAGATTTCGCTCATTATTATTATGGTGAATATGGTAGGTTTAATATATGTTTTTTAATTTTAATAGTGACCCCTACTGGTTAAACTATACTCCAACTTTGGCACTAAGCAAATATATATTTCTCAGATATTTCTTTTTCTTTCCATAAATCATCATTTAACTATTCTTTTAGAGAGAATTCAAGCATGTTCAAATTATGAGAGAAACAATTTCTATAATAATATTTAACGCACAGATGTTTGTAGCAAGTATCAGCATGTTACTGAGAAAGTGCCACTCAGCTTATACCCAATTCATCTCTCTACGTCTAATTGCTTCAATAAACTCACAAATTTCTTCTGTTGAGTTATTTTAAACTCTATATCCTACTTGACAACAAATAGCTTTAACAGATACATGTATTCTGTGACTTGCTTTGAAATACCAAGACCAATTTATTGTCAAAAGAACTTTGATTAACTTCATCTTTCAAAATCTTTCGTAGAGCGTCGCTTACTTCTATAACTCGGAGCTGGACCTCAAATATGTCTTACTTTCTTTCAAAATGATAGAAAATTACAGTCCCTGGAGAGACCAGTTGTGGTTTCCAGTATTTCTGGCAGGTTTGTCTCGCTTTTCTCTTCTTTCTGAAAATCATACACTGCTGACTTATTGCTTTGGGTGCTAATTTGCAGGTTCTATATACTTCTCGTTGTTTCTTTATCAAATTTATAACACCCCTTCTTCTCACAGCTTCGAAAAGCTAATATCAATTACTTACTTTTGAAAAGTAAAGGTTCTTTTACAAGAATGCATAATAAGCTTACTTCAAATGCTATATGGGAGTTCTTAGACTAAGCTATTCTCGATATTTAAGCTTTTAATATTATTGGAACACGCAAACCAAACAAAAACACATTTACAAACTGAAGCTCTTGAAGACGGCATTATTCATAGTATAGTACTAAAGTGGTTCACAGTATAGTACTGAGGTAGTATATTGTTCTTTGCCTTTACTCATCCAATTCTCCTCATAAAATCCCGGTGTCAAACATAGCTTCTGCAACCTCGAAGCGCAGATCAAGCAGATTGAAAGTACCAAATCAGCATCTTCGCCAAAATATCAGTCCATATCCACAAAAGGTATTTATTAACTCCGGAGTTCTCTCCATTTAACTACCAAAAAAATCAATTATGCAAATATGCAACCATCTCGAATTGGAAATGTGCTGCGAATTTTTATGTAGGTCAATTTTGCAGCCATTAAATTTTCCTCGCTTGTGAAGCAGTTGGTGGAAGATATCCCTAATTTATTTCCACTTATAGCCGCTTGAATATTTATTCCATGAGCCTCTTATTACGAATAGCTCTTTTTCTTTCAAGACTAGGTTGTATTGCAGATAGTGGTTTATCAACATTTTACCGACGTAATTCTCAATACCAGGTAGACAAATACATATATACAAATGCATAATTCATTGTCAAAGCCATATTATATTATCACCACATTGAAATTGGTTTTTCCAAGTACGATAATGATGTTCACAACTAGCCCATTACTTAGTAGTCTTGTTTGTGTTCTTCCAATTTTCTCTTCTTTCCCGACAATTTATAAGTTCAATTTAGTTACTGAGTTTGATTGAATGCACTTCTCTAGCTGATTTGAGGACTTCTGAAGCCACAAGCCACTGATAACCTTCTCAGAAGCTTTCCTGGCTTCAGAGGAAAGCATTTCTATCATTTATTGTATGTTGCAAGAGTTGGGCCTCAATGTCAGCCACTCAACAGTTACCATTCCTATATATCGATACTATCACGCTTCTTTCTATTTCCAAAAATAACCATAACATACACATGAGACTATTTCAATCAAAAAAGATCAAAATGTTGACTATTGATAAACAAAATAGCATCTTTTGTGAATTTCGCATTAGTTCAATAACTTCTCTTCAATGTCCATGAAAGATTGAAAAGGATGATCAGGAATGCACTCGGGCGACACAGAGTCCTTACAACATGAAAGGAATAAGCATATTGATATCAGAAATCATTTCAATTGTCACTAGATTGTCTTCTCAGCTATTTACAGGGTGGCATATAGAGTTCTTGAGGTTGGTTGAAGTGCCAAGATCATGGGTGAAGTGGTGTTCTCTTTCTAGGAATCATTCTGAAAAAGTAAGAAGGAGAGCTCAAAGCGACACTATACTCTTTGTAATTAGGTCTAACATATATTTCCAGTAATTATTCCGTAGTATTAGCTTTGCAAAGATTCTTTATATATTTTTTCTACGTGCTATTAGGTTAAAATCAGGTTCATTAGTCCTTCTGTTTCACCGACCGAAGTATGCCCTTTCGTATGATGCCCTTTGGTATGTATCAGTTTAAAGTTCCTTTTTGAGTAGCTGACACTCAATTTAAGGGGAGATGAGGTGAGTACTCGTGAAGGTTGATACAAGAAAAGCAATAGAATTTGTATTGATGTAAAATGTTACAGAAGGCTAGTTAATGTATTGATGACTAAAATAATAAAGCAAATTTATCCGTTCAGCAAGCGTACGGTTCCCAATTTGAGCAATGGGGCCATCTAGTTTAACCTGCGCTTTTACAGTGGGATCCAATCTATCAAAAAATTGACCAACCGAAAGTACAGTCTTATCAGCACCTGGTATATAACGAACATTGAAGAAACCAACAGATGTGCCAAATTTTAAAGAGTTCTTACCAATATCTTCGATTCTAGATGGAAGAATCTCTTGAACAGGAGCAGAAGTTAAAACAAAATAGTGCTACGTGGGCGGTAATTCCCATTACCGTTGACATATCCATTACTGTCGTTTCTCCCCGTATAAAGATCACTGTAATATTTGATAATCACATCCTTATTGTAGAAGTGAGTTGAGGGCACTCAAATTTGGTGTGATCCCAACCCAACACTTGTTACTTTGTGTAGTAGTAGACCTTTCAACCTTATACTATTCGTATAAAATTTCCAAAAACATACCAAGTAAGGTCTTTCTGATCAAGTTTCTGATTAAAAAAATCCGGCGAACTTGTTTATTATTGATAAGACAAACAAAGGTTTCAACCTTGTCAATAGATAAAATATCTTCAAAGCAGCGTGGATGAAGTGCTTCAAGAGCATTAACCATTCCATGAATAGCCATCGTATTATTGTCACGTCTTTGTGAACCCCTAAAGAGATCAACACTAGTCTTAACCGACATTGCACCATAAGTTTCAATCAGATATTGAAGACGGGCAGGTCCCTTTTTTCCAACTTCTTTGACGTTATCAAAGATACAGATACGTCCATACAAGTCCGTTCTACTAGGGCTCTTCTTAATAAGTCTATCCAAGCTATCTTCATAATATTCCGACAGCTTTCAGATTAAAACGAACTTCACAAGAAGACCTTCTCTTAGATTTCAAGTCGGGATACAATTTCACAAGACGTTCATGCCCCTTAGGGGGGGGGGGGGAATGACACAAAGAATCATTAATATCATTAACAAGACGAGCAATAGGAGTTGGAGATTCCGATTGAACAGGACGAGGTTTAAGAAAGAAATAATAAAGATTATCCTTGACATTATCAAACTTGAGATTCCCAATATAAACAGTCTTTTCCATGATAATGATACCGAGGCGTTGCATGAGCGTAAAAGTCTTAAGCATGGTAATAACAGAAAGTAAAGTACGTAGAGCATTTGGAGCATAATGAACATAAGGAGAAGCAACGTTTTTGACCACCAATCGAAAAATATAAGGTCCCGCTAACTTATACCTTAGATTGGCCAATTCCCTGTATCATAGAATCTGAGAAGTAAAATCATGAAGCCAATCACGTCTAGGGGTAACATGAACTAAGGCACCACTGTAAATAAAATCATCAATCGATAAACTACTAGTGACAAGTCCAATAACAAGACAATTTCCAACATCCGATGAAGGTTCCTGTTCAATAGACTCGGACAATTCAAACACATGGTGAGCTTGCAAAACCTCCATATCAGATAAAAAAATACCCTTGCGATAAGGTTTTTTTGTTTGGAAATGTAGAACGGTTTCCAGGAGTATCAGGATTAGAGATAATAATCCCACGTTTACTGTAGCAGTGATGTAAGAGACACCACGTCTGATGATGAGCCCAACCACGACACGTATAGCAACTGTCTGCCAAAACAGTGGCAAAAACATCTTCAACAGCAGTACCCACTAATGTGGTGGTCAAAACACGCGGATGATACTCTTTAACAAGATGTCAACAAATTCACCCCATTCTAGTGTTACGCCTTTGACAGTGTTCTGACGATAAGTAGCATTAATTTAAAGAATTTATATACAGATCCAACGAAGAAAGCAACCTTCTCATCAGGAAACAAAAGAAAGGACGTCTCTCAAAATAGTATACAAAATCAGCACCTATACCGGACAACTCATGTCTCTGAGATTAATAAGTAACTTACAAAAGCTTTCAGAAGATGATTTTCAATATTCCTTTTAACGCTACTCTAAAGTTTTGAACTTGGTGACTTACGGCGATCAATACTCTTGAATCTTAAGATCACCAATACATCTGTCAATAATATCGTCAACAATATTCTCATACTTCGCTATTGCATAGCCGAGACGCTCAGGTGACAAAGATTCAAAAGGACCCAGTATCTACCAACTTTCATCAGTTAACGATGTGAGATCAAGACTTGGTCTGGCACTTTCAACATTGGCAACTCCAATTTGCATGATTCATATATCCTTCGACCAAATATTCAGGTTCAAAGTTAACATTCATCAAATCACTCCATGCAACCCTTCGACACCTAGAGCCAAGAAAAATCATTCATTTCTGTATTGTATAGGTTGATAGTAATGGTATCATTAACATTGTTAGTTTGGTTGTCAGTATTCATTCTCATCTAACCTCTAATTCTTAATAAGATCTGATTTCTTCATGATCGGATCTCCTACATTCAAACACTCACCTTCTTCCAGAAATTAACTAGAGCATCGGCTTTAATATCATCTACGTCCTACAGTTAAAACTGGAGAGAATTACTATGCCACAATAACCTTAGTTTGGACCTCTATCCCCAGTATGACTTTCAGCAACATTCGCTATGTAATTGATATATAGATTCCCAAACTCTATTGTTAACTTAAAATTGGTATGTAAAATCCCTTTAATTGCAGCCCTTATATATTTTGGGACTTTAGGACATATTAAGATCAACACACCTTAGACTTTGTAAAAGTATAACATCAAAGCATAGTATTGTGGTTGTTGAAATACATCATCGTTTCAAAAGATCTACCGCAATGTTCATCTG
This sequence comes from Yamadazyma scolyti, assembly GCA_003707025.2. Taxonomy (NCBI): domain Eukaryota; kingdom Fungi; phylum Ascomycota; class Pichiomycetes; order Serinales; family Debaryomycetaceae; genus Yamadazyma; species Yamadazyma scolyti. The sequence continues at coordinate 103,665 of PPMW02000016.1, read as the reverse complement.
TACACAGGAGATTGATAGGAATGATACAATTACTAACAATGAAGCATGAGCAGAAAACATTCCGGAATTATAGAACAACGGCATTTATATCTGCAATATTTATAATATACAGCAACATTCTGTTGGATCGATGGTGAGCAATAGATGACCAGATAGTATTTATTAGCGGTATCGAGCTTATGTCTCTACGATCACTTTATCAGCTAACTTTTGAAGTGACATATAACTAATAGTAGGAATGGGTTGAACCAAAATGTCACTTATAGACGCTGCTACAATGGATACCAAAGGGAGAACATGACTAAATAATTGTTTCCCTTGCCCTGTAAACAACATTGTAGACAATTGTTACATCATCAAAGATTGGAAAAAGTGACGATGGGCTCATCGATTTGGAAGCATAAAGTACCAGTTCCCTCCATCTTACAAATGCTATTTCCTTGAGGTGCGATTAGAAGCTGGACCACCGCCCCAAAGGTCAATCTTGGCCCCAGTGTCCAAACATACGGCATTCGGAGTCAATCTGTCATAGGAAGCTACGATGGTGCTTTCGGCAAATTCATCAGGCAAAAATCCAATGCAGTTGCCTAGTCTTAGAAGCAGCAAGAATGGTACTCTGTTCCTATGTCGATTTGTTGTACGGAGCAAGGTTTTCAAGTCCAAGTATAATTCTATCGATGGATAGGGTATTAAAAGATAACGTATCACATTTTGAGATAAGGTAATGAATATATTCTTGACCCTTCCTTCTACCTGCAGCACTTCGTTATTCATGTTCAATAGATTTTCGAATCAGAGGATACAAGAGTAAAAGGTTTTGCGCCTAGGCATAATCTTAAGCACATATAGTATACGTTATCCAAGGTGGTGCCATCCTACAGGCTTCTTTCTCTGAATCATTGAAAGGTTCGATTGGCGAAATTGTTGCGATATGAGATCTAATGAGTTCTAACCATTTATGAAAGTTGATATGGCCTTCAAGCAATTCGTGAGGGGCAAGAGTAGAGTAATGGTGTGTAAGCGTTTCATTAACTGTTGGAATGAAAATTACATATCCCTATTCAGATCTTTTGGAGGGATAACTGCAGTAGAGCGACCTGAGTTGAGAGTTGTAGTATTATGATTGGAGAAATTTCACTCAGTCTTTCATTGTTCATTCTTATATATGATCATTTGGTGACTGAATAATTTGTTTTCATTGTCTGAAGGGGATTCTTTGTTTTTAAATATATATAACTTTATTAGTGCAACAATTATATGCGCGGGTATGGTCTTAGTCGGAACGAGCTAGGTCTATCCCTAGGCATATTTATTCCAACAGAGATGATTGAAGTGGTTCAGCGTCTAAGTGTTTTTCATTCGAATACTTGGAGATGGTTTATCTGTCTTCGAGCCACTTCCAATTGAAGCCCGACTTTGTTGTTGCAATTGATTTCGATAATTTGGTAATCGTTGTTGTCATTGAACTAGGTCTCCCTGTTTGGTAGGGAAAGTAATATTAGATTGGCTGTGATCATCTTATTGAGTAATTAGAGAATCATTGTTCGATATCTCACGTAGGATTAAGACGTTCATTGCTGTATTTGAGTTATTGAAGTATCAAAATCCTATTCACCGTGAGTTGTAATGGTCTAAGATCTTAGAATCAAATGAATGCTCTCCATTTGGTAATTATACACTGGTATTTGTTGCAAGAGCACTGTTATGCTTGGGAAGAAGTCGCTGGTAGATAAGTTATTGGGAAAACTGCTGTTAACTAAGCATTGTAATGACTACATTCAAGATGATATGAGCTAGTTTCACACTAATATTAGCTGTGGCCATGCATTCTGGAAAGCGTTGTAGACATCCAGAAGTGATTCTGGAGAATTAAAGAACTGTTTGAAATGACTAATTTCGGGACGTGCCAGTCTAAAAGCGAAAGCTTTGAAGCTCCTGTCACTGGGCATTGAATATTCTCGCTCTAAATCCGAGAGGTCCTGGTGAGTTTATTGCTAAATGTATTGGTAATGAAGAGATTAATGATTTTATAATGCTGAACTTGTTAAACCAGGATAAGTATCCATGTTAAAAAGAAGACGCCTAGAGATAGTCCTAGTGTTCTAACTGAAGCCAGTAACAATAATCCTGCTCGTGTAAGTAATCGATACCCGAAGAAAGATATAATGCCCAAATAGAGTAGGCCCAAATAGGGTAGTACGATTATAAGGAAAGTATGATATTTCTCCATAGAATAGTTGGACTAATGAGATTATTAGTTCACCAAATAATTGTATATGAGAACGAACAATGAAAGACTGAACTACAATTCATCTAATGAGATATGTTAATCACGCACGTGATCCTAAAGTACGAAGTCGAGATCAACGGAACTGAAGGTTGAAACTCGATGTAAGGCTTCAATTTAAGGATACAGACGCTATGTATATTTAGTCAGGTGTGCTTGGTTCAAAAAGGATCCAGTACTGATTATGTTAATGCATCTCCCGTATTTGCTGATGATCGAATGACGAAGAGACACTCCGCTTGATTACTCATACTCGTAACTAAAGCTCAGGGTATTCATGGTTTTCACCTCGTGTAGAACGACAATAATGGATAATGGATGCTTTTCTCAGACTATAAGCTTTGCAAAGTGAAGATTGTTTTGGTTTACCTTCTGCTGTCTCTCAGCATGGGGACCATTCAGTTTCACACGTTGACATATGAAGGCAGCAACCAAATGGCCAACTGGAAACGAATTGGTGTAATAAGTAGTAATACTCTTACTGGTATCTTATCAAACATGGACTGCTCTCACTAGTATCCGTTTCAATAAAATTCAAGAGGTTTCAATATCTTCTATATTAAGGAGTACATGAATAGGAGTATATCCAAGTCAGATCTAACTAGAGCCATTAAATTGGCGCTTGCAATAGCATACCAAAATTGATAAGGAGATTCGAAAGTGGTGTCCATGTCAAAATAGATAACAAAAAGGGTACATAAATTGGATACTAGTAGATCTTTGTGAGTTAGCATGGCTGATTACGACAGAAATAAGCTATTGACGGGTATTTATTGATAGTCGTACGGTCTTGTTATTGTATACAGTCAATGGGATGATTTCCATTCTCTCGCTCTTTAGACTTTGGTCCAACTTCCGAGCAGTCTGGCCGCAATATATGGCCCCTCCTTCCAATCGCATGCCAAGGCAAATTGAATAGATCCTCCATACTTTCCAAGGATCTTCCTGATATCTCTGGTACAAAGAACCATGCCCAAAATAAAGAGATAACATTTACTCCAACAAATAGAAAAAAGGTTCCATATCCTTGAAGAACCAACAACATTTCTGGAACGGCCTTTGAATTGCCATATTGATTAGTGAAATGCACCACCATAAGAAGCGACTGAGCAAATGACCTTAAAGGCAAGGGAAATATTTCGGCACCAATTAAGTACAGCAAAGAATTGAAACCAATAGTCCAGCCAACACCAGAAAGAAATATTGCTGCTATAGCACCTTGTGCTGCCCGGTGTTTTGACCCAGATACTTCTTCGTTACTTCCTGTAGTTTCTGGAAAGACCTTCAAAAAGATAGCAAAATATAGAAGAGAAAACATCTGAATGGTGATGCCTATGTATATGGACTTTCTTCTCCCCAATATGTCGATAACAAAGAATGCTCCCATGTAAGCAGAAATGAATTTAACAACTCCTAAAAAGGCTGTCATTTTCAATATTTCGGTACCTTTGATTCCAATCATTTCAAATAAGTTAGGTGCATATATGGTGATACTGTTCGCTCCTGACCATTGTCCCAAGATTTGACAGAGCAATCCCAATATGAAAAATCTGTATACCAAGGACTTTTTTTTGAAAATTTCAGTAAGCAATGTCCATGGGTTGCTTTTCTTCGAAAGTTGCAGCTCAAAACTTAAAGACTTAGTGATTTCCGAAATTTCACGGACAGTACATGGGTGGTCGGGACCTGTATTTCTAAGTTTTGCAAGTGAATTAATTGCTTCACGATTTTTACCAATTTTAATTAGCCACCTAGGACTTTCAATGGTAAAGCAAGAGCCGATGAGAATAGAACCTGCTAGTATCACCTTCAATGTTAGAGGAGTTCTCCATTGTTGGTCTGAAGTACCCAGAATGTGGATAGCACTACCATAGGTAGCAAAATATCCTAACATAACTCCAAGATAAACAGATCCCGCAAAGAGACAATTAGCCATGCCTCGTATTGCCTTGGGTGTAACTTCAGAGAGATATGTAGGTCCTGCAGTACTAGTGATTCCCACAGCGAATGCGCCTTCAATGAATCTTCCAGCATACAATTGACCAACACTGCTAGATGTAATTTGAATAATAGTTCCAACGATCCAAAATGTGCAAACAAATTGAACAGAACGGACCCTGCCTATCTTGTCAACCAAAAAAGAAGCAATTATAGCACCCAATATAGAACCCAATTGAACCATAGACTTTATGTTAGACGTTAAGTTTGCTTTTTCATCGGCAGACTTGGATGGGCTCTCCAAACCGAACCTAGCAACGAAGGCAGGCAAAGCAGTGATGCTTGTAAGCCCTTCGTCAGTGCCTCTCGCACACCCTAAAATACCGAAAATAAATATACAATAGTACAATCTCCAGTTGTATACCTGTAGTGGACAATTGGTTTTAGTTGCCTTGCATTTGAATATTGAAAATTTGTTCTTATTGGTGCTTTGGGTATTTGTAGTGATATTACGCTTTGGTTCTTCTATTTCAATCATTTGCAAAAGCCGTGTAGTTATAGATGTTTCAAGGAAAAGCTGATTCGGAGATATATATAGTCTTATTGACGAAGAGGGGGAATAAATCACTCAGAATTAGTTGCTGAAATATATGACATAAAATCATCCTGCAGCATCACAAACCTTATACTGCTATTTTAGTGACCATCACAAATAAGGTTTAAACTAATTTTGACACATCAGCTAATATTGACACCAACATTAGCACCCCATAGGCCGAAGCCACCCAATATCTTTAGCAAGGATCGAGCCATAGTACTATATTCCAACCAGGTAGGAGTAAGCTCTTCTCTGCAATAAGCTTTTAAAAGCAAATGAGCGCATTTTGCAGACCCTGAATTTTGCGTGTGTGCCCTGGTGCATGCAGGGCTGTACTTTTTTTTATGTTGGTTGCAGAAGCGCAACGCCAAATGTAGCACCCCTTCAGATAAGACTAATAATGACATAATACAAAAAATGAGCAAGAGTAGGAGCAAAAATAATGGAAAATCCTAGAGCTTGTATCAATGTTATACATATGAATGATAGTCATTAAAGGGAATGACAGTCTGTTTTGAAGTGGTTTTACGTTGGAAAATGGAGTGAACTTCAAAATACTGAAAGGGGTCTGATACCCAGGTGCTTTTCATTGTCTTCAAATCATTTGCTATTTCGTTGAAGTTTATGTTGATTACGCCTTCTAATCTTTTCTGTTCACAATACCATTGATATATACAGTCTTTTTTATGCTGCCATAGACGTATTTCTAGCACAAGGGGTAAATAGGATAGTGTTCTGTTAAAGTAGCGTACCATGGCTGGAGTAAACGGATGAACATTTTCAAAGTGCTGGGGTGCGTTGACTAGTAACTCTTTTGTCTCTCTTCTAAGATTTACAACGGTTGTTTCCAATTGCTTTTCCGAGATGGTTATGTCCCGGTGATACGGATTATCAATAACACCTAAGGGGTTCTCGATGAAAAACTTCTCCATATTCTGAAATTCCGCCCTGAACCTACTCAAAGCGTAGAATCTCTCTTTTTTTCCTTCTATTATCGATTTCAGACGATAGAAAGGGTCTTTGCGATAGTATTGGAGTGCCTCAATGTCGTTATCCCATACTGATGGTATCTCTTCAACAACTAAAGGATCACTGAATCGAACATTTTTAGTAGCTTCAACAATGTCATCGCTAAAGTCCTCTTTAATATTGATAGAACCAAAGAACTTCATAATTGAATATATTGATGAAGCTGGCTTAATGGGTAGCTCACCATCGGAAGATAAATGCCTCTTTATTATAGCATTAAGAGGCTTTGTTGCCTTATCAACCTCCTCGGGAAAATTATTGGTAAAGTAAAAGTCATCCATTGAATAACAGGACATAATTTGGTAGTGGTCTCCTTTAAAGTGTTGGAGCATCTAAAAAAATTAAAATGACTTGGCTGCAAAAATTAACTAATTTTTTTCGGCCTTTGGTATCTTTTTGTACTATATTTTTATTAGGAAGTTCCAGTTGAAGCTAGAAATACATTTAATGTAACAGATGTGTATATCCTTTGATGATTTGAAGATTTGAAATAAAACAAACATTAATAAAAAGGGTCATAGTTGATATCGAGGAATTGTGAAATTCACATAATATCGAACAATAATAAAAAATAAGAATTAAAGGTAAATGATTAACAATAATATATTACGTTAGCTTGAATTATATCAAACACTTGAATCTTGGTATCTGGAAGGGGAGGTACAGGTAACTTATTTCCGACTAGCAAGGGCCTGTTAATCTTGTGAAGTCATGTTTGTGGCAAGTAGATCTACGTGACAAAATCGATTTATGCCTTAGCTCTCAGAGAATATATGAATCGGTTATGTGACCATTCTCTGATATGATTCTCATGTTCTCTTTATGTCCAACTCACTCAATTTCAAGGCTAGGGTATTATGTATTCAAGAAAGCTTTACATATTAAAACAACGAACTAGCTAATTGTAAGCTAAAACTTAGCTACAGTATTTTGAGGGTATTGATGGTACGGAGCAATCCTTCTAGTGGAAGTCTTGTAGTTTAGACGTAGGAAGCTGTAGTGAATTTTATTAGACTTCGTGGAAAGAAATGCTTTTGATCCTAAGGATGGGAAGAAATATGCTAGACATGAATCTTTAGGAACTGTAGTAGAAACCCAGCAAGTAAGTGCTGAATATAATGCATTCAAGGGCTTTATTAGAGGTTACGGTTTTGGCATGAGATTGTAAGTAGGGAGGATATGAATTCTATTCCTGATAAGTGGGTGAACCTGTGACCACACACGACCAGCGGGTAAGGCAGTCTTTCGTACGAGTCAGACATGTATTAAAGCACTTCCCATTCCTCTTGTTCCAATTTTCCATCGAACACTAGTATCAGGATTCATTCATCAACGGATAGTATAAGAGATAAATGAACTAAAAAAAACTGTTTATATTTGACAAATATACACGTTAACTGGTTCACTTTTCACAAGGTATTTGTCTCAACTAAGAGAATTCCTTCTCGTAATCAGTTAAGACAAATCTATAACGGACATCGTTTTCATAACATCTCTTCAAAGCTTCAGCAATACCCTTTTCAGAGATGGCGATATCCTCATGCCAAGATTTAATTCCTTTTTCAGCGGCCAAATTAAGCATGTCTATCATTTCATGTCTGCTACCCAAGTGGGATGATCCAAGTAAAGTACCGTTAGCCAAAAAGTTTCCTGGACTGACAGTGAAGGGTTGTTCTGGCAAACCAACACTGATCAATTTACCGTGAACTCTAAGAGTTTTCAAATAACCATCCAAGTCGAAGTTGTTAGAGGAGTTACCACAGGAAATAATGATATCAAGTTTTCTGGCATACTTATCAGCCCAGTCTTTTTCTTCATAAGTAGCGATAAAGTGGTCAGTACCCAACTTCTCAGCGTCTTCTTTTTTACTGTTAGTTCTGGAAAAAGTATAGACCTCAGCACCCAAGGCTTTAGCGAACAAAATAGCAAAGTGACCTAAACCACCAATACCGATAATACCAACCTTCTTTCCGGGACCAGCGCCATTTCTGACCAAAGGAGAGTATACTGTGATACCAGCACATAACATTGGAGCGACGTCGTTAGACTCCAACTTCTCTGGGATTGGGAACACGAAGTGTTCGTGAGCTCTGACGTGAGAGGAATAACCCCCGTAAGCCTTTTCTCCATTTGGATAAGATGAATTGTAGGTGTCAACCCATTGTGGGCAGTAGGTTTCGTTGTTTTCCTTACAAGTATCACACTCAAGACAAGACCATACTTGTGCACCAACACCAACACGATCTCCTACCTTGTAAAGGGATTTGTCGACATCATCACCAATTCTGGAAATAGTTCCAACAATCTCGTGACCTGGAACAACTGGTAAATCTGGTTGAGACCACCCACCTCTGACACAGTGAACATCACTACCACAGACACCACAAGCACTGATCTTAACATCGATATCCTTTGGCCCAAATGTCTTTGGTTTATAATCGATCTTCTTAGCTTCAGTCCACTTAGAAGTGTCATGGATGGCGTAACCAGTGAAAGTTTCAGGATACATATTTCTATAAATTTTTGGGATGATAAATTGAAAAATTGCTCTCTTTAAATCTTGGGCAGGTGTCCACCCATCGGTGGAATCCCCCACCGATATGAATTTCCTTTTTGGGCGATTGAGAAATTGATACCCCGTACTTTATTTTCGCATTGCTGCAGCACTATTTATATTGGAGCATGGCATTGATTATGCTTTAATTTTAACATGTCACTTAGCGATATAGTAATCACCGGATTTAAGGTGTATGATATTAGGTTCCCTACTAGTCTCGATGGAATTGGAAGTGATGCGATGCATGTTGGAACTAACGGATCGCATCCATACTTGCAGTTACAGACTTCTAAAGATGATCTCATTGGTGAAGGTATGGCATTTAGTAATGGTAGAGGCAGTGAATTGGTAGTTGCTGCAATTGAACCGTTTGCAGAAAGAGTTGTTGGGAAAAGCTTGGCCACTTTGGTAGAGAATTTTGGAATTACATGGAGATATATGGTTTCCGATTCCCAATATAGATGGGTTGGCCCAGAGAAGTCTATTACCCACCTCGCTACTGCAGCAGTCATAAATGCTATTTGGGACTTATGGGGAAAGGCAACTAATCGTCCTGTTTGGAAAATTGTTGCAGATATGACACCTGAAGAAATTGTCAGATGTATTGATTTTCGTTACATCACAGATGTCATTACTCCAGAAGAAGCCATTGAAATGCTTAAAAAGACACAGGTAGGTAAGGAGGATCGGATTAAAGAGGCATTTGATAATACTGCCGTTCCTGCTTACACCACCAGTGCTGGATGGTTGGCTTTTAGTGGCGACAAGATGAAGAAGGTTTTGAAAGAGACTATTGATGCAGGATTCAAAATCTTCAAATTTAAGGTTGGCAGCAATTTAGAATCGGATAAGGAAAGATTGAAAGCAGTCAGAGATATTATTGGCTACGATAATGACTACCAAGTCATGATTGATGCTAATCAGGTATGGTCTGTACCTGAAGCAATTGAATGGATGAAGGAATTGGTCCAGTTCAAGCCTGTTTTCATCGAAGAGCCAACTTCACCGGACGATATTCTTGGACATGCTGCTATTAGAAAAGCACTTAAACCTTATGGAGTAGGTGTAGCTACTGGTGAAATGGCAGCAAATAGAGTCATTTTTAAGCAACTCTTACAGGCAGAAGCTATCGATGTTTGTCAAATAGATGCAGTCAGACTTGGTGGAGTTAATGAGTGTTTGGCCGTAATGCTTATGGCCTTGAAATTTGGTGTTCCGTGTGTACCTCATAATGGTGCAATGGGATTGACAGAACTTACCTCTCACTTGAGTACCATTGATTATGTTGCAATTACTGGCCGTAAGTCAATGTTAGAGGCTGCTGACAGCTATCGTGAAAACCTCGCTCATCCATCTGTTATTAAAGATGCTCATTATGTAACCCCGTTGGATCCTGGATATTCTATTGGATATGCTCCGGGGGCTGTAGAGAAGTATTTGTATCCTAATGGTACCTTTTGGACATCAGAAGTTGGAGAGAAAATTAAAAAAGCCCCAAAAGGAGGTGAAAACTTATTATAAAATCGTTATGTATGAATATATAAGTTTAGCAAGCGAATAAACACAGCCAATTGATTAGAGTGTTCTCTCAAATAACCTCTGTTTGAAGAATTGAATCCAAATTGACATGTGTCGCTCGGTGGAGTCATCAATGCATTAGCCATTCATACTTGATGAGGGGGTAATTGACCCACTTCGACCCACTTAGACTTTGTCCTATATTGGCTGTATAAGGCAAGTACCCACTTCGGGAATGTCCCAGAATGGCTACTGGGGATGTGGAAATGTTTCGTATTGAATACTAAATCGCCACTTGCAGTGCTACCTACCTCCACTTGAGATATTGCCTAAAAGGGAAATATGGAGGCTGCAAATACTTAAGTATCTAGAAGTCTAGTGATTAAGGTTGTAACAATGATTCCAAAAGGCATTTACACCCCACTTCCAACATTTTTCAAGAAGGATTATTCTCTTGATATTGATACGCAATTAAAGCATTTGGATTATGTCCGCAAAAGTGGAGTTTCTGGTGTTTTGGTCAGTGGATCGAATGGTGAGGCCGTGCATTTATCTAGAGAGGAAAGATTCGAAGTTCTTAAGGCTGTAAGAGATGCAGTACCCAAAGATTTTATAGTTTTGGCCGGAATCATTGGTGTTTCTATTTCTGAGATTCTTGGTGATATTTCAAGAGCAAAAAATTTGGGTGCAAATTATGCAGTGCTATTAGTTCCAGGTTACTTTGGAACGAGTTTGACTAAGCAACAAGGTATAATTGATTGGTTCACCTTTATAGCTGATGAATCTGAACTCCCAATTATTATCTACAATTATCCTGGGGTTCAAAATGGTATTGAATTGACTTTTGATTCCTATCTCACATTATCAAGTCACAAGAACATAGCAGGTTGCAAGCTTACTCACTACAACTTCCCTCTCTATATCTTGTTAGGACAAAGCGATATTATAAAGAACAACAATTTTAGAGTGTTAGCCGGAGTTGGGCAGGTCTTAGTACCAGGACTTTCAGTTGGTGCAGAGGGATGTATTGATGGATTGTCAAATGTTTTTCCGAAGTCTATGGTGAAGATATTGAGCGATTTTGAAAATGGTAACCTAGTTCAAGCCCAGAAGCTCCAAGGATTGGTTACTACAGTCAATGAGATGACTGCAATTTTAAATATCTTGGGTTTGAAGTATGCAATTAAGTATGTTTGGGGTTTAGGTGAGATTCCCTTTGGAAGACCTCCCTTGAATCAGGAAATTGATATCACAGTCTGGGAAAAGTTTTTGCCCGCTTTTGAAAAACTCTTGGAGTTAGAAAAGTCTTTGTAATAGTCTTTGTAATAATGTACATTGATTGAGGTTTAGATATATTTTGTACTGAACATATATTATATTAGTTATACATCACTCTTCAAGTCTTCAACAGTCTGGGAAAAGTATTTGCCCGCTTTTGAAAAACCCTTGGAGGTAGAAAAGTCTTTGTAATAATGTATGTTGATTGAGATTTAGATATATTTTGTACTGAACATATATTATATTAATTTATACATCACTCTTCAAGTCTTCAACAGTCTGGGAAAAGTATTTGCCCGCTTTTGAAAAACCCTTGGAGGTAGAAAAGTCTTTGTAATAATGTATGTTGATTGAGATTTAGATATATTTTGTACTGAACATATATTATATTAATTTATACATCACTCTTCAAGTCTTCGACATGATCGACACTACCATCCAACTTTTCGTCATATGGCCTACCATTATGGGCAACCTTAAGAGCATCGATTCTTTCAGTTTCAGCATTAATGAAAAGCTCTGGTCTGCTTCTCTGTCTCAATTCTTTGTGAAGACCTAAGAAGACAGTATCATACCTATCGAACAAATAGTTAATATCTTCCAAAGTTCTTCTAGAAGTTTCAGGATAGAAGAACCATACTATTGGCGCATAGCATAGTACTATCATAGCAAATAGTAAGTAAAATCCCCACTTCATGTTAGTGACAGCAACATCAGTATACTGAGTAATACAGAAGCCACAAATCCAATTTGTGGCAGTAGCAGCAGCGGCACCTCTTGTTCTCCATCCACTAGAATTTATTTCTGATGAGTAAACCCAAGGAACTTTGGCATAGCTTGTACCATAAATTACATAATAGATAAAGAACATGGACACAGTTAAAGAACCCATTTCATAGGTGAGTCTAGTTTCCGATATCTTCATAGCAATGGCAGCTATTATATACGTTATACAACAACCGATTGAGCCATACAACATCAAAATACGTCTGCCGATCTTATCAATAATAATTAAACAAATCAAAGCTGCACCCAAGTAAGAAGTAGCATTGCATGCAGTAAGCAATTTGGCAGTCTCTTTACTAAATCCTAATTGGACGGTTAAAATAGTAGGCATATAGTAGCCCAAGGCATTAACTCCAGTAAACTGCTGCATAAATTGGGTACCCATTCCCAAAATAACTCTTCTCAAGTTCTTGTGTTTGTCTTTACCCATAAGCACATCCTTCAAAGGAACCTGACCTGCTCTTTCCTCTTCAATACTTGCCAATATATTGTAATATTCTGTCTTCACACTAGCATCACTAGAAGAGAGATTCTTACCCCATAAAGAAGCTATAGCATTCAATCCCTCATCAAATCTATCATGAACAATCAACCAACGAGGTGACTCTGGTAAAATTAGCACAATAGGTATTGACAACAAAGGGAACACTAACTGAAACGCCAAAGGGAATCTCCACTCAAAAGGCCCACTCCTAAAATAAAAAGCGTAGTTCATCCAATTAGCAAGCATATATGCTGCCGTATTGGAGACAGAGCCAAAAACAACCAATCTTCCTCTATATTTTGCCTTCGTCGATTCTGCTTGATAGATTGGACAAGTAGAAGAAGTCATGCCCATACCAAATCCATTGACTAATCTACCAACAATAAGCATGGGTAAATGAAACGAAGCGATTTGTAAAATAGCACCGATAACATTGAAAGTAGATCCCACAAGAATCGTTCTCTTTCTTCCAATACGTTCACCAAAGGTGAAAGCAAAAATAGAGCCACAAAAAGCACCAAGAGAAAAGCAACTTGAAGTGATACCAGAAACGTTGGAATCATTTGCAATTTTTGGGAAGTGCTTGAGAAAGTCCTCGGAAATTAAGACTCCGCTGAATACTCCTTGATCATATCCGAACCATCCCATAGTCAAGCCATTAGCTATTGTAAGAAGCAGAATAAGTACTCTACCTGAGAGTCCTAAATGTCTTTTCATCGTTACTGAAGGTTTGAACGGCCAAAACACCGAACTTTATACTCCGAACTTGCAGCCAAATAGAAAATTTCCGCACTTAATTTTTACCCCAGATTTTAAATTTATGGGGTAGGTGGAGGTTCCCGATTGGGAACAATAGTACTCCACTTATTTGAGTGATATTGAAGCGTTTTACTATTACCCCCACTTAAGGTGGATTCTTATCAGGGATCACAGGTGGGGAGTTTCAAGCTTGGTAGAGATCCTTTACGACTCATTTACAAGAGAATTTTTCGATAGTGAATATATTTCTAACTCCTACAAACTTTTAAACTGCAGGATAGAGTCAACAACACACTCTTCAAATCCCTTAAAAGTAACACCTAAGTCCTTTTCAACTGTTTTATAGTCCAAGTCATATCCTTCCGGACTTGTGCCATCTGCACCGTCGATCTTAGTTCCAAAGTTATCATTGATAATACTTGCAGCCAAAGCATATGAGAACTTATCTGGAGATGATGGAACGTATCTTTTGTTACCAGCACTCTCTACAATCAATCCTCTGACATGTGATAAAGCCAAATCTCTAACATCTACCCATACAGGAACTCGAGATACAGGTAATGGTTGTACACCCTTGTAAATGTCCCATAAAATAGCGTTCGATAAATTCAACTTCTCTACCGATTCAACTGGGTGAACTATAGGTCCGAAAGTCATTGGAGGGCAAAATGTGACTAAGTCAAACGATGGAGAGTTTTCTTTGATAAAATTCCATGCTTCGAGCTCAGCAAATTTTTTAGACCCTCTGTATGCAATAACTGGGTCAGCTTTGATAGATTCTTCGTAAGTAAGTGGGTTCCAATCTTCACCTTTATAAGTAAATCCTGGACCTGGACCTTTTTCAACATCCATAACAGATGCAAATGAAGAAGTCAAAACAATTCTTTTAATTCTAGGTTCAGTTGCTGCAGCTTCAAATACAATCTTAACCCCTTCTATAGCAGGTTTAATCAATTCTTCTTCAACATTTGCAACGGAGTAATCAAGAGGACTAGCAGCATGAATAATACCATCTACACCCTTAACTGCTTTCAAGAAAGGATTTTCGCCTGGCTGCAATTGAGTGAAGTCTTTGATTATAAATGGTTCAATCAAGTGTTTTTTGTCATTTCTAGCGTCTATGAACTGCTCGGCCTTAGCAAGAGATCTAGAAGCAAGTCTTACTTTGATTCCCAATTCCAATAATTCATCCACAATATGAGCTCCGATAAACCCAGTACCCCCTGTAACCAATACGGTCTTAAAGTCTTCTACTGTCATTGATCATCTCTATGTAGATCCTCAGCTTTATATATGATCTATGCAGAATCTAATCCAAAAACGGAAACCCCCCACCGAGGTGGGCGTGCACTCGAACTATCTTCCTCCCCCGCAAAAAATAATGGAGGTAGGAATCAGATAGATGAGAGAGACCAAGCACGGCTGTAAGGAATGTGGTAAGAGCTTTCTGAGAGCAGATCATCTCGCAAGGCATAAATTGAACCATAATAATGTTCGTCATAAATGTGATTGGCCCAATTGTGATAAGACTTTTGTTCGTGCTGATGTCTTAAAGAAGCATTATAGACAACAGCATCAAAAGACAGTCCCAGTTAAGAAGAAAGAAAAGGTGAAGTTCGTATTCATGGAGACCAAAGTAAAGGAAACTGAAAAGAAAGAATATCCTGATCTTTCACTCAAAGATCCTGAAGATTTCTCCATTGATGAACTAGTACTGTCAGATGAGATGATACGATGGCTATTTGGAGGAATCGATACTACCACTCAACCAGTAGCTAAAAAAAATACGATATCCCCGGAAACATTTGAACTAGAAGAATTTGAATATCCTATACAAAACAATACTCTTAATTTCCCCTTTAGTACTGAACAAACCATAATTGATCAGTTTACAATAGAAAAACTAGAAGATGCATTACCTTCTATAAAATATCAAGAAGAATTCAAAGCCACAAGTTTATCATCATTCTTAGAAAACTATTGGCAATATTATCACCCTCAGTTCCCAGTACTCAATAAACCATCTTTTTCAACTAGGAATAGCCATCCTATACTACTACTAGTTATGATAGCGCTTGGAGCTTATATGAATAAATCGGTATTTTTTGCAGATAGTATAATAGTACCTCTAAGATGGATAATATACTCCTCAAGAGAATGTAAACCCCCACCTAAATTGTGGGTTGTTCAATCAACAGTGTTGTTACAAACTTATGAAATATGTTGTTCTTCAAGAGAATTACACGAAAGAGCAAATATACATAGGGGTATTATAATACAGATGCTTAAAAGAAGTCCAATATTTGGAGGTAATCCTTGGAGTAAGTCTAGTATTAATGATTTCGACTTTGGTGGTAATACAAAAGAAGAATGGGGACATTGGATTGAAGATGAAAGTATGAGGAGGTGTGCATTGGCCACATTTTATTTGGAAACCATGCATGCTGTCGTATTTGGTCATGACATATTAATAGATTTACATGATGTCAAACCAAACCTTCCTTGTAATGAACAATTTTGGAGAACTGGTAGGTATTCAGAGAAATGCCTCGAGACCCCAATTACATTATTAGCTGCAATTAAAAGTTTCTTGCATAATGTTCCTATTTCAGCTAAAGGGTTTAGTAAAAAGATTGTACTATCAGGTTTGATTGCACTTTCTTTTGAGGTTAAAGATCGTGATTTTGAATTTTCTATTTCTGAGTTTAAATCGATGAAACAAGTTTGGCAAGCGAAAATAGCTGAAGCATTCAAAGTATGGGATTTAAACGTTTTACAAGAAAGAGATATACCACTAAGGGAATTATATCAAAGTTACACTCAAATGAAACATTATGATTTCATGGTTTATGCAGGGGCACCAGGTAGAATGAATGTTCAATTCAGTAAGAAAGAAACTGAACTCGTAAGTTCAAGGGTTAATGAATGGGCTACCACTATTGATGCCAAGAAAGCAGTAGTTTTCATTTATACCTATCTTTACAATTTACTATTCGACGAGGGTAACCCAACTTATTATAAGCCAAATGATGATAAAATACTCTACAGAAAGCAAATGATAAGTCACATTTTGCTTATACTATGGTGCTATAATTTTTCTACTAGTGGAATACAAACTTCGCCTGAAGATGGGCACATCTATGTACAAAGAATTTGTCAGGAACTCTCAGTTCTTGCTGGTAAAGAATTGACTGAGAATGTATATAAGGATATCGATAGATTTGTTGAAGTTTTAGATACTGTTACATCTAGGGAAAATATGGTTGGACTTCTTCTGTTATTCTCTAGCTATTTGACAGATTCGTCTGAGATTGCAAGGGAACATTCTAGACTTTTACAGAATTGTTCAAATAGAAGTTTAGGATCCAAGACAATCTTTTGTAAGATGTTCGAATAATATACATTAAGCTATCAGAGCAAATCTAGATACTTTCAATTTGACGGGTATACAATCTGTAGGAATTTTATCTAGCTTCAATATTGCGTAGTACAGTTTCGAGTACCCTTGTTCATCATTGATATCTTTACAGGCAGCAAAGTTAGACTCACCTTCAATATTCAAATAAAAGTCGTCAAAGGTAACATTACCATCTCCTCTTGCTGAGAACAAGGCAACATCATTGATTATATCGAAATAGTGATTGACAGTGTCGCCAATTGGATTAACAGGTTCTCCAACTGGATGGTAAAGTCTTTGAGTATCGGAATTGTACAAGAATTCTTGTGTAGTGTTAGTACTAGCCCCGAAAACAATGTCAGTACCAGCGTCCTCTTTCAAATAAGTCAAACCTGTACCATTCATGGTAGTATTGGTTGACTCAATAACCAAAGAGACAGTCTCAATTGGCTGCGAAGTATATGTGCCGTATGTTAACTCGTCACTGGTTTTGCTTGGCTCCAATGGTCTTGCAATAACGGCTACAATAAATAACAATGACGTCCACATCTTTGAGTTGTCAAATTTGTTTTGATTTTGGTGAAATCTTCAATGTTCGATTATAACAATAGTTATATATAGGAGCTTTAATGAGTCGTGTATATGAAAAGGTACACAAGCTGTATGTGTATGCCTGCATGTTCCTGCATAAGTTTATATGCCTGCACAAATTTATATGCGTGTCTCTGAAGCGTACTCGTGTAAGGCAGGAAGCAGCTGTTGACGAGCTGAAGAGCGGCTAGATTGATCTAGCTATTGAACATATGTAAACTTTCCACTAATAAGAATGATTCCTTGATCCCAAGTTGTAACAAACTTCAGATTTATGCATGTCGTCGTCTTTTTCAGGAACAATTATGGAGTAGGTAACTGTAAAGAAGAATAATCCTGTGTTAATAATTCGTACTCACTAGTCTGAATGTAGAACTATATGAGTATAGAATTTGAATCTAGCTCCAGCGATATGATAGTTTCAATGAGTTTGAAGCTGAACTTTTCTTTGTAAAGACGTCTTTTTTTTCCTTCCAATTGATAAAACTTTCCAAGGTGGCTCTTATAGTTGCCAAAAAATGGCTGCAAAACTCGGTGCAATAATAGTAGTATATAAATAAACCAAAATACTTCAGACAGTTTCAATATCAGTATGTGGTTAGATAAACTCATGTTTTGGAAAACGTTAGGCAGGCTTATCAAGTCTAAACTGGAGAACGATACTCCTACATTTAGGGTCACGTGGAATAATAAGTCAATAGATACTTTGGAGACATTTAGCTCTTTCGACTCATCGTATATACACGGGTCAACAGAAACCTTAACTACTTCATTATTTATCGAATCAATGGATGATTCTGCAACAACTCTTGAAAGTTATAAGGAAAAACAACCAGAACGGTCGCATGGAATGCCAAATATAGATGAAGTTATCAGTAGATGAATATATATTTACAGGTTCTATTTGAAGTAGTTTTAATCAAAGTAGCTGAATAATCTATCCCACTGCCCTTTCTTATGCATCATCGCTAGAATCAACACCGCAGGGAGGTGGTAGACTGATCCCCAGAAAAGTTTTCTAGCATAACCATTAGCCAAATTTATACCTACTTCAGTAGGGCCAGCTGGGTTTGAGTAGTTAATTTTTTGTTGTTTCCAGAACAAATATGCTAAGTAAGCAAGCCAACCATTGACTACAGCAGAATCTACTTGGAAGAACCAATCTGTCACATTGAAGTAACTGAGTCCATAACAAATAGGGAACATGAGTAATGAGTATCTCAATGACACCCTAGCATTCAATTTAGGATTTTCTGCAGCTGTCATGACGTATCCTGCTTCTTTATACTGGCTTGCTATATTGTGTGATAATGCATTGAAATGGGGAAATTGCCATGCATACAAAAGTCCTGCCAAACACCAGGCACCCGGATGGGCCAAGGATGCATCTGAAGAGGCAGCCCAACCCATTAAAGGAGGAATGGCACCAACTAGAGCACCCACCCAAGTATTTATAATATGTTTACGCTTCAAGGAGGTATATATCCAACCATAAAGAACGATATTCAAAAATCCTAGAAGTGACACTACAGGGTTAAGTCCGAAATAAAGTAAGGAACATCCCACTAATCCAGAACCAAATGCAAATTTAAAGGCCTGTTGAGAAGTTATTTGACCTAAGACAACAGGACGTGAAGATGTACGAACCATCTTAGCATCAAATAGAGGCTCTCTACCCATATTGATAGCATTAGCACTACCAGAGCACAATGCAGTACCCACACTTAAAAAAAGAAGCTCAGGAACCGAAACTGTATAAGGAGAGATCGCATAAGAACATACAGAACTCAAAGTTACCAACACAGTAAGGTTAGGTTTGGTAAGTTTAATATATGGCTTGACTCGCGACTTCCAAGACTCAGATACTTGTACCTTTTTAGTAGATACTTTGAAAGGAACATGAGGATGTATCACTTGTGCATTAACATTAGAATCTGATGGTTGACAAGATAAAACTTTCTTTGTGACTTTATGTAAAGTTTCTGTTGAACTAGAAGGAAGATTTTGCTTATATGATTGATGATTAGAAAGATATTGATTATTAAGGAAGTTTTGATGATTTATCAAATTCTTACTAGTATTTTGAAAGAAAAAATTAAAATGTGATGAATGATTCCACGAAGTTGCCCATTGATGTGCTTGTGGAATTCGTTTAAACAGCATTTTGGTGATTTTGATAATGAAAATTTTTTGGTGAGGATCCAAAAAAAAGACCAATTAGGAAATGAGAAGTGATGTAGAAGCCTTGGGGAGAAGTGGTGTGGTGTGAGTTGATAGTAATGAGATGACTTGAGTGATGAGAGTATAGAATAGCAATTGAGTGATAAGAGTAGGAATAACCAAAAGATACAACGTAACTGAGATCTCTGGCAAAATTTTTTTTAAGGATTAGACATGTATTCATTCAGTGGTCTCTGGTTGAGGTTCAGCTATCTTCTTGTTCTCTAATTTGTTTTCAATCAAATCATGGAAAGCAATAATACTTCTAACTAATGTACTTACATAAACCATCATTAATTGATCATTTGTTTTAACCGTAAAAGCAGTAGCTAAAGGATTAGTGGAATCAGAAACTTCAGTTCCGGTTGGAAACCCTTGATTATTATTTAAATTAGGTAATAAATTAAACACATTTTGTAATTTTCCTAAGATAGTATGATTGATTGGTAATGTTTGTTTATATACTTTTTCCAAATAATTGGCTATATCTGATAATTTTTGATGTAATCCCAATAAAGATCTATAATTCTCTGTAACTCTTAAAGATAAAGAGCCAGCAGCTTGATCTCTTATATCTCTAAGTAAATGTTCAACTCCAATCTCTTCTGCTTCTTCTGCTTCTATAGTTGAAGGCACATGAATGAATGTTCTTTCTGCAGCTGATCCGTCATTTTTAATATCATCTACTGCATAATATGCATCTGTAGGAATTCCAACAGCATCATTATTAGGCTGAACATCAACAATAAGTAATAAAGGATTAGTTGTATACTTTTTGAATACATCATTAATCTTCAAATCTGAAGGTTTAAGCTTAGGCCCACTGTGGTACCAGCCTACAAGTTTTTCCTTGGCATTGATTTTCTTAAACATCTCTCCCATATTCTCGATATAATTATGATCTAAGAACCAAACTTCACTGTTTTTATCATCTTCTTCGAATGGTATAGCGTATGAGTTAGTTACTTTAACAAGATTATTCTCAGTACTATCTCCAAGTAAAACACCTACGACTCTTTTATTTGTACCCAGACTGACTCTATTGAAGTGATCTACCACCGAAAGAAGCACCAATGGCGATACACTCACGGTTTTATTAAGAAATAGCGACTCGTTCGACGACATGTTGCCACTAAAATGATTAAAATCGCGAGCCAAAATGGCGGCAAATCTGACAGAGCAGAAAATCTAGCAGGCGAAAAATCTGTGCAGAATCTCAGCTCAAGTCAAGCACAGGAAGTATAGAGAGAAACTCGGTAAAGATGTTTGGACAACTTGTAATAGGCCCGCCAGGAAGTGGCAAATCGACATATTGCCACGGAATGTTTCAGTTCTTATCAGCTATAGGTAGAAAACTGGCTATAATTAACCTTGATCCTGCTAATGATAGACTTCCATATCCAGTTGAATTGGATATACGAGATTACATTACACTAGAAGAAATAATGGAAGAACTTAATCTTGGTCCTAATGGATCCCTTTTATATGCATTTGAAAACTTTGATCAACTCATAGATCAATTTGTTGCTAAAGTTCAAAAGTTAGTTGAAGATGGTAATTATTTAATTATAGACTGTCCTGGTCAAGTTGAACTCTTTACTCATGATAATTCATTAAATTTACTTATGAAGAAACTTGTTAAACTCCATGATCTTCGTTTATGTTGTGTGTCTTTAGTTGACTCCATATTTTTGGTTACTCCATCTCAGTACATATCGATTTTATTACTAACATTGAGATCCATGCTTCAACTTAATTTACCTCAGGTTAATGTGTTTTCCAAAATAGATAAGCTTAAACGAGATTATGGTGGTAGTAACTTACCCTTTAAACTTGATTATTATACTGAAGTTCAAGATCTTAAGTATCTCAATCCTGAATTGCAAAGAGAGTTAGGGAATAGTGTATTGAATCAGAAATTTATTAAACTTTCCGAAACTATAGGAGAGATAATAGAAGACTTTAATTTGATAAATTTTGAGGTATTAAGTGTAGAAAACAAACATAGCATGATACGTTTACTTAGTGTTATAGATAAGGCTAATGGATATAGTTTTGGGAATGAATTGGGTGGAGATACTATATGGAATGAAGCAGTTAGAGCCTCGGGCCCCATACCTGAGTTTGATATTCATGAGAGATGGATTGAAAGTAAAGAGGAGTTTGATCAACAAGAAAGAAAAGATGAAGAAGAGATCAAAAAGCTGGTGGAAGGGAAAGAATTGACAGAAGATGAACTATGGGAAATCGAGGCCAGGCAATGGTCCATCCGTAAGTGAGCAGATTACAGGGAATGGGGATCTACTGTAACAGAGAATAATAGAGGACAATACAGAAACCAGTCTTATACAACAGAGTAACAGAGAAACCATACTAGAAATTAGGATCATCTCTACAACAGAATAACATAATTGTACGATATATATTAGTCTAATAATGCCTGAGCCTCGGTAGTATCCTCACTACCCTGATAAGAATCCAAGAACTGACGAAGTTCTTTATTGTATATAGTAATTTTCTTTTCTAATTCAGGTAACATACGCTCACTTTCGTGTAATACTTCGATCTGCTTCTTCGTCTCGTATTCATCTGCACCATTTTGTTTCATTTGATCAACCAATTTCTTTTGGCCATCAACTTCCTGTTGGTAAAGAGATCTTTCTTTCACTAATCTCTTCAATGCCTTGGTTTTGATCTCTAATGCTGTTGGGGCCATGTATGTATATAAAGAAAAAGCTTCGCACTTTCTTAGTAATGGATCTTATAGCTAAGAGAAATGAATTGATAACCCAGCGTGAGACATTCTTGGAAGTTCAGCGATCAGTTAGCTCTCTAGAGAAGACTACGATACTGGTGGGTGCTGGTTTTTTTGTGGAGATGGCTGGTCCTCAGGCAAAGGAATTTCTTGATAGAAGAATAGCTCATCTCGATGGCGCTATCAGAGGATTAAATATTAGTATTGAGTTCGAGAAATTGGAAAAGGAAGAAGACGAGTATGTGGAAATAATAGAGGTTCTTGATGATGAAGATAATGTCACGGCTGTCACTTTAAACAACAAAGACTTCAACGCCCAGAAGCAAGAGACGCAAGAGAAGAAAGAGCAAGAAAAGCAAGAGCAAGAAAAGCAAGAGCAAGAGAAGAAAGAGCAAACCAAGCAGGAGACGAAAAAGAAAGTGACGCAGGAGCAACAGACGGCAAAGAGAAGCAAGGAAGAGAAAGAGAAGAAGGAACAGAAACAAAAGAAGGATCACAAAGTGAAAGAAATGAAGCCAAAGGAACGAGAATTGAAAGAAATAGTAGCTGAAGAAGTTAAAGAAATCAAAAATGACGGAGTAGTAGACATAAGAGAAGTTTTGGATGATGATGGTAATATAATAAGCTCTACAATTAATGATAATAGTGGTTCAGATTATTCAGATATGCTTCGAGATTTGGGACTTGAAGTAAAAGATTCTTTGAATGCCAGACTAGATAAGTTAAATCTCAAAGATGAAGATAAGAACAAAATAAAAGAGTTGGTCAATGAGTATGATCGTTCAGAATTAGTCAAAGATGCTGCAAACAGAGCTGCAGAAAGAGCACAAGCAGTAGCAAGGGATATAATAGAAGAAATACCAGAGGACGACAAAGAAGACTACGAACCAATTCAAGATCATATCATGATTGATAGAGATGATTTAATAGAATTAGAATTGATAGCGGATCAATTAGAACGGGTAGACGAAGAGGAAGCGGAAGAGGAAGGGGAAGACGAAGAGGAAGATCCTGACGACGGAGCATTCTTTGGAAATGAAAGAACTAATAGTTTACTCTGGCAACAAATTCAGAAGCTTAGAGAAGAAAAACAAAAGCTGAATAGAGAACAACCCAAAGAACAAAAGAAGCCAAAGAAATCTGTGCTGTTCAATGAGGAGGTGGAAATTTTTGAAGTTGAAAAGCTTAAAGTTGAAGAACAGCGCATGTCGAGATTCAAAGCCAGTAGATCTCAGCGTGTATCACCTGTAAGTGATATTGTAGAAAGAGCAACTATCTCAGATATAATAGAGAGAAATCCCGTCGCTGATATAGTTGAAAGAGACCCTACGGTACCCGATATAATTGAGAATTCCATGATACCAGCTCCTACACTTTCTTATATCTCTGAAAGGGAGTCGTTTGTATCTGATATAGTAGAAAGCGGATCGGCAGTGTCAGACATATTTGAAAGAGAATCAGTCTCATCCCAAATTACAGAAAAAGAACCTGTAGTCTCTGACACTATAGAAAATGAACCTGTGGTATCGGACATAGTAGAGAAAGAACAGGTGGTGTCAGATATAGTAGAAAAAGAGCCAGTTCTCTCAAATATAAAAGAGAAGGATACTGTAGTATCAGACATAGTGGAAAAGGAGCCAGGATCTGTATCGCAGATGCTTAGTGGCGATCTACTTCTGCTCATAAAACAATATAACGAAGAGAACGACATCATCGAGGGACCTGTAATTCAAAACCTCAGCGACCTTAAGGAACTCGAGCACATGCATGACCATATAGACGTCGATCAATACGAGTTGGAACAGGAGGAATTAGAGCAGCAGGAACCCGAAGAAGACTCGGACGAGGAATTAGAAATCGTGGAGCATGAAACCGAAGAGCCGGATGAGATTGATGTAGAGAGAGAACAATGGAAAGTCCAGATTCAGAAAGAATACTCTCAGATCAAAGACAAATTTAAAGATAAGCAAAGATCCGCAGAAACCAAAGAAAGTAAGTTCAAACAAAGGCTTAGAAAGTAATAAATATCCGTAAGTCACCCCGTAATTCACCCGTAAGTTACCC
The DNA here is from genome assembly GCA_003707025.2 of Yamadazyma scolyti. NCBI lineage: Eukaryota > Fungi > Ascomycota > Pichiomycetes > Serinales > Debaryomycetaceae > Yamadazyma > Yamadazyma scolyti. Next base: position 79,404 of record PPMW02000016.1, on the reverse strand, counting down.
GTGAGTCAGCTATAGATCTACTAAAATAAATGTGTCACGCCGGTCATTCATACTATATCTGTAGAATCCGACCAATGTTTCCGCTCTCGCATGACTTCCGTAGTCTGGGTACTCCGGATATGCTTATAATAAAACCTGCTTATGTTTGGGTAGTGTCTGACATGTTCCCCACAGATTTAAACTCCGTACAATCACCTCATATTTTATTGGCTGCATTCCCGGATATCCGAAAACCTGTGTTAAGTCAAAGGAGTTTAGCACCAATCCAACTGCTCAAAGTGAAATAGAAGCACTTCGGACTTGTCAGAATATCGAATACTGCATGCTATGACCGTTGGATTCAATATCATCCTGTACAGGTACACTTATCTTCTCCTCGGAGGGGAAGATAAATCATATCTTCCCCGTCTCGGATTTTTATGCTCTTAAAAATCTGGCCATTAGCCCCACACCCGTGTTATCCGAACCTTTTTAATATGTAATTTTCAGGACGTTTCACCAATTGTAACTAGACTAGAAACGAGTACACCGACAAGCGCAAAAGGTTATCGAACTGATTGAAACCTTTCTTAAGTGATCGGGTAAGTATCCCCATTATACTCCCAATTCCGAATCTACAGTGGGTTCTCAATCATTCTCTAGCATATATTGGGTCCATCTGATCCGCCCAAAATAAATGTTTGTGGATTTTCACCCAATCACCCTTCTTATCCGGACATTTTCTTTTTCCAAGTATAAATAGTGCTTATTGCCGCCAGAGTAGAGACAAATCAAATGTCTTCAATCCTTAAACAAAGAGTAAGATATGCTCCATATTTAAAGAAGCTCAAGACTCCAGAAGAGGTGGTTCCGCTTTTCAAACACGGCCAATATCTTGGATGGTCCGGATTTACTGGTGTTGGTGCACCTAAAGTCATCCCTGCTGCGTTAGTAGACCACGTTGAAAAGAACAACTTACAAGGAAAGTTAGGATTCAATTTATTCGTGGGTGCTTCTGCTGGTCCTGAAGAGAGTAGATGGGCTGCCAATTCTATGATTTTGAGAAGATCACCTCATCAAGTTGGTAAACCAATCGCTGCTGCTATTAATGATGGTAGAACTGCTTTCTTCGATAAACATCTTAGTATGTTCCCACAGGATTTGACTTATGGATTTTATACTATGGATAAGAAAGATAATTCCAACTTGGACTTCACTATTATAGAGGCCACTGCCATTAAAGAGGACGGTTCTATCGTTCCAGGTCCAGCTGTTGGTGGTTCTCCAGAAATGCTTAGTGTTTCCAACAATATTATCATTGAAGTTAATACTGCAACCCCAAGTTTTGAAGGTTTACACGATATCGATTTACCTGTAAATCCACCATTCAGACAACCATACCCACATACTTCTGCTGACTTCAAAGTTGGTTTAGATTCTATTCCAATTGATCCATCTAAAGTTGTAGCTATTGTTGAATCTACCACCAAGGATCAAGTTCCTCCAAACACACCATCCGATGCTGCTTCCCAACAGATCAGTAGTCATTTAATTGAATTTTTGGAACATGAGGTTCGTCATGGTAGATTACCAGAAAACTTACACCCACTTCAATCTGGTATCGGTAATATTGCCAATGCTGTTGTTGAGGGATTAGCTTCCTCTAACTTCAAGAATTTGACTGTCTGGACTGAAGTCTTACAAGATTCTTTCTTAGATTTTTTCGAATCCGGCTCTTTGGATTATGCCACTGCTACTTCCATCAGATTAACTGAAGCTGGTTTCGATAGATTTTACGCCAACTGGGATGAATTCAGTAAGAAATTGTGTCTTAGATCCCAAGTTGTTTCCAATTCTCCAGAAATCATCAGAAGATTGGGAGTTATCGCCATGAATACTCCAGTAGAAGTTGACATATATGCACACGCCAATTCCACCAATGTCATGGGTTCAAGAATGTTGAACGGTTTAGGAGGATCTGGTGATTTCTTAAGAAACGCCAAATTGTCAATCATGCATACTCCATCTGCTAGACCTTCTAAGATTGATCCAACGGGTGTCTCCTGTATTGTTCCAATGGCCACTCACGTAGACCAAACTGAACACGATTTGGATGTTGTAGTCACTGAACAAGGATTGGCTGACTTGAGAGGATTGAGTCCTAAGGAAAGAGCTTTGGAAATCATCAACAAGACTGCTCATCCAGATTACAAAGACCAATTGAGAGAATACTATGATAGAGCTGTCTTCGAAATGACCAAGAAGAAAATGTTGCATGAACCTCACATCTTGAAAGATGCTTTCAAGATGCACTTGAACTTCCAAGAAAACGGAACCATGAAATTGCCATCATGGGACGTCAAGTTTTAAGGCTGTATAGTATATTTACGATTAGATTGAATTGTGTAGACCATCGAGCGTAGCGAGAGTGGCGTGGTAGTGATAGTTAGCCACTTGGAGCGAAGTTTCTTATGACGATAAGAGCCGCAAAGAGCTGCAATTACAACCAGATTCAAAAAGTTTCGTTAGAATCGATTATCTGAATAATGAAGAGTAAGAGGATCGAAAGGAAATAAAACTCATATTCGTTACTGAGACATTATACTAATAAGGTAATCACGTAGAAAAGCTCAATATAAAATCTGGTATATGCAGGTACCCAAAAATTTGGGTAGAGGGGTGAAGATGAGATTACAGTACACAAAAGGATTCACAGCCGTGGCGTGGTTCAAAGAGGGGTTCAACACACTCGTATGTCAAAAGTTCTGGTAGGACAGGTGGTCGTTTAAATGAGGAGAGTGGAGGGGAAGATACAATTGAAATATAGTTTGACGCTATAATTTATCCGATTCAAGCGGAATAGATCGGACGGTAATCAAAACTATAGAGGATAAACTTGGATGGAATGGAACTGTGAAATTGTCAAAAGGTACTATTAAGCGACAATTAAAATTGATTGATTAAATCTATATAGAAAGGAAGAGGTAAACCCTTTTTCAAAGCCTATTTATGCTTATTCCCATATTATTCTACCACTTTGTATGTCTGAAATATTTTGCTTAACTAATCTGAAATATTTTATCTCAAAAAATGACATTTTAAAATTCGCATTTTCTAGAACATGCTACAGATGAGACCAGTAATGAGGGCTAGGGTTGCATTCAAGCCCTTTATACGCCTTAATGTCCGTAACTTTCATGCAACATCAACTCTAAAAATTGATTTCGATCCATATAAAACACTTGGAGTTGACAAAAACGCTGATCAAAAACAGATCAAGCAGGCCTATTACAAGTTAGTGAAGAAGAACCATCCTGATGTCAATAAGGAAGAAGGTGCAGAGGCCCGTTTCCATAAGATCCAGGAGTCCTACGAACTCTTGAGTGATAAGGATAAACGTGCTCAGTATGATATGTATGGCCAGAATTTTGATAAGCAAGGATTTTCTGATGGAAACCCTTTTGGAGGTGGACAACAGTATGGCGGTGGTAATCCTTTCGGAGGAATGGGATTTGACTTTGAGGATCTATTCAAGCAAGCATTCAATCAAGGCGGTGGTGCAAGGACTGGCGGTAGAGGCCGGGGCTTCGTTACTGAACATGTTGGTGATGATATTGAAATCCTCAAATCCATCAGTTTCAAGGATGCAATTTTTGGCCAAAAAGTTAAGGTTAACTACAAGGCTGTTGATAATTGTGGAACTTGTCACGGTAGTGGTTTGAAGTCAGGTAAAAAGAAAACCACTTGTTCGTCATGTCACGGTACTGGTCATGCTACTCATATTATTGGAGGATTTCATATGTCTTCTACATGTTCTACTTGTAACGGTACTGGTGTCACTATTAATAAAAGTGATGAATGTGGTACATGTAGGGGTCATGGAGTTGAGGAGGTTCCAAAATCCACAGAAATTGATCTTCCTCCAGGTATTAAATCGGGTACAAGACTTAGGGTTCCTGGTATGGGAGATGCTCCAATAGTTACCAAGGATCCTTTCAACAATACTAGAAAAGGTGATCTTATTTTACGTGTTACTGTCCAAGATGATCCAGTTTTCAAGAGAGACGGAAATAAGATTGTTTTGAACCATAATATTCTTATGACAACAGCTTCCCTTGGAGGTGAGATTGTGGTTCCAACCGTCGATGGAGATAAAGTGAAAATTAAGGTTAGATCAGGTACTCAAAATGGAGCCAAATTGAGCATCCCAAATAAAGGTGTACCAGTTAATCGTAATTTGAATAACCGTGACGATATGGAAATTCTACTTAATGTCAAATCCATTGTTCCGGAGACTCCTATGCAAAGAGCGTTACTTGAAGCTTTGGCTGATACAGTAGACGACAAGAATGCAAAACGATCAGAAAACCATGAAGCCGTAGAAGATAATACCGGAGATTTACATCCTTCTAAATTAAAGAAGATTGGCGACATGTTGTCTAAATTCTTTGATAAGAAAGACAAGGCATAGATCATATTTATCAAATGTAAATAGTGTAAATAAAAGAACAGAACTACAATAGATTTTCAGCTGATTGATGTTGGCTTTAATACACTATGCTAAATTATGACTCTAGAGCCATCAGTTAAGGAACAGATGTTATACATTAGATTACACGATTGTCTATTTGCTTTCATTAATTTTGGCTAACAATTCGTTAGCATCAGCGTCTGTTTTTACACGGATGAAGTATGTTTCAATTGCTTTTGTATCAGGGTTGACTGCTGGAAATTGAACGGCTTTGCTAGTAGCCTTATAATCAAAGCTCAGTATAGCAGCATTCAATAACACTCTTAAACCTCCATCGGCTCTAATCAAAACTCTAGACTTACCAGATTCTTGATTGGTCAATACCTTCAACTCACCAACTCCCTTAGTCTCATATTGTCCGTCTTTGAAAAGCATCAACTTTGCCCTTTTGGTATACTTCACATCTTCTCCTTCCTCGCCAGTTTTGGTGTCATCTTTTTTTTCGAGTTGTACCACAGGTTTGAAGTTTGATGTGTCGTCCTCGTTAGTTTCTGTGAATTCTTCAGGTCTCTCATTACTTTCTTCGGTCTTCTCTACAGGTTGCTGAGAGTTACCGAAGGTAAATGGCTTTGTAGTGAAAGAAAATGCAGGCTTATCTTGTTTGCCAAAACTAAATGCAGGCTTATTTTCTGCAGGATTTTCTTCAGGCTTTTCTTCTTCAGGTTTATTCTCAGCTGGTTTGGAAGTGAAACTGAAAGCAGGCTTATCCGAAGTATTGAAACTAAAAGCGGGCTTTGCTCCGAAGTTAAATGCAGGTTTGTCCTTTGGTTCATCAGACTTGGAAGCAAAATTGAATGCAGGTTTGTCCTTTGACTCTTCAGGCTTAGAAGCAAAGTTGAATGCAGGTTTGCTTTCTTCCGGTTTGGCCCCAAAATTAAAAGCCGGTTTATCTTCAGACTTGGAGCCGAAACTGAAAGTTGGCTTATCAGCAGGTTTATCAGTTGTCTCTTCGGGTTTTGAAGAGAAACTGAAAACTGGCTTATCGCCTTCCGGTTGGGAAGAGAAGTTAAAGGCTGGTTTGTTCTGTTCCACAGGTTTAGGAGCAAAGTTGAAAGCTGGTTTGTCTTGCTCAGTTGGTTTAGAAGTAAAGCTAAAAGCTGGTTTGTCTTGCTCAGTTGGTTTAGAATTAAAGCTAAAAGCTGGCTTTGGATCCTCAGGTTTGGAGGAAGACTCAGTAGGAGTTCCAAATGGGTTTGGTTTTGAATCACTAGCACCAAAAACAAAAGGTTTAGCAGGTTCCTCTGGCTTACCAAAAGAAAATGCAGGTTTTTGATCTGAATTTGAAGGAGCTAATTTAAAGACAGCGTCCTTAATGGGTTTATTGAAAGTAAAGGTAGGGCCCTTGATTTCAACTTCAGATTCAGAATCAGAGTCATCTTTTGGAACTTCTTTCTTCTTATTGAATGAGAATACAGAATCTTTAATAGGCTTATTGAATGTAAATGTTGGGCCTTTGATCTCCACTTCTTTGTTATCGTCATCATCATCACTACTATCACTTACTGGTTCAGGTACTATTTTATCAACGTTCGCTACAATAGGGTCATTCTTTCCAGAATGATCATTGGTATTTACCTTATCGGAAGAACCATTGGTAGTCAACTTATTAGACCCATCAGTACCATTATTAATATCTTTAATATATGATAAATACTTATTTAACACAGGAGAAAAGTCTACAACTGTATTGGGTTGATTGAGTTTGATTAGATGATTCACAAGATTATCATTAAGAGCTTTTATCTTGGCATTCTTAACTTCTGGTTCTGCTTGAGATGGGGTAACACTTGGTTGAGGTACCGATTTAACAGCCTTCTTAAATCCTCGTGGCTTCAAAATTTTTCTTTTGGCTAAGACTTCATCAGAAGCTCGTTTGATTCCGCTACTTCCAGACTCCGAATCCGATCCATCAATGTCCTTATTGATTTGTGAACCAGCAGCTCTCTTAGACATTATTGTTAACCTTCTCACCTTGCGAAGTTTCAAGTTTCATGGTTTTCGTGTAAATACCATTATATTCTAAGTATTACATAATCTAAGGTTTGACTACTAGTGAGAAAGGTGCATCGCGAGGGTGAGAACTAAGGGCACCAGACCTTCTTTTTAACAGTCACTCAATGTATTTTCACACGACCGATTTTAATTAGTGCGAGGGCTGAATTTTGACAATCAAATTACACAAAGGGGAGGTTAACCGCACTAACAAAAAAAGGCGAGTGAAAAAAATTTTCAGAGTTTAAAGAACTATTAACAAGTATGTATCATTGAAGATGATAATTCAAGCAGTCTGAAGATGTATAAGAGTATATTTATGTTGAACTTAAGATTAATAGAATATGAATGTGTGATTTTTCGTTATGGTTTCTTATTTATATCAACGAGAATAGACTATAGTTAACTAAGATTAGATATCCCCTTTAACCTTGATATATCCTCCTTGAATACTATAAAAGCACTTTAAATGGATCCATCAATGTGATAATATACCAAATGCATTACAAACTAGCTGAAGAATGGTCCATAATGATCGAATACTAACAAATTTTTAGTGGCTCCAAAGATTCAACAAACTAAAGCAGCTAAAGCCGCTGCCGCTTTAGCCGGTGGTAAGAAAGGTAAAAAGAAGTGGTCCAAAGGTAAAGTAAAGGATAAGGCTCAACACTTGGTTGTCTTGGACCAAGACAAATACGACAAAATCATTAAGGATGCTCCAACCTACAAATTCATCTCTGTTTCCGTTTTGGTCGATAGATTGAAGATCGGTGGTTCCGTTGCTAGAGTTGCCTTAAGACAATTAGAAAATGAGGGTCTTATTAAGCCAATCCTCAAACACTCCAAACAACAAATTTACGTCAGAGCTGATTAGGTATATAAATTAATCTACATCTATTTAAATTTTTTCTGCGTGTAATCGAAATTTTTCATGTAATGAGAAAACTGTATGTACGCTTCCTTTCATACCAGTATACCAAGAGGCTTCAATTCCCCAAGGACCAAGTTCAAAAGGTGGTTGTAAATGTCAAGGACTACAAGCAGTTCATTCCATACGTAGTTGATTCAAATAATAATTACAATGTCGATAATAATGGTAATGGCTCGGGCACTGGATATATGACCGTGAATTTTCAAGCATTTGAAGAAACTGTCGATTGTAAAGTTGATTTCTCCAAAGACCATGTCACAGCCAAATGTTCCAACAACTTATTCAAGTATTTGTCATGTACCTGGAGATTTGTAGATGTAGCGTCTGCTTACCATAAGAAACGGATTTGTGAGGTGCAAATGTCATTGGACTATGAGTTTCATAATTTCCTATACAACCAGGTCAGCAGTTTGTTCAATAAGGAGCTTAGTAGATTGATGATGCGGAGCTTTGAAAAGAGGCTTAAGCAGATCAAGGATGTATAGCAGATCAAGTGTATATAGAGCATAGCATAGAGTAAATTAAGCATAGTACATACACATTATATGAGTTTATCTTCGTATTACCTATGAATTAACTACGTATTACAACACACCAATTTACTTCGATTTTCACTCCGTTCAAAGCTCATGAAGTTCTAATGTCAATTCTAAATTCTATCCTATATCCTATATCCTGTACCTCAGTGCTATGATATTGTTGCTCAATACTGGTCTCGCGGAACCAACCCGTGTACACCCACAACAAACTCCTTTACAAAATGAGCCGGAAACCGACTCAAATCATCACTTTTTTTCAAATTATTCAAACTTTGTGAGCTTGGTACTACACCACTGAAATTAGTAGGTTTCACAAGACTTTTAGACACCCAGCTATCATCAAAATTAAGTGGTTTAATGCATTTTAAACAATTCTTATAATATTTTTTAGTAGTTACTGGTTCAGTTTTGGGGTTCCATTTACTGGTAATTACTCTTGTCCTTTCTTTTAATCGTTGGATTTCTGGGTCTAAATCCTCATCATCATCATCTGAATGAATATCATATAATTGATCAGGTTCATCTTCTTCTTCCTCTTGAGGTTGTGGTGAAGGAGGAATAATATAAGAAGGCTCCATTAATGAATCATTATCAAATTTATCACCTTTGAATTTTAATCTTAATTTACCCATTTTACTAAGTAATGCTAAAGGTTCAGAATTAGATCTTTGTCTTCCTTCAGTTCCAATATAATAACTAGAAGGTTCTGTGTTTCTTCTTCTCCTACGACGAGGAACCGTTCTGTACTTAGGAAGCTCTCTGTCAATAAGATCCAAACTAAGATCTTTGCCAATATCAAGACCTAAATTCCAATCTATTAAGTCTCTAGTAGTTAAAAAACATAATAAAAGCTGTTCACTTTCTATACGAATTCTAAGAACATTGTTCTTCTTTTTATAATCTGCTGCAAGTCCAACTCTACAATGTTGAAGGGAATATGATCTAACAAGTCTTCTTTGAAATTTTAGTTTATTTAAAAATTGAAGAAATTGATAATCATGTTCTGTTGTGACCAATGAGTTCATAGGAACAAAATGGGGATCCAAATCCTTCAAATGAATGGATTCATTACTTTCAAATGATAAAATATGAGGTTCCCAATTACTTGGGATTGCATATAAATTTAGTTGAGTAGAATTTAATTCTATAATATAATTCTTCCATGATCTGGAAGTAGCGGGTTCATAAGGATTGATCCATTCTATCTTACGACTTACTACACCCACTTTATACAGTGAAGGTCTGTAGTCAGGAAGACTTTCAGCTTCAAATACTTCACTAACAGGAAATTTAGGACATCCACCAGGAGGTAATGAATTATAAGTTGGTGGGAACACCGGATTTGGCTCTAATATCTTAAGAAATTCCTCTTGCTTAGTAGTAGAGTATTCTGTATTAGTAGATGCTATGGAATAATTGGAAAGTGATAAGCTAGAGTTGGCCTCTGAAAGATCACTTTTTGATCTTTGTCTCCTGGGAGATCCGGGACTTTTAGGAGACGGTGAAGGGGATACTGCAACCGACGAAGACGGTGAATTATTACCAACAAATGATGGGGATTTGGCTCTATAATTATTGAGTCTCATGACCTTGGAACTAGGAGGTGTGCTAATAGGATAATCTTGTACCTTCAAATGGTCTATCATATCAGAAGCAAGTGTTATCTGGAATTCGCGATACCCCTATTATTTCCTTTTTTTGCAACTTAACGATAAGCAGCACTGAACAACGAGTAAGGTTAATGGGTAATTTTATGAATGGAAAGTAGATGATACTATGTGGCTCAATTCGTAGATATATATATATTCTTTTCCGAACAGATTTTGGTTAATATTGAGTGATTTATAGTTGGATAACCGGATATTGACGGATCGCTACGGGTGATTTCAAGAGGGAATTAATCAAGGAATATCCGGGCAGTTTATATAGGATGAACTGTAGCGTAATTCCCTACAAAAGTACCTTCACTTCCACCACGTCCTTCCCTGCCTTCAAAACCATGATTATGCGTTTGTACTACATGATATGGCCTGGGTTGTGTATCCTCGGAACCATTTTCAAGGTTTCATGTGCTTTCGTATATTGCTTTATTGCTAATCTAAGCTTCACTCTCCTCCAAAATATCAAATGCATTAGATGAACTCTGCTTTGGTTTTCCTTCGAAGAATTGCTTTACATATTCATCTTCCTCTTGTTGTTGCTTTTCCTTTTCACTAATCTCATCGCCTTTTGCCATTTCTTCCTTTATTAAACCATTAATTTTATCCCAACCAAGACTTCTAGTATTTTTAATCAGATTATAAGTTTTGATTCTATTCTGGATTTTGGTATTCAAAATGTCATCTTTGGACTTAATATTTGGATTACTTGCCTTTCTAAGCTTCTTTCTATCTATTCTCTTTTGTAGGAGATTCTCGGATAAAATAGTACTTCTGATAATTTGTTTCTTAATATTAGATTCGAGTTTTGGTACTTTTGCAAGATCGCTAGCTTCATTGGCTATGTGATCTAATGCCCCTCTTCTAGCTGCCCTAGAGTGCTTGGAGACGATCCCTTTCTTCCTAGCCATTGCTGTTTTTGCGAAGAGCTGCAAAAAAAAATTGCTGCAAAAGAGCAGAGCGAGAAGCGATGAGATAGAGACTGGGAGTAGACACTGGGGCATGCAGGCAGCAAGTGCGTCTAATGTGGAGATAAAGAGATCAGGTGTGCGGAAGGTAGTTGCCTAGTGTAGAGAATATACCTTCCTTTGAGTCTTTCTGGAATATTAATTTATAGACTCTAATGTATTAATGCTGCCTATAGACTTTCTTTTATATTAATGTGAATATCTCAATCAAGTAGACTCTTGCTGAAGGCATTATGTCTCTACTTCTTTCGACAAAGCCTTAGAGAAGATCACCTGTGAATTTCACTACTCTCTAGTCCACCATTATTTTCAAATCATCGCTTCACACCGTTAGAAGCTCACAGCTCATAGATCTCTAGTCTACTATAATTTACTCTGCTCTCACTCCGTTCGAAGCTCACCTGGCTCTGCCGGCCTCTTCCCATTTTCATTAACTTCGTCCTCTCTCACCGCACGGACGTATTCTGTCAACGCCTTATCCAAATTTATCACAGTCCCAGCGAAGATGGCAGTGATCTCCATCTTTTGCTTGTCATCCTCTGCCTGCTTCAACATTTCTTCCTTCAATTCCACCAACTTCTTCTTACAATTCTTTAAACTCACAAATATTTTCTTCAATTGACTAAAGTTGGATTCATTTAAGTATATCTTCCAAAAATGGGATAAGAACTCAGTCACTGTGAGATTTAAGTCTTTGAATTGAGTAAGCTTTTCTTGATCAAGTTTCAGTTGTTTGTGAGATTTTGTCTTCTTATAGTTTTGTTTAACAATCGTCATTATATCATCAAAATGATCACTACTTTTATAAACATCCGATAAGTCAATGGTTCCTGAAAACTTGTTAGATTGTAAATAAGTTCGTAATTCATTTATATCAATCCTCTGATGAATTGTAGATGATTTATTTAAATCGAGATTCAAGTTTAATCCAATGAAATTCAAATCTTCTTCGTCATTCAAATCTTTGAATGTTACTTCTTCAATATATTCTTGTCTAATATCTTTTTCTGGACTTTGTTCTTTATCTACATTAATCATCTTAGAACTTAACTTATTCATATTCTCCATCAAAAGTATAGTTTCATTTGTTTTATCATTTTCAAATTTCATGGTAAAATCAGGTTTATTTCCTGTAGTAATTGTATTATCAACTTCATTACCTTCAATACTAATGAATTTACTTACTTCATGAGGTGTTATATCATCACTATTAATGAACATATACTTATCTAATATCAAATCACCTCTGTCTGTACTTTTTATACGATCACCTCTCAATCTTCTAAAGAGCTTAGAGTTAAAGAATCGTGACCAAAATTCTCCTTCTTGGAATTTGGCAGGTACAAGATCATCGAATGCTTTCTTCACTATAGGGTAAGTATCAAAGATTTCATTGATTATAGTTCTTGTAACATTAACATTGACTTGATTATCTGAAGTTGCAATAGGTTTTATAGTAGATAATACATTATATGGACCTCTTTGTTGAGATATAGTTATGGCATATGTTCGTAATGCATTCAATCTACTGGACCAGAATACGGTTGGAGAAAGTTTATAGTTAATGACTGATTGTGTAAAAAGGTTTCTTAATGATTTATCTTCAAGAAGTAATTTCTGTTGTAATTGATGATTCTTAAGCAATTGGGCATCGGAAAGATCTATAGAAGCTGAAGATGAAGAATCTGGACCTGGACTAGCAGTATCAGTTTTATCTTTATTTTCAGTTACTACAGTTCTTTGTCTCGATATAATTGTTTGTAGGGCTTCCTTTATGATATTCATAGTATTTCTATACTTGAAATTAAGCTTAACATCTTTTTCTTTATCATGTTCCTTATAGATAAGTTTCAAAATGACCTTGGGACTGGTTTCTTTAGTAGCTTGAAGGTTGATTAAGCTATCAAGGGGAACTTTAATTGTATTGTTATCTTCAATAGATTTCCATTCCATCACTGGTGGACTGACATCTTCTCGGATGTAGCAGATTCCTGACATCTTGTTGATGATGCACGCTCCCGAGACTGACATTCTGGCTGACTATGGGCTGACTATGGGCTGACTATGTATTGGTGTCTTGACTCTCTGACTCTGGCTCTCTGGACTCTTGACTGTCTGACTCTCTGTACTCACTCTTTTCTGACTCTCTGTGCTCTCTGGACTATCTGGACTCTCTCTGGACTGGTACTCCGTACTGACTCCTTGGTACTCTCTGTACTGGCGCCGCTATCTGTAATGGTACTTCCTGAACTATCAATAACAGAAAACCACAGTTTTAACACTAGCCCTCAATTCACAGTAGGCCTGAACTGCGATATTTTTTCAGTGGAGAGAATGAAGGTCCAGAATCAAGTCCCTACCGTACTCTGGAGACATCGTCATAATTGAGCCAAGTATCGGAGAGCGGACTCTCATGGTTGATGTTGTTGCAGTCCACGGGTGCTTGACTCAACTAATGTCCAAACGCATTCATATAATGAACCTTGGTAGCTGAATTATCTTTAATGACATTGGAGGAGAGTAGAAGATAGGTCGCCTAGGAACGCACTCAAGTTAGCGTATGTATTACCTGAATAGAGTATTTACCATTCTTTTTAGTTTTTTATGTGTGGGTGTTTATTATCACTGTATCTAGACTGTGTCTAGAGTTCATGAAGCACTAGTGAAACATTGGGCATTCATTTTGCTTGCTTCTACCCCTACCTTGGGACATACCGAACAGGAAAACCCAAATTTTAAAGCCACTCGAATAACACCTTGATTGACTGCAAATTCTATGGCCTCAAAGCAATAATTAATTAGATCGATAACCAGCTATCAGGGCATCAATTTTGGCATCTCGCATCATAAGTGGTATGAGAAGTACGGGTGATAAGGGTGGACTTTTGTTGGTAGTATTAGTAAGTTCTACAGTCATTGGAAAGAAATACCAGTGCTTAATTTGAGGTTACCACCGAAGCAGTAACCCAGAGCACCAGTGGAAGAACATTGGCTATTGAATTAGCCATTGTATTGGCCTTGTATTGGGCTCGACGGAAAGGTAAATTCAGAGGATACTTGCAACTCACGGCGACTCTCTACTAGAGGTCTTATCCAGAGATGTCACTAGTAGTTATGAGCATTTTCTATAATAGCATATAGTCTAATAAAGATCGAGTCAGAAAAGAAGTAAAGACATAGAGGAAGCGAAAGAGTGCAATAAACACATCTCACTGGCTTCAAAATCTTCATCACCACTGGTAGAATACCCCTGAATACCCTCAATGAACCACAAAAGTATTCACTTGAATTTACTTAACATCTTCCAGCACAGAATTTCTTGAGGCAGTCAAAGTTCGTGTGAGAAACGAGAAGAAAAAGTTGATGGTGATTTTAAGACTGGTCAGACCACAGGTCGTTAGACCTATCAGCAAGGCTATAGGGCCACAGGTAGTGAAGAGTCAGCAGAAGATTTTAGCACTCACTGCAAGGTACTCTTCTGCTGCTTCTAGCGGGACAAATGCCCATGTTAAGGTCGATACGAGAGATGATGGCAGCGCCCATGCAGGAGGTATCCATAGGACGGTGGTTGTGGACAGAGAGCTTCCAGACCCATTCAAGGATAAATGGAAGAATACAAAGTACGCGGTAGCATATGGTCTTGGAGTTATTGTCTCATGTGTAATAATTTTCAACTACGAAAAGACTACTTCTCCCATCATAAACTCGGTATTCTATTTCCTCAGAAGAAGTCCTAAGGTTATAGAAGCATTGGGAGATGATATTAAATATGCTAATAACTGGCCATGGATTCTGGGTGAGTTGAACACTGTTAAAGGTAATATCGATATTAGTTTTCAAATCAAAGGTGAAAACAAAGAAGGAACTCTTTATTTTAAAGCTAACAGAGAAAGTAAACTTGTTCCATTCACTATAGATCATTGGTATTTAAAAATAGGCGATGAAATCGTGGATTTGAAAGAGTTTGACCAACTAAACTTCTAGTGTAAATAGTTCCATAAATGCCTTCCACACTATATCGGGTCTCGTCCCTCGTCTTCCCTGCTTTTCTCCTTTCTCCGATAAATTCCTACCTCTCCCCTCCTTCCCTCCTTCCTCCCTCCTTCCTCCCTCCTCCTTCCTCCTTCCTCCTTCCTCCTTCCTCCTTCTTCCCTCCTTCTCCCCCCTCACCAGGGCCCTGTGCCTATCTGTCACATCACGTGATCGAAGCAATTTCATCTCGACAAATCGCATTAGAACCTTACCATGTCATCATCCAACAGTTTAGCCGTGGGGCTTGCTGTGGGCATTCCTTCGTTTGTGGTGTTGGTCGTTGTGCTGCTATTCTGGTTGAGAAACCGCCGGAAGCAAAGACAAGAAGATCTCGTTAACCAAGACTTTGATTTAGAGTTGCAGGACAACCAGAGCTTTAATAAGTTCAAGGAAGAGCTTCATAAGAAAGAGCCCATTAAAGTTAGTGAAAACAGTGCTTCTGGTAATAGTGGAACCACCAATATAGACAGTGATACAAATTCAGAAGTAGAAGAGCAAGTAAAGACGCATAAGCAGACCAACTCAGCCTATGATTTCTACGAATCCTTCATTCCGATAATACCGGAATCTCCGCCTCCCAAAGTCAAGCCTGAAGAACTGGTGAACTCTTCTACCACCAGCTTGAATAACCTTGCTAAGGCGTTACATTCCCAGTCATTTTTCAGTAAACACCCCACCAATTTCCAACCTCCAGCACAGATGAATTCAAGCCATGTTAACAGCTCAACTGATACTCTTGGTAACTTGATCCAAGAGGATGCCATCAACGAAAGTTATGTTATGAAAGATAGCTCCGTAAATAAGGACGATAAGCTAGCCTCGGTTTTGGGTGGGAACTTCGATAACAGCTTTAATAACGACGAGGATCTCTCCAAGAACGAAGGTGCCGTGGTATTTAAGTAATGTATATATGAGTGATTCTCGCTGACTCTGTGTGCTCCGCCTACGCAGATCTACGTTTTACCGATCTGCACAGGTCTTAGACGATCTGCACAGATCTAGACAATCCTGCATCGCCTTGCACAAATCTACACGGATCTACACGGATCTACACGGATCGACACAGATCCACACGGCTCCACAAGCTCTACAAGCTCCACGTTGAGCTGAGGTCCTGAGACTGCTATGGAAATTATTCTAGCTGGCTATGAGCACAAGTCAACTGAATTCAGCAACACTTTTCTTACTGTCATATCAGGCTATCCAAAGGTGGGCCACCTCCAGATAAGTACACATTTTAAAGATTATTGACTTTCAGTATTCCACCTTTATTTTTTGCAGTTTTTACACTAACAGCTTCACATCCCTTCAATCTCCCAACTTGTTCGTTATTTACTCAAGGTGTTTCTGTTTCTACCTACAAATCTCAATTCCTCCATATCCCCCCGTTGTATGGTGTGGATGTACACCAGTATTTCGGCGTGTACAGTGTGGGTGTTAACAACCAAGCTGAACGCACTAAATGGCTGCAAAAAAACGACGCGTAATGAATAATGATATAAGTACTGTGTGGCATTTGGGATGTGTTGGGAACAATAAGATGTTCCGAAAGTCTCAGAGAGAACTAAAGAATATTCATATTCCACAATTATGTGAAAAAATCCTTGAAAATGAGTATAATTTAAGGTATTCCTCTAACTTGTTATTAGGATTATCTGTACTTTATAAGTTACAGACTAATCATTATATAGATGAATTAAACTTAGTAAAATCTCAATTATCACCTAATAAAGTTATATTACAACAAGAAATGGTATTTTCAATCTCTGAAAATCAGAGGAAGATCCCAATTATGAGTGATGATAGTAATTTTATTCTTGATGATTATATAGGTCATTTTGATGATCAGATAGAATTTGGAAGATTTAGGGTTGAACTTGATGAAGATGAAGATCGGTATGAATTCAATGTCGATGATTCTATTAGCTCAATCGATTTAAATTTAGAACTTAGTGATAAAAGTATTGTAAGAGATGGTTTTGATTTTGATTTTGATGGTTTAACCTTTGATCTTGATATCTCTCAACAATTGACTCCTTCTACACCTGAAAGTTCAAGTCAACCATTATCACTAAAAAAGCGCAAGAGATTGATTGTTGATCAAGTTCTTGAATTACCAATCGATGAGTACAAGAGATTCAAGAGTAACTATGATTCATTGATGAAAATATCTAAGCCTATCAATAACTTACTAAAATCGGTTGAAATCATACCAATGACCCCAGAAATTGGAAGAAGGGCTTCAATAAGTCTGACTCCTAGACTGGTTCTTGGATTTGACTTCGATTTTAATGATCATGATCATCTCTCTGATTTCGAAATTAGCTCTACTCCATCAAGAGTTCAAAATCAGCCAATAACACAAACTCAGAGAAACCAGGAATCTGATAAATTTCTTATCTACTTAATCAATCTTGACAAATCCACTTTGAGCTTCGATGAGGTCTGTCCTCCAGATAAAGTCGATAGGTCATTAGTTGCCAAGTCCTTCGCCTGCTTATTGGATTTAGCTACAGAAGGCTTGATTAAATTAGAGGGTTTGAAGAAGATAACCGTTTTGTAGTGAAGTATAATTAAAGTTTATTCTGTCGTCCCCTACCTCTATCTACACTTTCTATCCTGATTGAACTGTGCTTGGAGGGACTACACCTGGAGCTTTGGCTTGTGACGTTAGAATTTTTGCAGCCACCGGAAGCGACCATTTGATTTCAAATGAAGGTCTCGTTGAAGGTCTTCGAATGTCTCCAAATGTCTTTGGAGGTTTCCTCTAGAGTTTGGTTTTCACTCATTTATTCACTAACGAAACTATATATCACTTCCCCTACGACCGCCGTTGCCTGAGTGTACTCTTACTATGCACTCTTATTACTTCACTCCTTTCGAAGCTCAAACTACTTCCAGTCGTAGTTGCAGAAGACACATTGATTCCCTTTCTTGAACATGGTCTCACCACTCACTCCTCCAGGGATGCCTCCAGGGATGGTTCTTTCCATTTCCTGTAGCCTAGAAATCTGCTCATCGTTAATATCTGGCCTAACAGTAAACTTTTCAAAAATAATTGTTGGCTGCTACAGAAATAACTGTTTTTGCGATCTCTTTTTTGCACCCAGCTTATGTAATGATATGACGGTATATGAGAAGGAGTTGATAAAGGAGTGCCGGAGGGCGTTGTCTGACAACAGCTTGATGGCAAGATGGCTTTCAGAAAATACTGGTAAGTTTTAGGTATTGCAAACACTGTCTTCAGTTAGTAGTAACATCAAGATTTGAAGTCTTCCCCAGCTTACTTAAATTCTCGCTAATTCTCTGGTTTTCTCCATTTTCTCCCTTCAAATTTCTACTATTCTCACTATGTTCAAACATTTTCAGGGCCGCCAGCTTGGCAAGTTTGGCAAGTTCCAGCTTCCTCAGTACTGTCAATTCCGCCAGTACCGGCAGTCATCATACAATCGGTTCAAAAGCCAACCCAGTGTTCGTATCAATACTAGAACACTCGCATATATTGGAGCAGGTGTAGGAGCCTTTTATTTCTACAACCAGGATAACGCCCCCTTCACGAATAGATCTCGTCTTCTTTGGGTGCCATATTGGCTCGAGAAGAAGATTGGTGACTTGAGCTATAGGCAAATTCTTGCTCAGTATAGGGGCCAGGTTGTACCTCATCTGGACCCTTTGTACGGCCGTATTTCGAAGATCGTTGATAATTTACTTTCTGTGGCTTATCAGACTAGTGATCCTAATCAAGTCAGACACCTCAAGTCATTGGATTGGCAAATACATGTGATAAAAGTCAATCCCCTAGAGACTCCTCCAAATGCTTTCATTTTACCAAATGGTAAAATCTTCATATTTTCATCTATTTTACCTATATGTCAAGATACCAATGGATTGGCTACAGTATTATCCCATGAATTATCCCATCAGTTAGCTCATCATTCTATGGAACAATTAAGTAAACAGCCATTCTATATTGCTCTTTCGATGGTCCTTTATACTATTACCGGTGTTAATTGGGTTAATGATTTAGTTATAAATGGTGTATTAACTATGCCAGCTTCACGTGAAATGGAAAGTGAAGCAGATAGAATTGGATGTGAATTAATGGCAAGAGCATGTTATGACCTTCATGGTATCCCAAAGTTCTGGCAAAGAATGGAGGCATTTGAACATAAAATGGCAGGAAATGTAAGATCAGGCTTATTAACTGAATTCTTCTCTACACATCCAAATACCACAAAGAGAATCACAGATATCCAAAAATGGATGCCTGATTTAGTATCTATCCAAGAGAACTCCAATTGCCACCAATTTTCCTTATTTCAAAATTATGTATTTTAAATCTCGGGTGTTATGGCCTATTATGTATTTTAACTTTAGGTGTTATGGCCTAACGTTGAAAATCGTACTGTATATAAACTTAAATACATTTTATTATATAAATATTATATAAACAAATGACAATGATTTCATAAATGAATAAATTTAGAATTATGCCAGATACGGAGGGTAGTGGAGTAGGAGCTGGATTGTTTTAGTAAATAGACTTCAGCTACTCCTATGCGAATGGTTTTTTGTTTGTCGTAAAGTCCTACACCAAACTTAATGAATTCATTTCCATCGATAGCAGAAACGACAAAATTTTCTATATGGCCTAGTTTGAAGTTGACTTGATCATTCATCAATAAGAAAGGTAGTTTTTCAATATTATCGAGAATCAATTGGTTTACACTTTCAAGAGCATGCAGTTTAAAATGATCAAATTCAGTATCAAATTCTATACTAGATTCATCATAAGGAGGGATTGTGATGGATAATTTTGCTTGTTTAGCTATCTTTGATTCTTTGTTATAGATTCTTTCTATGATGTTCTTATATGAAAAGTAACTTAAAACCCCAATTGGTGGTAAAACTGTAAAGAGTACATTAGGATGGATATTGACTATAGCTAAACAAGAACCTATTATTCCAGCCCCTACTTTAAGATTTGGCAGAATTTGAAAGTATTTATATAATAATGGAGTAGTTCCTGATATAAAAGACTTTCTAGGTGGTATGCTTATGTATCGTATTTGCTTTATTAAGCACCCTCTTATCGACATCATCAAGTGCGATAAAATTTTATATAGTAGATGGATGCAAAACAACAGAATAAGATCAACAAATCTAAAGGACTACAGAAATTGAAATTTTATTGTCAAGTATGTTTAAAGCAATGTAGGGATGCTAATGGGTTTAAAAATCATGTAAACTCACCTTCACATCTACATAAAGTTTCGGTACTTTCTGTAGGAGATATTCATGACTATAGCAAACAATTTGAAACATCTTTTCTTTCACAGCTTAAACGAAGTCATGGAACAAAGAAAGTTAATGCTAATAAGTTTTATCAAGAGATAATTCTAGAAAAGGATCACGTTCATCTAAATTCCACCAAATATAATAGCTTAACTCACTTCCTCAAGGCAATGGGACAAAGAGGTGTGCTAAGAATTGATAATGAGAATGAAGAAGAATTTAACTTGACGATCCAACTTGTGGATGGCAGTGAGCCCCGGAAGGACAAAGAGCCGGCTGTAAATGAAACCAAGCAAAGAGAGAAGTTTATTGCCAAACAGATAGAACAAGGTCTTGATCTTGGGAACGAACAGGCCAAGAAAAAGGTCAAAGTGGATGCATTCACGCCGATAAAGCTCAAGAAACAACCCAAGGTGGTGAGACCAAGCGCTCTCGACAGTCTAGGGGAGTGAGGGAGCAAGGGAGTTTATAGATAATGGATGCCTAGGATTTACTGCTACTCATTCGCTAGATCATTCTCTTCCTAATGCTCTTCAAGCATTCCTGGAATCGATTTCCTCTTAGTGATTCAAGGCCTACTTCACTACAAACAAGTTCTCTCATTCTCTTATAATATCCATCTTGCACTCTACTCTCTAACTTACTGAACTCTCTCACTAACTATTTTTTTTCTCCTGTAAGATTTGTCATTTTCACATATTGTCAAAACACCTAAATTGCCAAGATTGTCAATTCAAGTCCAATATAAATATGAAAAAATCTCTAATCACACCGCCTCCACCACCTCTATCACCATTTCCACTTCGCTTTTTCCGCCCTTCTCTGTCTCCCATTTCCTAAAATATCCCCCATAAATCCCCAGCCCATAAATAACTTCCGCAATTGCGCTCGGAGTATGGCAGACCTTCTAACATCCAATCCTCCTCCAAAGCCAAAGTCTAGAAGACTGAAAACTCTGGTAGCATGTAATCATTGCCACCGGTCTCATATGACTTGTGATTCTAATCGTCCTTGTAATCGTTGTGTGAAAAGAGGTCTACAAGATACATGTGAAGATGCACCTAGAAAGCGGAAGAAGTACCTTGCAGATGTACCTATGAATGAAGTTGGCTTTAGAAAAACTTCTCCGCCTGTTGCTTTATCTCATCCACCTATAATACAACCATCATTACTGCGGTCTCCTCTGCTGCAATCTCCCATACTGCAAGCGTCCATGCTGCAATCAGTACAGCAGCAACAACAACCACAGCAGATGTTTGTGCCTAGTCCAAATGTTGGACCACACTTGGATCTTCTACAAAAACGAAGTAAGTTCATGTCCTCGGCAGCGGATTTGGAGTATTCTACGCTATCATCAATAATTTCCGATAATGTACTATACAAGACAAATCCTACTTCTACCGATCATACTCCTAATTCAGTACTATCACCAGCTGGTATTTCTCCGAACTTTCATGCTAATGGTAGTGAAAAGCTGCCTAATAGTGCATTGAATGAAGCTTTCACCATTCAAAACCCTGTTAATGTTCGTAAGATGAACTTGTATGATAAAGAAGTCAAGTATGATGAATCTATTAATCAGTACTTCTTAGGAGAAGATACTAGTAGTGATAACAGTACTATGTTCCCCGATGTCTTGAAACAACTTGAAATCTTGAAACAATCCGACCCTTCAACTTACTATGATAGATGTTCTAAGCTGTCACTTTCCTTTGCAGTGGGTATTCTTTCTGATGAATCCAGTTATACCAGGATATCAGATCCAGTGAATGATATCCAGCATTATTTCAAAGAGCCTGAAGATATCTATGAGAAAGTTAACAAACCATATTCATATACACCTGGTTACCATGCCCTTATTGCCTATTTAAGAAGGAGGTTCAATAAGGAAATGTTAGTTAAAATGGCAGAGACTATGGCTAGTTATAGACCTTCTTTTATTGCATGTACTAACTCTCTCAAAGAACATGACTTGATTTTTATGGAGCAATGTTTTCAGAGAACCCTTTTAACTTACGATTCGATTATAAAAGTTAGTGGAACGCCTTGTATTGTATGGAGAAGAACAGGAGAGATTGCATATGTAGGAGATGAGTTTTGTATACTAACAGGATGGGCAAAAGAAGATCTTCTAAATAATAAGAAGAGACTTATAGTAGAGCTTTTAGATGATGATAGTGTATTGGAGTACTTTCAGCTTTTTTCAAAGATTGCGTTTGGTGATTTCTTTGGTGCCACAATGACAGAATGTACTCTTTTAGGAAAGAAGGATGTAAAGATCAAAACTCGGTGTTCATGGACTTTGAAGCGGGATGTTTTTGGTATTCCTATGATGATATTTGGGAATTTTTTACCCATCATATGACGATACAGTTGCCTATATATAGTTAAATGATAGATGACATATTAAAGCTATAATCGCAGCACCAGGTTGATATCCTTGCTCTTTCTTATCCACCACTCTGTTGTCTCTCTTCCACTTTGATATTTTCGTGCTTCGTGCTAAATTAGTGCCAACTCTCGCTATTTTCTCTATTCTCCCACCATTTCCCCCATATTTTCTCTATTTCCTCGCTGTTTCCTCTACGTTTTCATACCCCTTAGCATTGAGGAGAGCATGTTAACACTCAATTTAATAGCAACAGTCAGTGTAATATGCATTGGACTGCTTCAATTTGGCTACCATATGCTGGAGCTTAATTCTCCAGAGGCAATTATGTCTTGCAGATCATCAAAGCCTGGAAAGTATCCGTTTGATGATAGCTTCTTTGGAAGACATGGATTCAATGAATGTATTCCTATGACAACCGAACAAATTGGATTGGTTACACTGATCTTTAGTATTGGAGGGTTAATTGGATCATTATATATTGGGTCATTTGCTGATAAACTTGGAAGAAAGAAATCATCCTTACTTTATTGTATTATTTATTTCATTGGTTCTAGTCTTAGTGGATTAGCTACTAACGTTTATGCCTTGATATTTGGTAGATTTATTAGTGGATTAGGTGCAGGTGCAGCCCTTGTAATTGTTCCTATATTTATCAATGAAATTGCTCCTTTAGATTCAAAGGGATTGTTAGGATCCATGAATCAAGTTTCTGTTAATATAGGAATCCTCTTTACTCAGTTATTAGCTCTTTCTTGGAGTAATAATTCAGATTGGAGATTGCTATTATTTATGGGTAGTTTTCTTGCCTTAATTAATGGTATTTTGATTTGGATTTATACTGATGAACTGCCTGTTTGGTTATTTGATAATTATCGTAAAGAAGAAGCTCTTGTTAGTTTACATAAATTGAGAGGCGGTGATTATCAGAAATCTCGTGACGAAGTAAATTCTTGGGGAGATGGAGAATCTAATGGATTGTTAGATGAAGAATCCCAAACTACCCAAAAGATTGGGTTAGAAACTTACATTAAACTGCCGGAATATAATAACTCTAAACTTGTAGCTAGTGGAGTTTTGATTCTTCAGCAATTTTGTGGTATTAATTCGATCATATTCTACGGTGTAAGTGTTTTGATTTCCATATTTCCTAATTCTTCTATCTTCATCAATTGTTTGATATCATTAACAAACGTGGTGGTAACTTTTGGTGCCGCTAATTTTGTAGATAAATTAGGTAGAAAGCCATTACTCTTAACATCTGTCAGTGTAATGGGTATTTCTACAGTATTGATTGGCATTGGTATTACTACTGTTAGTTCCATTAGTTCTATAATTGGAATTTTCACCTATATTGCTTTTTTTGCCATAGGATTGGGTCCAATTCCATTCTTACTTATTAGTGAGGTAACCCAACTGAATGCCAAGGCATCTGCTCAAAGTTGGGGCATTACTATGAACTGGTTGGCTACCTTTGTTGTAGGATTCCTATTCCCAATCTTAAAGAGTAGTTGGATTGGTGGTGGGGTTTACTTTATATTTACGTTTATGTGTGCCTTCACTTTCTGGTTCATCAGCCGTTATGTACCGGAGACTAAGGGGAGGGCTACGTACGAGCAGGTGTGGGGATAGATAGGAATATACGAGCTACGAGAGCCTCGAACGGAATGAGAAGCGACGTAGTAAGGCTAGATAGTAGAGTAGAGAGAAAAATATAGTGAGTAGAGGGTACTGAGTTCAGCAGCCTGCATAATATCCCAAAGTAGGGAAGAGAGTTAGAAGCATAATGGAATGAAGAGGGGAGCAGAAAGTGAAGATGGGATGTGATGAGATGCGGGTAGGTTGATCAGTCGGCTCTCGTTGGTAGTCTTTGAGTGGCTTTATTACTGTCGTTAGTCTGAGTGACCTACATACAGAGATTCTCGAGTAGGGGTTATAGGGGTATATAGTGGTATATAGTAGAAGAGATCAAGATAAGAGAGGGATAGGCGATGGTATGAAATAGCCTTCTCATAGACTGTCATGGTGTGCATTATACATCAGCCAATATATACTTTTGCAGCCAAATGAAGAAGTTTAGTGAAGTAGCTGAAGAAGCGGAAGCTGAAAAAGCAGGAACTGCAAAACATCTGCACAGGATAACTTGTACAAAGATCAGCATCTGCTCAATACATCTTGCCTCTACAAGTTCAAAATCATTCTCAAGTGTATTACTGATATCAATCTCAGTTATACCATTGACGGTCACCACGTGATTAGGGCTAGGGCTGGGACTGCGAAAATATGGTCGTGTCGAATCCGCCATAATTTTCTCACTTCAAAAAAAAAGTCTGAAAAATTTATCATTAGTAACTCAGAAGATGCCTACTAGATTGACTAAGACCAGAAAACACAGAGGACACGTTTCAGGTATGTGATCAACGAATCCACTAGCACATAACGAGCTGAATAAGAAGGGAAACTTTGCTGTAAAGAAGAGCCTTTATGTCAGAAGTTGTGATAAGATAGATTTTCAGAATACTAACAATATATAGCCGGTAACGGTAGAATTGGTAAGCACAGAAAGCATCCCGGTGGTAGAGGTATGGCTGGTGGTCAACATCACCACAGAACTAACTTGGATAAATACCATCCAGGTTACTTCGGTAAAGTTGGTATGAGATACTTCCACAAGCAACAAGCCCACTTCTGGAGACCAGAAATCAACTTGGACAAATTATGGACTTTAGTTGACGAAGAAAAGAAAGAAGATTACCTTAAGAACTCCAGCTCCAGTGCTGCTCCAGTCATCGACACCTTAGCTGCCGGTTACGGTAAAGTTTTGGGTAAGGGTAGATTACCAGAAGTTCCAGTCATTGTCAAAGCCAGATTCGTCTCTAAGTTAGCTGAAGAAAAGATCAGAGCCGTTGGTGGTGTTGTTGAATTAGTTGCCTAATTAATGTCAGAAAATACATAATCAATAGATATTAAGTTGACCACGAGATATTGAGTGCACTTATATGGCGGTGGAATACACCAGTAAGACTCACAGGTACCTCTGTATCTCTAACTTCCACTCCTATCTTATGCTCCATTCTCCTCCATACTCTTCGTATTTTTCTCTGGTAAAATTTTTACAAGCTATATGCCGGAAATGGCTGCAATTCTGTGGCTATTACTTCTCTGAATGTTAGAGAGGTCCTAAAAAGTCATTCAAGATATATTACGAGTGTGACTGAACTCTGCAGTGTTTGAAATGGCCATAGCACTTGCATATATGCTCTATTTTCAAAGATTATTTACTGTACAGCTGATACATGTTATTTCGTACCGTTGTTGAATAGTGATCTTTTGGGACATTACTCATTCAAGGGAGAAACTAACTCTCAACTCAAACTCACTCTACTCCCACTCTCCATCCTCTAAGTCGCTTCTCTTCTTGAAGCTCCCGAATCTCCATCGGTTTGCACACGCAGTATTTACATTCCAAAAATGGCAGAGAAAATAACTTTCAAATATGATTGACAGACCAGTGGATCTTACCACGGGAATATGGACCCCAGAGGAGCATGTGCCGGAACGTGTGAAGGAGATTCTTAAGACAAGTGATGCCAGCAATTCCATACTTGGATTTATACAAATTGTGCGTTTACTCAAGACTAACAAGAGAACTGGATGGCTTGATAGAGGTATTCCTAGTGATAAAACGGAAAGCATTAGTGATCACATGTATAGAATGTCGATCATTTCCATGCTTATACCTAGAAGTGACTTGGATATCAGTAAATGTGTAAAGATAAGTTTAATCCATGATATTGCCGAGTCTTTAGTTGGTGATATCACACCATTCGAAGGTGTATCTAAGGAAGAAAAACATAGAAGAGAATACGATACAGTAAAATATTTGAGTTCTTTGATTAAACCTTATAATGAACCTTTCAGCAAAGAATTTGTGGAGTTGTGGTTAGATTATGAAGAAATTAGATGTCTAGAAGCTAGATATGTTAAAGACATTGACAAGTATGAAATGATCCAACAAGCTTGGGATTATGAACAAGATCACGGATTAAAATACGATTTAGAGGAATTCTATTCTTCTAGATCAGCTATAAAATCAAAGGAAATTGGTGATTTATGTGATCTTGTCATCGCCCAAAGATTAGCTTGGAAATCATCAACTCAATTGTAAACAGTAGTGTATTTATTATGTAATCATTCGACACCAACTTTAATATATAAGAATGGAACTTTTGCGAAAGCCTTAGTAATGACTATTCCTGAAGTTGGAATTGACGGTAAGAAGATCGTGTATGGTGAGGATGGGAAGCCATGTAGGACATGTAATAGTCTTTTAGATTTCCAATTTGCTACTGGGAAACTCAGTAAGTCAGAAGCGGAAGTTCTAAAGACTAAGAAGAAAGAGATAGTTGAAGATGTACCTCCAGATGTAGAACAAATAGGTAGATCATCATGGACTTTACTTCATTCTATAGCTGCTACATATCCAGAGAATCCCAACTCGAAACAACAACAAGACCTCAAACAGTTTGTGAAGTTGTTTGGTAATTTCTACCCATGTTGGTTCTGTGCTGAAGATTTCAAGAAATATATTGAAATTAGTGAACCTGTAACAGACTCTCAGGATGGATTTGGTACTTGGTTATGTAAAGCTCATAATGAAGTCAATAGAAAGTTAGGCAAGAAAGAGTTTGATTGCCAACTATGGAAAAAACGTTGGAAAGGAGAAGATTAATGTAGATAGAACATTCCTGTAAATATACACCTATATATAGTAAAGCTAGCTGTTAGTACTACTTAGTATTAATACTGTGAAGCCACAGGATAATTTTTTGAGACGAGTCTTCAGGTTTCAACTCTAACTTATCTACTACTAGGGTGTTGTGTAATCTGATAATAGTGGGTAAATGAGAGACTCCATACTTTTGTAATAAATCATTTGTATCAAAGTAGTTACTACAATCCAAATTGATTAGGTTAACTTGGAAGTCACCTAATGGATAAATGTCTTTATTAGCAATTATATCAAATAATTTTTCATTCAATTCATTGAACCCTGGGCTACCCATTTTGGTGAAATTTAGCAACACTGGGGTTCGAGTAATGGTCAAGCTTTCAAACTCATTATTGTTGAAATAGTAAGGATAAATTTTGTTACTGGTAGTTACTGTAGTTGGAGGGTATACAATCTTGGTTGGCTTCAACCAGGACCACAAACTGAAACTTCTACGGGCGGTCTGCATTGATCTTGGAACCGAGTGAGAAGAAAGAAGCAACGGAGTGAGAAGCGAGAGAGGAGCGCAGACAGAGAGGAGAGCCGCCGACATATAGCCTATTCACAGAGCCTACTCACAAAGTCTACCCACAGAGTTTACCCACAGAGTCTACTCACATTCGGTGATATCACTCATATTCAATATCATGAGCCATATGGTGACTCCCTTATTAATATCAACTTCTCATTAGTAAGAAATCACTAAGATTACTAAGATTACTGTATACCTCTAGTTATATTACATTAAGTACTGTAAAATCCCCAAAAAATCTTATATCACTGTAAATAACGAACAAGATTCATCTACCTTACCCCAATTTCAGCTATCTTTATCACCTTGGCACTTCACCCTCAATCTCAGACACCACACTGATCTCCAGAAAATTCCTTACCCGCATCATTTTTCACCATGACTAAAGGTGACGTTTTCCAGAATATGCTGCTTGTCCTGCCTCAGGTGACGCCCCTGAGCACTCCAGTACATAATATAAGCCATATAGATCGGTCTGAACTTCCAGATCTTCCAGAAGTTCGCTGTATAGCTCGTGCTAGAATTCCAACTACTCAAGGCCCAGAGATCTTTCTCCATCTTTATGAGAACAATATTGATAACAAAGAGCATCTTGCCATTGTATTTGGTGAAGATATACGTTCTAAAACACTCTACAAAAGAAGACCCAACGAAACACAAAATGATAGAATGATTAGAGGAGCATACATAGGAAAGCTTTATCCAGGCAGAACCAATGCTGATTTCGATGATATATCTAACAAAAGAATCCATTTTGATGAAGATGGTGACCTTATATATGACCAAAACTCATACACAGATGCAACTACAGTAAGAATACATAGCGAGTGTTATACTGGCGAAACCGCATGGTCAGCACGTTGTGACTGTGGTGAACAATTCGATGAAGCAGGTAGACTCATGGGTAAGTTAGGCCACGGTTGTATAGTTTATTTGCGTCAAGAAGGCCGTGGAATCGGATTAGGCGAAAAACTTAAAGCTTATAATTTACAGGATTTAGGTGCTGACACTGTGCAGGCCAATCTTCTATTGAGACACCCAGCGGATGGCAGGTCATTTTCATTAGCCACGGCAATTCTTGAGGATTTGAACCTCCGTCAAGTCAAGCTTTTGACCAACAACCCCGATAAAATAACTGCAGTGGAAGGAAAAGACAAGGTGATCAAGGTGATCGAAAGAATTCCCATGGTCCCATTAGCATGGTCGGGACAAGATGGTATAAAGTCCAGGGAAATAGACGGCTACTTAAGTACTAAGATTGAACGCATGGGACATTTGCTTGAAAAGCCGATATCGATCAAGAAGTAGTGAAGCTCAACGGAGCAACCCATTCACTGCTACTACCTATCTATGGGATTAGAATCATACTTCCCATGTACATACCACTCGCATATACGTACTCATCCAGCCGTATAGAATACTGAATACACTCCCATGTACCTGTACTTCTTCTTCTCTACACTTTCTTCTGCTACCTGCACATAACCATCTTGCATACCCTGTAGGTTAGCTGCAACTCTATCTACCCATGGCTACTCATGATTAGCCACTTGTCACTACTGTACATGTACTCTGGCAGCATTCTCCAGAATATCTTCATTCTCATCCCACCTTCAATTACATTCTTTCCCTGTTCGACCCGTGCAATCACCAGCTTTTACAAGTACAACCAATTCCCATTAAGTACAGTGACGCAACGATTTGCACGTGAACAGCCCATGGTTCTACTACTGTCTAATACTACCTCCACTACTTCTACTATCTCTACTACTCTACTACTTCTACAACTTCTACTACTTCTACCACTTCTACCACTTCTACCACTTCTACCACTTCTACCACTTCTACCACTTCTACCACTTCTACCACTTCTACCACTTCTACCACTTCTACCACTTCTACCACTTCTACCACTTCTACCACTTCCACTTCTAAGAAACATCACTCTTTCCCATGATATCTACTCTATCACACTTATTCGGTCACTACACTCTCCTCTACATACTCTTCTCTCTGCATTCACTCGTACTCCCATACTCATTATGTACACTCCCTGTCTCCAACAGCCGCTGTGCATACAATTACGACTACCCCGTTATCACCCTCGAAATCACCCCCGACTCATCCACAACCGCCGTCGTCCACCATCGCCATTCACCAGCCATCCTCACCCTCCCTCAACTTCTTTTTTGTCACACCTCTCTTTTATCTGCCACACCCTTCTTTTTCCTTCTCGATGTCCCTTATTTTTCCTTCTCTTCTCGCCCCTTCTCGCCCTCTTTCTGCTTCTGAGACACTACTGAGCCAACTTTTCGGACCTGTCGTTCCTACTACTCCTACATTCCGCACCAAATTTTTTTATACATCTGACATTATGAGTAGTAAATTAGAGCCCAAGAGAAGAAGAGTAACAAGGGCCTGTGATACTTGCAGACAAAAGAAAGTCAAATGTGATGGTAAACAGCCATGTATACATTGTACTGTATATTCATACAATTGTACTTATGATCAACCAAATATCAGAAATAAGAAGAATACTGGAATTCCTACCCCTTCTTACCCCCGAACCATTATTTCTAAAAATGGTAGTATAATCTCCACAGACCCCAATAAGAATTCACAGAGTCTTATACTATTCCAAAATCTAATGGATTTAATGTTCCCTAAATTGAAAATAAATATATTGGACAATCAGCCGCTTAACTTTAATTTTGAAAAGTTCCAAAAGATAGTAGGAATGTTACAATCTAGAGGTGGACCTGTACATATTCAGGATATCACTGAAGGATACTTAGATACTTTTGGAATTGTTAGGAATTCGCCTCCGACAAATAATGATAGTAATTCAGTTACAAGTGATGATATGTCAGTAGGAAGGGAAATTAAACTTGACTTACCTCCTAAAGAACTTGCTCTACAATTGATTTATACATGTTGGGATAAAGCCTGTGTTTTATTCAGATTTTATCATAGACCAAGTTTACTTGAAGAAATTAATTTATTCTATTCATTAGATCCTTTTCAATATAATGATAGACAACAAAAATTCTTACCATTTTTATATTCTATCTTAGCAGTTGGATCACTCTTTTCAAGATCTTCAACTATTGCTCAAATTGATAATGAAAATCTCCAGGATGATGGATTTAGGTACTTTTTAGAAGCTAGAAAATTAATTGATATCACTAATGTTGGTGATATAATATCTATTCAAACTATAGTTATGATGATTATTTATTTACAATGTTCTGCCAGATTATCAACTTGTTATTCTTATATTGGTATTGGTTTAAGATCTGCTTTGAAAGAAGGTTTACATCGTAATCTTTCTGTATTTCAAAATCAAAAGAAAAATCTTGATCCTATTGAAATTGATACTAGGAAAAGACTTTTCTTTACTCTTTATAAGATGGATATCTATATCAACTCTCTTTTAGGTTTACCAAAGTCATTGAATGAAGATGAATTTGATCAAGTATTACCTGAAGAATTAGACGATGAAAATATTACTAGAGAAGGTTACAATCATGAAGATCAACAAGATCGTTTAAGTTCTTCTGCTTGTGCTAATCATCATACTAAATTGATGTTTATAATGTCACATATTGTAAGAGATCTTTATCCTATCAAAGTAAAGAAAGATGTGAAAGATCCTCCACAAGATCATTTAACTCCAAATAATATGCATCTGAAAGTAAGTAAATTAGAACTTGAACTAAAGAAATGGTTAGATCAACTCCCACAATATCTTAAACCTAACGATCCTAATTCTCCACTTGCTAATACTATCCCTGAGAAATTTGTATTAGCTAATTACTATCTTCATTTAGCATTCTTGAATTGTCAAATTATGTTATACAGACCATTTATTCATTTTATCTCGCATGGTAATGATACTAGAGCTTCAGATCCAAGATCACTAATAAGAGGTAGAAATTGTATCAAAGTAGCAAGGCTGGTTGTCAAGTTAGCTAATAAAATGATCGATGAAAACCTTTTAGTGGGTACTTACTGGTTTTCTATGTATACTATTTTTTTCTCAATTGCTTGTTTAATTTATTATTATCATTTTGTTCATAATAGTTATGGTGGTTCCGATTACAATACCCAAATCAATTATGCAGGGGTCTTATTTGATGATGATTTAAATTTGGAAATGATAAAGAAAGATATTGAAATAGGCAAAAAGGTATTGGATAATTTGAAAGGTAATTCCAATGCTAGTTTAAGGATATATAATATTTTAAATCAACTATTTGAGCAATTGAACAGAAAAACTGCACACACTTCCAAAGACATCACTACATTATTGGATAATAATATCGTTAATAATGTTCCTAAACATCAAATCACAAATACTATACTGACATTCAATTCTATCAATAATTTTGAAAACAATTCTGATAACCAGACCTCACTATTTCAAGAGAATTTCAATAACCAATTGGATGATATGAGGGCTCAGAGTAAGATACCTCCCAATAAGGGTTATTTTCCATACCTTTTGAGACAAACTCAATCGCAACCTGCTCAAGTTCTTCCTGATATTGAACAGAAAGGTTTGGGTGATCAAACCATGAATGTACCTAGTGTACCAAGTGTACTGGGCGAACCACTAGTAGCAGGAGCTCAAGGAGCGGCTCATGGAACACCAGGAGCTCCTAGTATGCTGGGAGATAGGGATTTCACCTCTAATGAACCATATTTACCAGGAGTAATGGATAAATTAGATACTCAAATTTTTGGGAGAATTCTACCAAACTATATGATAGAGCAACAGAATGAAGATTTGAACTTTGGAGATGTGAATTTCAACGACTTATCGGAGCTTGTTGATACCAGTATTGGCGACAGCAATTTGGACTACACTGGAGGTAATTTATTTAGATAGCTGGAAGAATATAAGCAATACGTATTTGCATCACTACAAATAGATATGAGAACTCGTTCAGACAACAGTTCAGTAACTGGACTCAGAGAAATATGGCAGACTCAAATACAGACGTAAGATATTCATCATTCTCGGAGTGGACTATGTGAAGAATAGAGCAAATGAAAACATCATAACTAATCTTTTCCCATGAGATACAAGTACAGGGACCTTAATGGTTTTGAATATGATGTGTGTTTTTGTTTCCACTCTATGTTTTACCATTGGATTCTTGATGTTTCCAGTACCAGCATTAGACCCTACAAAGGTTGGGTTGGATCCTTACTATTTGTGCTACCTTTTGGGGTCTAATAAGGTTCAAAGAAATGTCTGGTATCCCCCGTATGCGCAACTCTTTTGGATCAGTGCTAGCTACTCTGTAATCATCAATAAAGCTAAAGAGTACAATATCGATAATCATGAGTGAAGTCGAGATTTTACAGAACTATACTATACTATCAGCTACTCAATCGAAGCTCAAACATGACATTTTTGACCCGGTCCATGTATCTTATGTATTGAAGATTGACCAGGCTCTAGAAACTAACCGAGCTCAACAATATTCTCGTATGCCTTAAATGGTAAAGCCTATACATCCTATATATTTAAAGAGGCTATTCGTTTTCTATGGCTCTCTTGAGTGAGCCGCACTAGAAAATTTTGACAATCTCATTTTCTATTGTAAGAGAAACGAGATAACGACAATAGCTTTGAAGCCAGTAGAGGTAGTGAATCGGCTCAAAAGGATTCTTTAGATACTATGCATTTGAATATCTGATGAGAATTCACCATTTGCAACAACAGAAACGAGAATTATCCAGTGATGACCAAGGAAGTTTCAATTCGTACCTTAAAACATTACAATCAAGATGATCTAATATGACTTAGAAACTCAATTACGTGCTCAAACAAGTCCTATGCGGCCATACTTGTCTTAGCAGTGTGGCTGAACTATTTACCAAAGAAGAACGCTCTCGAACACATCATTATATGGAAGTATGTCATTAGGACCTAACTTCTTGTATCATTGAACAGGGTGATTCCACGAACTAAGCAGAATTTGAATCCTTATGATTTAGGAAAACAATGTGGGGATAACCCTTTGGTTATGATTCCATGACTGATATCAACAATTACTCTAAAAAAGTAAGGGAATCTTTGGGGTTGTCAAATTTTCTTTCAAGTTTTGTAATTAATATGGGGTCTGATCAAGCTTCAAATAGACAGGTGTATTTCGACGATTCTCTTGCCGAAATATCAAACTGTAATATTCCAGTTTTACTTTATGCGGCTTAAAAGGCTACGTCTGTAATTTACAAGGCCTTAGCTGAGTATATCAAATTTGAAGGAACTGAAGAGTTCCAAACTACGCCCTTCATTTCTTCGAAAGTGAAAGGTGAGTCAGTTCGTGAGGTAAGAAACTTCGGAAAGCTTACATTGTTGAGAGTGTATGACTCAGGTTACGTTGTGCCACATTATCAACTCGAAGTCACTTTGAATATGTTGGAAACCTGGCTTTTAGGTGACTACCTTTCGGATCTTAAACTGACTGCAAATATAGTCAAAACAGGTGGGTGATAGTACATAAACCAAGTTAAAAGTCAATAAGCGACATATAGTTTTATTCTTGTTTATGGTGGTAGTGCTATAAAGATTCTCTGGTGGTAGTCCAATATCAAGAGATAAATAGTAGCGACCAGAAAGAATTGATGAAACGCTGAGGGTCTATTAAGGTACTTTCAATGAACAACTGAAAGTAGGATATTCTTGCAGTACTATGATCTTCTTTTTAGACATCACTGGGCGATTGCTTCGAGGAAGCCTCTGGTCCAAGTACCAAAGGAGCAATTTGTACATATAGTGTGTGATAGCTTGAATAAAAAAGCTTCAATAAGAGAAAGGACGCCATGTTGGTCAAGAGGGAAGCTTCCACAAGGGTCCTTTTACGGAAGTATGACTGCACTGTTAATAAAAGTGACAGAGTAACTCTACTAGGATTGGCCCTGGTGTTTAACCCGAGGAATATTGCTCACAAAGGGCTTCCGAGTCGTGATAGCATCTTTAGGAGTTGTCAAATACAAGTATTCGAAACTGTGAGCATTGCAAAATTTGATGTTCGAGTTCCCTACTTTCTTCAATTTTATTGTGAGTTCAAAAATAATTGAGGATTCTTGAAAACCACAAATATGATATTTGTATTCAAGGACTACGAAGAGAAGATCCAGGAGAATGTCACGAAATTCTTGAAGGAGTTTGAAGATAATGGCTACTCCTATATATTTGAGGACAACTCCTACGAAGGAATTGCACTTAAAGTCATGTTTGATGGAGAGAAACCAGAAGGATTATCAAAGAGTGATATTTGTGACTGCTACAAGAAAGTCATAAATAGGTTGTCGTTTCCTGGATTGGAACGAGCATTTAGGAACCTAAGCTATGGAATTCCAGTTCTGACTTTATTGTTCAAGGGTAATCTAACTATGGACCCCCCCTTGGCTTCCACTTCCACTATTCAGAATATCAAATTTTATCTTGATGAAAGAAGCACATTTGAAGAGTGGAATCTTGCCGAACTCCAGGCTATTGTGGATACTGATATTGACCTCTCTTCGTTGTGGGGTTTACATTGTACGTGGTTCAAAGAGATCAGTTGCAATTCGAATGAAGAGGAGTTAGTACAAGTAGTTAATAAGCATTTAATCAACCACATCGAAGATTGCCTTGAGGCTAATTGCGGTTCTATCGACAGCACATTGAACCGGGGAATTGAAGATCATGGTGGAAAACCGAATACAGCTTATTATTGCATGAGTAAAAACGGAAAGGTCATTTTTGCAGTTAGAGAGGATAAAAGAATTCCCATTTTAAAAGGATTAGATGGTCTAAATGCGTCATTGAATTATGACGACTTAAGACAGACCAATTCTCCTTTAGCTCAAATAGTAAGATACATTTTGAAGAGTGGGTGTAAGCTTGGTTTTGGCTCTGATGGACCCAATTTGATATTCGTTGAAATTGACCATGAGCAAACAGTTGATAATATTGGTACTTGTGTTTCTTTTGATAAGAAAAATAGAGATGTGCCAACGATTATTTTGAAGATATCACACTGTAAGTTAAACTCCCAGTGTCCTAGTGCAACCTTGGTTGCGTTCACTAAATTTTACACGGCGCTTAACGATATCAAAAATGAAGGTGAGGATGTCAGAGAGACTAGAATTGGAAATTATGGTATTATATGGAAACATATTCAGTATGATGAGACGGATGTAGGAGGTCGTTTCAGTGCAGGTAGTAATTCATCTGCCACTACTGTAAATTGTTCCCTCAATGGGCAATCCTGGTCTGCAACAAGGACTACTAGAACTACTTTTTTACAGAACGCTACAAATAGACCACAAAGTCGGTTCAATGCCCAAGGGAATAACACTTCTCATCAAAATAGGGGAACCTTCGATATTGACAGTATGAAAGAGTACATCTCTGAAATGCCTGTTGAAAATGTGGTCTTCCCTGGGGCTCTTGTCGTACCTCGCGATGACGTTCTTGAAAGGCTTAAATTTCGAAATTGCGATATTTTCAAGATAAGAGCAAAGGCATTGAAGTCAGTGATTTTTCCAGAAGATCTTGTAGGTTTGCATGATGACGATATTCTAGCAGTGAAATTTCCCTACAAGAGATACGAGGATTATACTGTGGATCGTAAAGTCGTGGAGCAGAGAGATATAAATCGTGAGAGCTTCTTCGTTAATATCTTACCAAAACTAGAGGGGTTCAACAACTGTTACCTCAGACATAAGCCGGTGGAGATTGTAATTCATGGCGATTCTATCAGACATGATCCTGAGGAGGAAGATGAATATCCCCTTTATTATAAGGGGCAATTTATTCTTTCAAGATTCATTGAAAAGGCTAAATACACCGTTGAAGAAATAAATGATGAGTTTGAGGAACAGTTCCAAATTCTTTTGAGCTACGGAATCATGCATTATGATGTGGATGATGATGAGTTGAGGAATGTTATTTATGATGGTCACAAGGTTTACATCATTGATTTCAATGATGCTGCATATTACCGACACAGAGCAACTAAGTTTTTTGATTAGTAGTGATAATGTATAGTATAGCTTGATACCTCTTATAGGCTCATCTCTCACCTTAGACTCACCTTGACTCACATTCTTCGTTTGATGGCTCACAAATTGAGAAGATATGTAATGGACGGGAAGACCCGTATCAACAAAGCCTCGCTTGTATCTCGTTTCTTATTAGTCAATTCACATACTTATGGCATTCGATAAATAAATTTCAACCTGCGAAAAACTCCAACTCATCTCATGAACGCTGATAGAAGAAGAATATTAGGACCAGGCGATGCCCGGTTAATCGTGCCTAAAAGTGATGATATAATGGATATCGATAACACTGGAATAAAGAAGATGTATGTTAAAACAGGATTAATCAGTAATGCTAGTGGATCATCATTTCTTGAAATAGAAGGTTCAGTAATCCAAGTATCAGTATTTGGACCTAGACCTATTAAAGGTTCTTTCATTGAACAAGCATCATTCTCTGTGGATTGTAAATTTCTTCCACATTTACAACAACCTGGCTTCACTGAATCTGAACTTGTGAATCCAAATGGGAAACATGGCTTGACCTTAACTGAACAAAAAATCTCCAATTTTATAGAATCAACAATATTACCAAGTTTATTGTTAGAAAAGTATCCTAAATCTACCATAGACTTACATATAACAATCATAGAAAACTCTAATCTGATACTAAATTTAACAAATTGGATAATAAATGCTAGCTCATTAGCTCTAATAGATGCAGGTATTGAGATTAGAGATATAGTCACTAGTGGTCAGGTTAAGGTAAATAATGGAGAGGTAATTATAGATCCAAGATCAAATGATAAGGGAGATGATTATTTGGTTAGTTTCATGACGCTTAAGAATAACGAAATTGTAGGAATGTGGTTTGAAGGGGAACTGACAGAAGAAACAATAAAACAGGTATTGGAGACGTGTGAATCAATGGCCAAAGATATAAGACACAATATCAACTTCTACCTTGTGGAGAATGCAAAGTAACAGAAACTAGCATCTACTGCTTTCACAATCAGGGTCCGATTTAATAAATAAGAGCATTTAAGATAGTGAAGCAATACACAGTTTTATGGTGCTTCATTCTCTGCTATCATCTCGCCTCTACACTCTGTACTATCTCTTTTACACTGGTGATATCTATTCCCATATGTCGTCTACAGAAACTTCATATCGACTTCTATAGTACTTGTATTCGATACTATTTGATACTGTCACAGCACGGCTTTCACTTTCAGAGTTCATTACAGGACATTGTTGGTTAGTATTTACCCAATGAAAACTACACATTAGTATCGCTATATACTCTAGGCCACCTCTTTCCGTTCAAAACTAACGTGTCTTCACAGTATGGGAAATCTCAGGCGGCTGCAACTTCTAAAGGGTTCATACGTGTATTAAATAAATCGAAATGATAAATATATATAAGGAAGGTAAAGGAAATCAGTAGCCTGGAACCTCACTAAGTATACGAAGAAATTAGCTGCAAATTCAGGAAGGGAAATCGAGTTTCTAAAACCGGAACCTTCATTAGTAGCATCGGTTTCCCCAGGATTCGCTAGCACCTTGTACTGAACAATATGATTTTGCCCATCCTACTTGTTTCGTGGGATAACCAATATACACTATAAGGATGTCCTAATTTAGCGAAAGTAGGCCAAACAAGGTAATCAGAATACTCAGAGACAATGTTCCTCTAATATGGCTAATGCAAGAGGCGCCCCCATTACTTCCGAATGGTCTTGTAGGTACACATCAAAATAGTGTAAAATTTTGACATAGCTTTTATATAGCGTATATATTTACAACACTTTTTAAACTCTAATTGTCTATTACTTTTTAAACTAACTGTTATAGATGTAGGTCGACTCGAGATTCACAAGGCTTTGGCCCACTTCACGATTTCTTGGCCCTGTCCTCGAAAGACAACTCGTCCAATACTTTCTTCAGGTGGATCAACTTGCTCGACAAAGCCAAAATGCTCAAGTTATCGGAATACAAGAATATTTTGTTATTGATCTTTATGCCAGTCGCCAATGAAATCAAGTTAGACAATCTATTGTAGTTTTCGAGAATGCCATCCTGTTTCTCTACAAATTGATTAATTGGTGCATTGATATCATCAATTTCAACAATTTTATCAATCACCTCCGATTTCAAAGTCTTTGCAAATGGAAGGATAGACTCAGTATCAGTAGGAACGTTCAATCTAGGACTTTTGATCTCAAATGGTTCGGATATATATACAACATCATGTTTACCATCCAAATGATATCTAAACTCATAAATTCCTTCATCGTAGAAAAGTCTATCTTTATCAAAAGTAAGAGAGGTTTCGGTAGCCCATTTCCATCTGCCATTGGAGCTAATGAGGGTTTTATATCTACTGTAAGAAGTTTGAGCAACTTTGTATAAACCAACCCAATCCTTATTACTATGAGATTCAGGAATGGTTAATTCAATATGAATTGGTTTACCAATTTCAACATATTTCAAATCTTTAGCATCTTCTTCAGTATAACTCAAATTGGTGATTTGGATTTTATAATCACTATTTTCAAAGTACAAGTTTTGAGATAATTCGTAAACGTTTTGCTTAGATAATTTATTGGATTTTTTAAATTCCTTAACTATTTGATCAATAGTTTCAGACATGATTGAATCTTTACGCCTTTGTTGATTTAAAAGTGTATTAGATTCTCTTCTTTTAGTTAAAACATCAGGAATTAAATGCTTTTTAAATGTTTTCGTAACTCCTGAATCTTGAAGAACTTCTTCTTCTCCATATAATTTTATCATATGAGATTTTTCAATAAAATTAATTCTAAAGAAATTATTGCTGACCCAAATCATTGTAAGAATTAAGTTCTGATAATTAGGAATGATAAAGAATAATCCCATAATTCCACAAACTCCAAATATTTGTTCTGGATTATTCAAATATCTATAAACTCCTGCTTTTGTTAAATGTGATCTAAATTCACTTTTTGGTATGAAAAAATCTCCATAAAACCATCCAAAATATCCTATCGAATCAATTATCAGGAAATTGATCATAATTTGTACTAGTATAAGTACTCCCCCTAAAAATATCCGTAAATATTTCCATTCTTTTATCATAATGTCGGTCGTGTCAAAACCGTTGATATAAAAGAAGATATTAAGGCCGATGATTGAAGCATAAGTCAAACTATTGAAAGTGTTAAAGATGATAGCAAAGTTGGAAAGGGAGTTTTCAATTGGGATATCATTGAGCAAGTAGTATTTCGTGAAAGATTTGAATTTACTTTGAAGGAATAATAAGGTGTTGATGGTGATGCTCTCAAATACTTTTATAGTGATAGTAATATAAAATAATGTTTTGGCGGTTGCAAAAAATGGTAATATAAGTGAGTAAGTAATGATAAGAACTAAAGTTATGATGTCAGACCCTCTTAAGATGTTGAAATTTAGTAACCCAATCAAAGGCTTAGAGTTATCGAAATGTTTCAAATCTTTAAGCTTATGGAGCTTTAAATGGTCAATTTCATTAGCTGAAGGTCCATAGATCTTATCAATATGAGGGTTCTCAATGAA
Source organism: Yamadazyma scolyti (assembly GCA_003707025.2). Lineage (NCBI taxonomy): Eukaryota > Fungi > Ascomycota > Pichiomycetes > Serinales > Debaryomycetaceae > Yamadazyma > Yamadazyma scolyti. Next base: position 39,169 of record PPMW02000016.1, on the reverse strand, counting down.
ATGTAAAAAGATCATTTGTAAGAAATGACCTACACATGCTAATATCAATACGGTATAACTTTTTGAAATCAAGGCAAAACCATAATATCCAATATATCCAACAGAATACATTGGATGAGGAACCATTTCGAATACTCCATCAAATATTAAATCTTCATTATTAATTTGTCTAAAGAAAAAATCCCCCCAATACCATGCATAATCTTTTATAGTATTATGAGCGTTTACTTTAACCCAATAGTTGAACAAAATGAGGACACTACCTAAAATTAACCTCACGTAAACTAACCATTGTGGCTGTTGATTAATTGCCTGGAAATCATTTTGAAGAGAGCAAACTATAAAAAGTCCGATAAAATTGACAAAATCACTCATAAGAATTAAATCAACAAATTTTCTAAAAATTAACCAAGTATTGAATTCAATTGGGTAGTCGTCAATATTATAATTTTTACCCATTTGACTCTTAATTTCAACTCTAAGGATATTAGCTAATACACCATTTTTTGGTACTTTCTTGGCCCAATTAACTAATCGATTATGATTAGATTGTTGACGAAGTAAGTATCCAATTCCAAAGTCATAACTGAATCTCCAGAATAAGTAACATCCTATAAATAATTTTACTCTCAAATCATTATCTTTTACTAAAAAAATGCCCCCACAATTACCAATAAGAATCCCAACTATAATTAGTTCAAACATTGACTTTCTTATAGTGGGATCAAAAAGCGTCTTAACCATATCGTGAGTTTGGGGGACAATGAAGGTATCTCCTCCAAATGTAATCCCTTTAGCTCCAGCAATTGTGTTACTCATTATTGAATATTTTCAACTTTTTCGGCTTATATGTTGGGACCTGAAAAGTTACACAAAGGGATGAAGTAAAGTTACACAAAGCGCCATGGATTACTCCTATTAGTAAAGTGATACGATTAAGGGTGTATGAGATGTGGAAGATGTATGATATGTAGGAGACGATACTACAAGTGTGTACTACTGTTCTTGTGATGGGTTTTCCCACCTTTCCCCCCTTTCAACGCCCCTTACATTATTACTTGATTTCTTTATTCTCTATATAAATTACAAATCGGGAAGATCACATGATCTTAAAATTGCATGTGAAAAGTTTAACTTTATTGAAAAAACAAAATTCAAAATCTTCTGTGAGAGCCTAAGGGAGCATTGTTGGAGCCAGATTGATTGGATCTAAATCCACCTCTTCCACCACGGCCACCACCAAAACCGCCTCTTCCACCACGACCACCACCAAAACCTCTTCCGCCTCTTCCTCCAAATCCATATCTGGAGTGAGGACCACCGGATCTTCTATCGTATCTTTGCAACTCTGGAGGAATGGTCTGGTTGGATTCTCTTAAAATTTTACATAAATCACCTCCCAGTTTCTTGTTATCTTCAGTAAAGAACGAGATAGCAGTACCGCTGGTTCCTGCTCTACCGGTTCTACCAATTCTGTGGACATAATCCTCAATGTTACCAGGCATGTCGAAGTTGATGACATATGAAATACCTTTGACGTCTACTAGTTAGTAATGTTTAGAGATAGAGGATAGTGCGATACTAAGAGCTAATAGACTCTCTTTCAAGATGTCTCCAAGTGACTCTTTAAAGATCTCTCCAAGATCTCTTCAAGTTACTCTCTCAAGATCTCTCTTTCAAGATCTCCCGGATACTCTCGTACCTAAGCTATGCGATGACCACACCATAGTAATAACTACAATCATGACTAACGATTATAAGTCAAGGCTTCTCAACTTATAACTATAATCATAATCATAGTCATAGGACTATAATCATGAGTCACAATTGTCTGTTCATATGATAATCATAGTGGGGTTCTCAGTGTCTGTCCCAGTATCTGATGTCAGTGTCTGTCTCAGTGTCTGTTCCACTCGGTTTCCTGCACAACTTGTACTATCCTAGATTGTTAGTAATACATACCAATACCTCTGGCGGCCACATCTGTGGCAACCATAACAGGCGATCTTCCACTTTTAAATTCACTTAAAACCCAATCTCTTTCGGATTGTTCCTTATCACCATGAATAGCCAATGCGGGCCATCCATCTGATCTTAAATAACTGGTGATTTCATCACAGGTTCTCTTGGTAGAGGCAAAGATTAAGACCTTGGCAGTCTTATCTTCGGTGGCGGTTTCCAAATGCTTGATCAATCTGTCTCTCTTCTCATACTCAGTAATAACTTCGATGACTTGAGTGATTGTTTTAGATGCAGCCAATTCAGTTGAACCAATTTGGACTTGAATAGGATCATTCAAGTAGTCAGCAGCTAATCTCTGGACCTCCTTAGGCCAAGTAGCAGACCACATAAGGGTTTGTCTATCAGGTCTAATTTGATCAACAATTTTTCTGATTTGAGGTTCGAAACCCATATCAAGCATTCTATCAGCTTCATCTAAAACCAAGTAGGTGACTCTTCTTAAGTTAGTCTTACCGGTTTCCAACATATCGATTAATCTACCTGGAGTGGCAATACAAATCTCAACTCCTCTGGCTAAGTCTCTGACTTGTTGACCTTTTGGAGCACCACCATAAATACAAGTGTTCTTGATTTTAGAAGTTCTACCAAACTTGGAACATTCAGATTGAATTTGAACAGCCAATTCTCTAGTTGGAGCCAATACCAAAACAATAGGACCATCACCAGGTTTCAATAAAGGTTGAGCATTGATATGAACAATAGCTGGTAAACAATAACTTAAAGTTTTACCAGAACCAGTGGAAGCAATACCAACCATATCTCTACCACTTAAAGCCATAGGCCAACCTTGACATTGAATAGGGGTTGGGGTTGGGAATCCTTGATTTTTGACTTCCTGCAACACATAATCTGGGAATCCAGACTCGTCAAAAATAGTAATTGGCTTAGGAATATCGTCACCCTTACATTTCATCTCGTGTTCTTGTCTAAAGCTTCTGACTTCATCATCTGATCTAGCAGCAACATCAGGATGTTCCTTGTAGAAGTTCTTTTCGAATTTAGGCAAAGAATCCATATCCCAATCAGGTTTAGTTAATTCAACTTTTTCATTAAATCTTTGTCTACCACCGAAACCACCTCTACCGCCACCGTAGCCACCGCCTCTTCCACCACCGTAACTACCGCCATAACTGTTACCTCCTTGGTAACTGCTACCACTATCACCATAACTGTTGTTTTGGTAACCTCTGTTGTTGTTTTCGTATCCTCTATCGTATGAACCTCCGTATGACATTGTATAAATTTTTTCCGTGGCGATGAGCTCAATTTATAGTAAAACAGAAATTGGTTTTTACAGTATTATTTGAAAGTTTGAAATTTGTTGAAATCAGTTGGAAATTGGTGTGTACTTAGATACATATAGTGGTAGCATATCTCTCTTTTTTGGAATCAAAACCTCTTCAATTGTCTCTTATTATCTACCTATTTCTTATGCTAAATGTGGTAGAGACACGTCCGCCGATGAGATGATTAGATAGAGGCGGGAGATAATATAGAGAGTGACAGTGTTTGTGAAGAGATGGGGAGAAAAGTAGGGGAAGGGGTTACAAATAGAGGGTGTAGAGGTGGATAAGATAGGGGGAGATAGAGAGGAAAGTAAGACATATGAGTGACTACTGTGATGAAACTATCTTAATGTACATTTAAGGTTATGCTATAGACTTCTCCACTCCTCTGGTCTCCATTCGGTTGGTATTCAGTGGTCTTTGGTACATTAGCTTATATGAACAGGTCCAAAGTGCCTAGAAATCCTCCACAGCTCTACAGTCTGTTATCTATCTCACTGAAGCTGTTGCACGAACTTCTCCTCTACAACAGTACAGAGTTCACTTAAATTGTCCAAACCCAAGTGCAATGCCTCAACAGCAGTTATACTTCCATAAGTTTGAATTCTAAGGTTGAGCTTAGTCTCAGAAGGATGTGGGATAGAATAACCACAGAATTCAACTTCTGGGTTCTTCATGATAATATATCTTAAGGAGTTACCTAAAGTATGATCTTCGTCATTAATTTGGAAGGAAGCAGCACTTCCATCCTCACTAGAGCCTGGAAGTAACTTTATCTTCTCACTATCGAATTCCTCTTCTATGGAATCAACACTTGCAGCACTCTTCTCTATATCTGACATGATGAGATAAAAAAAATTTCGCACCTATTAAAATGTTGAAGTATAAGGTACAAATCATGATATAGTGGTGTTATTGATATACGAATAACACCATTGAGCTCGTAGAAATTCCCTCTTTCGAATGATACTACTTATATCCAATAACCTTGGATATCAAAAATATTCACTTTTAGTAGTTGAACGCGGTTTTGTATTGCGAACATTGATGATCCACGGGATGGAAGATGAAGATATAAGTCAGCCAGTTTCCGAATCTTATGCATATATTTCTCAAGATTCGGATATGTCACTGGATGTAGGGCTTTCGGATGATTCGTTGTTGCAACTAGCAATGAAAATAGACAATCACTCCCACGAACACGTCTCTCATAGCAGTGTCTTAGCTGGTGTCCAGACTGGCGTCCAGACTGATGTCCAGGCAGGTGCCCAAGCAGATGAAGAGAGGCAAGAGGATGTGGAAACGATAGAAGAAACAGTTGGTGGGGTGGAAGAAGAGAGAGAAGAGAGACAAGAGAGAGAAGAGATCACAGAGGCAGAAGACTCAGTGATCTTAAATGATGTGAAAGTTAGTGTGGAAGAACTCAACAACATCCTCAAACCAATGCTTAACTCCAACTTCAAAGATATCAAGGAAACTCTTCAACAGTTTATCAATCAGAAACCTAACGATGTAAGTACAGGTAACTCTACTACAGATCTTAGTAAAAATCTTTATGGGCTTGGAAAGTTATCACTCAATGGATCACCATTAACTACCCCACCTACGTCTAAGGAAGAATCTGATAAGGATAAGGAAATACAACAATTGAAACATGAATTAATGACACTTCGAGCTGAAAACCAACAACTTTCAGGTCTTAAACATAAGAATAATGAGTTAGCAATGAAATTAGAGCAGTCTAAAAGTTTCAATAAGGAAATATTGAATGAATTGAATTATTATAAGGGCAATTCAGTCCAGTTGGGTGATATCAAAAGACTACTCACAGAAGATACAATCGATAGGAAATTCAGATTCCTCTACTCAGATTTAAACTTGCAAAATGTTGATAAGCTCACCCGAGTAGAAATGAGTAACTTCATCAAGCAAATGTTATTGAAATTGTTGATCGATTATAATAACGTACCACAAAATGTCAACACATTAGCAGAGATGTTCAAGAGAATGGTTGAGTTTGTTAATAATGTGCATAAAAAGTTATATGTAAACGAGGCTAGTGTGGTAAATTTTGATTACAACGACCCTAATGCGCTTGTGGACTTGTCGATATGCTTGAATGACATGTTGAATAAGCTTGAGTAGGATAATGTACGATAATGGAGTGTTAATATGTTTCTAGGTTCTGATGCAAGTAATTCACCTTCCAAGAAATTCGGATTTTACTACTGTACCGAGCTGCATCAGGGGCATTTTGGTTGGATCTGGCTCTGATTCTGGCCCTTCTGCTGGACCACTGTTCCAAGCCTGTCATTACTCTCGTGTCTGTACTTTTATCAGCACTCTTATGAATTTAATTCATTCGATTCTCCATATTTTTAAATTATGTGTTTTGAATATTTCTCTTCGTTGTCCTTCTTTATCGCTGTTGATATACATATATACTTAGACCATTGTAGAACGTAAACGTATTAAAGTTTCTGATAGATATGTGGCAGTTGTAGAGAAATGGGTATTTGCACGCTTTGAGATGCAGGGTAGTGTGTGTGTTGTGGCCTTGGGTGTAAGACGATTCTACACTAAAAGAACTCCAAGACTGATGTAGGTGTTCAAGACTGACGTTCTACTGCTCCATAGTAAATTATGTGAAATCACTATTGCTGTCCCGATTCTATCTCCCATGAAACAATGTGGCTGTTCTGGTATTACTTGTAGACGCTTTACTACCAACTTGCTCTCATACACAGTCGTCTACCCTACAGCTTGACTTGCGTTCAGCACTCTCTATATAGGCCCTACTCCCAGGCCACTCCCTTTACTCGTATAACCTTTGGACTATAGTGCTCTCATACTACACCTATGCACCCTACCGTCATCCCCCTCACTGTCTCTCACTCGCTTACACACACTCTCTCTCTCTCTGTCTATCTCTATCACTCACACTCACACTCTCTCTCCCTAGTCCTCTGGTCTTTCATACACTACATCGCTTCTCACTTCGTTCGAATCTCTCTCCCTCTTCGAAGCTCTCTCCCTCTTCGAAGCTCTCTCCCTCACTCCCTCACCAGTCATCAATTCGCGCTAAAGCAAACATGGGTGAATCTGTAGTCTCCAGGTACCGCAAAGGCAACAAGGATTCGGAACCCTCTGAACAACCCAATCAATTGAATCAACAGAATTATTACTCGCAAAGACCGTATCCTGCCTACATGTATAACAATATGAATATGGGGATACCCAATCCCGCTAATCCAACCAATCCAGGGAACCCAGTTAATTCATTGAATGCACCAGTTAATCACACCGGAAATCCCCCGGTGAACCATAATCATAACCAGAATCCAGTTCATGCCAATAACCCTCAAGGAATGAATCTTCCAAACGAAATGTTGAATCCCAACATGATCAATAGTCTTAACCCCAACTCTATCAATAACTATTACGATGTGAGACCAAGAGGTGACTCCATTTATCTTCCACCCCCAGTGGTGAAGTATAGGGATGATTTACAACAACAACAACAGCAACTACAATTACAACTACAACAACAACAGCAACAACAGCCTATTCAACAACACCTCCAACAACCCCTTCAACAGCAAGTACCAGCAGGAACTGGTGCATCTCGGTCTAATTCTATATTCAACTCGTTAGTGAATATTCCTGGAGGATCCATTTCCGGGCCCAGTACGGGTCTGATATCGATTCAAGATTTTGAAAATTATATTAATCTGCTCAATAATCTTCCACCAGGATCTAGTCCTGGAAATAAAGAGAGTCTTAGTAACATCTTGGCTTTTAATACGTTTATGCCTTCTAGATCAAATCTGCAAGACCGTAAAAATTCCAAGTCAAGTAAAAGTTCAATAGACTTATCAAATCCACTCATCTGGGAAAATTATCCAACTAATATGCAAACGGGGGCCAGCTTTGCTAATATCTTACAAGGAATTCAAAATGGATCAATAGACTTTACTAATATGAGTAATGAACAAAGACGAGATTCTATTCTCAAACTAATGAATGATACGATGAATAAACCAACTAGTCTCAAAGAAGATATATTTAATAAGGATAGAGATAGTCAAAAATTGGATAAACCATTATCTCCTACTTCTTCTTCAAAGTCTGATGCAAAATATGAAGTTCCACAAAGTCCTAAAACATCCCCAAGTTATTCTACCACAGGGTATCCACCGAATGAGACGCTAAACCAATCTCAATATAATTATAGGAATCCATATATTTATACTAATGTGAAACCGGAATACAAGCTTAATAAGACAGATATCAAGGATTTACCCCCATTAACTGAGAAAGAAGGCGATAAACCCAAATTAGGAGCCACTAAGATTGATCAACTAATGTTAGTATTACAATCTAAAGATCATTCGAATCAAGACATTAAAATTAAAAGAGATGAAAATGGTAGAATTATAGGCGAAATTGAACCTCAGCATTTGATAGGAGGAGTAGAGAAGAATAAATTAGTACCGAAAGATGATAGTGAAGATAGTAAGAATAAGAAGAGAAAATTACCACAATGTCCTTATTGTTCAAAGTTTTTTTCTCAAACTACCCAGCTAGAAGTACATATTCGATCGCATATTGGCTTAAAACCTTTTGAGTGTAACTATTGTCATAAGAAGTTTACTCAGGGTGGTAATTTGACAACCCATTTAAGATTACATACTGGGGAGAAGCCTTTTGTATGCGATATTTGTTCAAGATCTTTTAGCAGAAAGGGAAATTTGGCTGCTCATAAACTAACCCATGAAAATTTGAAGCCATATGATTGTAAGTTAGATGGTTGTGATAAGTCCTTTACCCAATTAGGTAATCTCAAGAGTCACCAGAATAAGTTTCACTTGAACACCTTGAACAGCTTGACGATGAAACTCAGTGAGTTGAGTAATGAAGAGATTGAGAACTTACCCCCGGATGAGAAAAAGCTCTTGAGTTATTTTAAGAGCTTGTACAAGAACAGTAACAAGGGGATCAAGGGACGGGGGAAACGGAATGAATGAAGATGAGACGGTAAAGAGACGATATAGAGAACAGTTGTAGACTGGCTGGACACAGCTGATCTTCTGACTAAGAGAACTAATAACACAGGTTAAAGCTGTGTAAGTGCTGTGGCTGGCCGTGTAAGTGCCAGGACAAGCTGATCTGGCTAAGAACAGTATATTGCAAGAGAAGTTAGGTGACAACACAACGCTCAATATGCACGGACCGCTGGTGGTCCGGGCATACTGTAGCTATAGTGTATTATGAATGTATGTAAGTTGTATAGTGCCATGTATTTCTATGAACCTTTCTTCTATCAGCGTACCCTCACTGAGCGTACCACTCACTAGCCTCACGCGTACCATAAGCCTCACAATTTCTCCTAATGAACTTTCTATCCAAGACCCTCAACACCTTGACAGGCAATGCCTTGCCTTATACGGTCAAAGAAGAGACTTGGGGTGGTGTATGGAAGCTCCATAATGGGGTGAATCCAAAGGATGACTCTGCAGTTTCCATCTTTAGTATTAATCTCAATGACCCTACTGTGCTGTCGCATCATTATGACTTGTTGGCACATAACTGTTACAAGAAGCTGAAACTTATTAAATTTCCAGGTATTATCAGTATAATTGACTTTGTTGAAACACCTAGCACTTTGTATATTGTTACAGAAAGAGTAAGTAACTTATCTCAGTTAGAATTAAGTGAAGATCATAAGATATATGGATTGAAATCAATATGTGAAACTATAGTGTTTCTTAATGAAAACAACTATGTTCACGGTAATATATCAACTGATTCGATATTTGTTAATGAAGAAGGAGATTGGAAACTTTTTGGATTTGAATTACTCACTAATCTAACTAGTGATCCTGATCAACCAATTTATCGTAATTTTCATTTTGCTCCTATTTCAAGATTATCTTATATGCAATCCACTAATATAGATTCTATTAAATCATTCCCTATAAGATTTGATTCATTTCTTTTAGGAAATTTAATCATTCAATTACTACCGGAATGGAGATCAATAGTCAAACGTCTAATTAGTACAAATTTTAATGCTAGATGTACAGTTGAAAAGTTCTTCAAGGATCATGAGCATTTGTTCTTGGATAACACCATAGTTCAATTCAATGAAGAATTAAAGAATCTTAAATTAGTTAATGATCCAAGTCAAAAATTAGACCTTCTTAAGACTAGTCTTTCAGTATTTCTTCTGGGTGAATATGATTTCCCTGGTGGAATAGTGTCACATAAAGTTCTTCCAGTTTTAATATCTCAATATGAAATTGTATCTAGGTTTAAACCTTCTGTAAATACAAGTCCGGAAGAGATGGCTCAGGTTAAGGAGAGTCAAGGGGTACTCTTGAATTATTTATTGAAATATGGAGGATATTCTGAAAGTTTTAAGAAATTCATTTGGCCTATTGTTTTATCTAACTTTCAAAGTAATGATAGATCAATAAGACTTGTCCTATTAAATAATTTATCAGGTTTTAAACCTTACTTACAAGATAGTGACATTCAAACCCTTTTCCCCAAAATCATAACGGGTGTTCAAGATACTAATTTCCTAATTAGAGAATTAACTTTGAATTCTATTAACCTTATAGTTGATTCTATTAGTGAAAAATCAGTTAATCAAGACCTTTTAAAAGTTCTTGCTAAGTGTCAAAATGATCCTAAACCATCTATAAGAACTAATACCATCATTTTGATAATTAAGATTTCACCTAAAATTTATAATAACTCACGTAATAATGTGGTTATTACTGCTCTCAGTAAAGCTTTAAGAGATTCGTTTACTCCATGCAAATTAGCAGCACTAAGAGGGTTTGAAAATTTAATTACAGAATTTTCTGTCGATGAAATTTGTAATAAGATTTTAGGGGTTTTAGCAGCTGCTCTTACAGATGGAAAATCTCTCAAAGTAAGACAAGAATCTCGAAGATTGTTCAAAATTTACTTTGATGTAGTCGAAAGGCACGCTGAGTCTCAGACTGGAGATGAAGATGATGAAGAGAAGGAGGAAAAGGAGTTCTTGAGAAAGTTTGGAAATAATGAACTCTCTCAACATCAGGATGCACAGGAATCCAAGACGCTGTTTGGATGGGGGGTTGTTAATAGACTTGTTGGTGGAGTAGAAGGACAATTGAACAATGAAGTTAACAAATCTTCCAGCTCAGTCAATTTAGTAGCAAAGACTCCTACTCCAACTCCACCTATTACTCATAAGCTTGCCAATGTTAAATTAGAAGACGATGGGGATAACTGGGATGATGATGGTTGGGATGATACTCCAGAAGCTCCACCTATACAAACGCCCAAGCCTAAACAGCCAGTGATAAAGAAATTGCCCACTTCGTCAAGAAATACATTGAAGCTTGGCCAAAAAGCAAAAGCTCCAGGGTCTACATTAAAATTAAATTTAGTAGACGATGGTGAGGATGGATGGAATGGTGATGATGATTGGTAGTTTCGAACGAGAAAAAGCGGATCATATGATGATATAGAAGTAGTAGATAATATATTCATAAGCAGCAAAATATTTAGAGGTACCTTCATTCCCTTCATTAGGAAATAATTTATATTCATAATTCATTATATACGATTACTGCAATGGAAGAAGATTCTGCTCTACGCAGACTGTTCTACAAAGAGGGCATTCAGGGTTCTCCCTGACCCAATCAACAATACAATCCCAGCAGAACAAATGACCGCAATTAGCAGCAGTTGGGTTTTCCATTGGGGATAAACAAAGAATGCAGTTTCTTGAGTTTTCTGGAATATAGGGAAGTTGTTCTTCATCGCTCAAATCAACAACAATCTTCGACTTGATTTGGGATATTTTTTTGTAGTTAGTGTCATCAACCGCTTCTCTGTCGTCATCGATATTAGTCTTATCGACGTAAGCTTTAACTCTAATCAAGGACTTTACTAGAAATTGTAGTAAGATTATACCACCCAAGAGGGAATAATTTGAGTTCTTAGACATCTTTTCAAGATCTTTATTATGTCCGAATACATACCGAAGACCAAAAATACGCTTTGAAAGTGAATAGTAAGATCCTTGGAAATAGAAGATTGCTATATGCAAATTCATTAAAGTATCCAAAACACTTGTATAATTAGCAAAATAATCAAGAATTGCATGTTTCTTTTGTTCTTCAGTTGACTTTGATCTTATTTTCTTGATTAGTTTTGAAAGAAGGTATGGGATTATAGCATAACTAGCAATAAATCCCAATCGTTTGAATAATCTGGGGAAACTTTTACCATTTCTATTTACATACATTAAATCCACGTATTCTTCACCCAAGGTTCTACGGCCCCATAATGTCGTTAGTGCAAGGTATATCAGTTTAGCAGCAACCGAGATTTCTTCAGGATACGTATTAATGAACCGTTGTCCTTTGAACACTTGAACGGCTTCTTGAATATATTGTCTCAAGGAAGATTCAAAATACGAATCTTTTTGATTCGCTCTGACTTTTCTGTTAGTATTGAATATCACTCACATAAGACATATACATACCTATAGTAGCAGCATTAGCAAAAGGAAGGGCAGTATCACTAACTCTCGCTTTCATGACTTTCTTACTTTTCAGTTTCCGCTGACAATTTTAGTGCGAGGTGAAAATCACGGTGAGTCTGAATATCCTCAGTTATAACTTTTTTGCAGCCACTACAATATTTGGTATTGGGATTAATTAGTTCTTTCGTTTTGAAGGAATCTAGTATATTGTACTTCTTTGTGGGTTTGGCGACTTTGGCGACTTTGGTTTTCAGAGCAGTAGGTGTAGTTGGAGTCTGTGTGTTTGAAGTCTGTGTTGTTGGAGTCTGTGTGGTACTGTTGAAATCCTTGAATAGTTTATCAATGTAATCTTTATCTAGTTTTTTGGAAGCGTCTTTCTTGGTAGGGCTATTTGTGCTGTTTTCAGGGTCTTTCTTTGAGGGTAAGGCATCGGTTTTGTAAGTCTCAAACATCTTATCAATATAGTCTCTACCCTCGGTCTTACTAGTCTTACTAGTAAATGCATCAATAGCAGTGTCTAGCTTTATTAAGCTGGAAACAATTACTGAAAATGCAATCACTGGTGGGACATTCACCCTATTATAAGGATGAATATTATCTAGTTTTAAGGGATTATTCAATTTACTTAAATCATATGAATCCTGTAATGCTTCAATGAATAATTTCAAACTTAACCCTTCTACTGTTTCACGAAGCTTTTTGATGTCTCTAAATGGAGTTATAGAGCATTGTTTAGACATAGTTACTGAGTTACTAGTGCAATTAATACTTATTTTACGGGGTCTTGTAATAACAGCAGATTCTTCATCCAAGTCTATAATTCTGTTACACAAATCTCCAGCAAGTGACTTAATCCACTCTAAAGAGTCATATAAAGTAGTAACAAGGGTATCAGTCATAAATGTTTTTCTTGACATCATGGACTTGATTTCCACTCGATCTCGGAGCTGCTGTTGTAAACTTCCGTGAACGGTTTCAGATAAGGTAGGAAACTTATCAAGATCACTTTTTGGTAACTTAGACAAAAAATCTATAGAGTTTTGATTCGCAGGAACATTAAAGTGACTCAATATGGCCTCTCCTGTTTTCCCACCCATTCCAGTGATGTTACCAAGTTCAAATTCTCTCAAAAACTCAGGGACTCGACCATTAAAAATTACTGTCTGATTATCTGGTTTCAACATTCCTCCAGCTAATTTTGCTAAGCTCCTATTTCTACTTATCCCTCCCAGAGTTGTGTAGCCCAACTGGTTATACACTTGAGTTCTTATATCATATAGAATATTTGACCCTATAATGGTAATTATATCATCCCAATCCTCTATTATTACATCATTATTACCAAATACATGGCCTTTAATCTCCAAGTCTAAATTCTCTGGTATAGAAGGAAGTGACAGATAAATATCTATAGGTCTTCCTAGAGAATCAGGAGCAAGTTTTAGTAGTTTATCATAAACTAATCTTCCAAAGTCCATAAAACCTTCATCAACACTGGCCTTTTCCACTAAATCACAATTCGATGTAAGTATACGAAAAATCTTACGACTCTCTCGTCTATAAGGGTCTAAACTAACCTTACAGATAGCTCTATTAGGTAAATGTGGAAGATATTTCCAGTTGCTACTTCCTTTCTCATATACTGCAGCATGAGCTAGAACTACATTAGGACATTTCTTCCTGCATGTTTCTACTGTATCCATCCGATTAATTCCATATTTACGAGCAGCATAACTTACAGCTATCACGGCATGCCATTGAACACACACCACCGGATCATCTCTTGAAAGGTTTAGCCTTATCTGCTCTACCTGTGCAAAGAACGCGTTCATATCCATATGAGCTATTACTGATAAGCGCAGGAAACAGCTCCTAGATTTATCATTGAGCTGAAGTAGATCATTGTAGGTGAAGTGAGACTCTCGTGGTCGTACCACATACGAGGTTGGTTCCTTTGCATCTATCACAGACATGCGCGAGATGACTAAAGAATGGCGATAGAGGAGTGTAGAGGGGTAGTTATAGTGGAGGAAGGAAGAGTGAAGGTAGTAAGAGTGATTTCAGTGTCCATGTATCAGATAGAAGCTTGTTACTAGATGTTGAAGCTAGGAGAAATTAATGTGGAGTTGGTGATGTTATTTTAGAGAAAAAGTCGATTGATAATACTATTGTAGAAATGTGAAATTCACAAATATTAATTTATTTGGTAAAATCATATTTAATTCGAATAAAATCAAATAAAATCATTTCTTGTAACTTATGAAGACATTCATGTTCCTTAAAGTTATTACTCTTCATAGGGACTTAGTAAAGCTAATTCTTGATTATTTTAATTGTGATACCTTAGTCTTCTCTGTCAACTTTTTTGAAAAAATAACTTTAGACTGTGGGTAGAATACAGTTGAAGGATGCCGGGGGTTTTCAACACCATTCATCGTCGTTCGACACCATCCATCATCATTCGACGTCCTTGATTTTGTAATAGTATATATGAATTTCAAATCGTGGAATTACCAAAACTTGGACTGAATAGGATGATTAGTATATATGGAGAGAGATAGATCGATAGATGTGTCAATGCCCCTAGGTTTGGCTACATTTACGTGTGTTTGGATGATACCGAATTATATATCTTTTATTTAATTTTTATCCACAGGTTCCATCGGATGACACCGACTTATATATCTTTTATTTGATTTTTATCCACAGGTTCCATCAGATGAAATATCAGGCTTGTTGCTCTAAAAGCCTCTCAATGGCCTCACTGAGACGTTTCACTTCGTGGCTTTCCACAACCTTGGTTGCCTGAAGATTGAATAGTAAGATGGGTGTATACTCCCGTACTATTTTTCTCCTACTTATCAAGTCAGTACTCAAGTTATTTACAGCATTGAACAAGTTGATTTGGTTATAAGGGTTAGAAATATCTGGCACTAAATATAGTGAAGTTAAAGAATGATAATTTGCAGCCACAGTGCTTTTTTCTTCTTTCAAAGATACTTCTAGGAATAGCTTCAAATTTTCTAAATGTTTAACCATATTCTTTGAAGACACTGTATTAGCGGTCTTATTGGCTTCCAGCTTAGTCCAACAAAGAACATTAAAGAAACAATCCAAGGTCTTCGTAAAATAAAGGTTGATTAAAGTATCTGGTAAATGAGAGATCACCAAATGTAAAAAGTTAATCAGAAAATTTCTTACTCCTGGACTTATATGATTCATAGCAGAATGGATATATAAGATCAAGTTTTTATCATTCAATTTCACAAGTCCTAATCTTTCTTCTATGAGCTTATTAAATACAACAAGTAAATTAGTTCTGACTTCAAATGAATCATCAGTAATGAGTGGTATGACTGAAGTCAATAGTTGTTTATTATGATTAGAATCAGTTGGTAAAGTCTTGGACAACGTTACAAGAACTTCTTTTCTCGTATTTGCAGAATGATGCTTAGTTAATGAGATATAATAATCAATAGACTTGGTCCCAATAACCTGATTGGGAAGATTAATAGTTTTAGATTTGAAAGATGTATCTGTATGATTGGCAGCCTTCTGGGCTTTACCTACCTTGAGCTTCTGCTTAACAAAATCCTTCTTCTTCTCTGCCTTCTTTCGTTTAGACATGGTGAGCTGAGATGAGATGAGCTGAGCTGAGTGATAATTTGAGTTTTTGGCACGACTTGATCGGGGAGCGTGCCTGGAGATTACTGAGAGCACAGAGACTGCACTGAGAGCACCGAGGCCACTGAGAGCACTGAGAGCACTAAGAGCACTGAGAGCACTGAGAGCACTAAGACTGCATTTCGACGGAAGACACAGTAAAGGCGGCAAAGCAACAGAGACACGCCAAGCGCAAAGCAACAGAAAGACACGGCAAAGCTTCAGAAAGACACGCCAAGCATCAGAAAGACACGCAAAGCAACAGCAGATCGGAGACACACATGGACATACACAGTTTGCTGAACCTCAGCTTGCACGACTTCCAGACCGCAGACTACATGGAGGTGGACTCGGAGTCTATCGAGACCATACAGGAGATCCAAACAAGTACACCTATAAAAGAGAAACCAGAAGAGCCTGATATTGATATAGAAGACACTAGTTTTGTGTCAGCATTATCAAGTACTCTACTCTCGCCCACAAATATTGGTGCCAAATATGCAATGAGGCTCTTACCTGCACCCGAAGTTGAAGAATTAGACACACCCAAGACTTTAATAAAAACGGGATCTACACGTCATATTAATCTGTTCTCAAGCAGTGATAACTCTATATTCTTGAAGGATGATACTGAGCCAGAGTTCATATATAATCCTACAAAGAAAGACTACGATGAGAGTTCCAATAGTGTTGCAATCAATAGTGCTATCGATAATTCTATGAATTTATATCGTAGATATAACAATAGTTTCAATGATACTCCTTCATCTATACAGGTACATCACCACCACTATTATTATTCACCAGGTAAAAACGATGAGTTTGTTAGTGCTAATAACACCCTCACAGAAGTATCTTTACCTCCTCCTTGGAATCAAAAATCTTCTCCTAAAGAAAAATACGCTTACATAATACTGACATATCTCCAATTAGGACTCAATTTCGGAGTAAGTGGATATGGGATATACTTAATTTATAGTATCATATCAACTATTAGGAAAGATATTGATATGAAGCTCTCTCAACAAGCAACAAATTTACTTCTTGAAATTCAAAATTGTAAGCAAAAGTATTATGATAATAATTGTTCACCAGAGTTAATAGTACCAGCTTTAGAAAAGCCGTGCACTTACTGGTTAAAGTGTATGAACCAAGATATCAATATCGGAAATAAGTCTAGTATTAGTGCCGAAACCCTCGGCCTCATTTTAAATTCTTTAATTGAACCTCTTGGTTTTAAGTTCTTCATAATATTATTTACTTTTGTGGCTCTTATTTTTGGACTTAACTTTACTTTTGGGTTTATAAGGGCAAAGACTTATTATGGTGATATTCCTAAATGATTTATCATGTGCGGGTGTTGTATGTTGGGTTCTTAAGTCCGCCTTTCAACTATTAGCGATGTCCTGTATAGACCATAATCAAAAATATCCGACGGCATGAATTTTCACTCCAATAAAGTTGGCTCTAGAGATATTGTTACATTTCATAATATATATATATAATATACGTAATTTATAATTAAGGTTTATAAACGGAGTTCACCTCATATCGGCTGTAATTGCCGCTGCTAGTACTAAAAAAAAAACGCTGTTAAAAACTATATAAGGTGAAATTTCCGCCGTGCAAGAACTTTTTCAAGTTATGGGATTATTTGGGGTATCTAAAGAGGAAGAAGAGGTTTTAAGGAGTGCAGCTACTCAACCAGAAAGTCGTCGTGCTAGTCGTGATGATTTATCTACAACTGGAACTTCTGCTTACGAGACAGCTGACGAGATCTCATTAACCCATTCTAAATCAGCAGCTGATGTCGAGCCTCCAGATGAGGAGCCTCAAAATGAGGCTGAAGCTTCATTGGACGCACAGTCTGACAACCAAGTCAATGATGAAGCTACACAAGACGTTGAATCATCTAGTAAGTTGACTAATGACCAACAGAATTCGGAGAATAGTATTGAAGAATTCGATGCTGGTGCTGTCAATAAGCAGGAACAAGGAGAAAAAGTATTGACATTAAAAGATTTGGATTGGGATGATATTAATGATAAAGGTAATCCACACAATTGGCCAACTTGGAAAAGATGGTATGTTACCTTAACAACAGCATTTATCTGTCTATGCGTTTCTCTTGGTTCATCATTGTATATCAGTGGAGTGTTCGAGCTCATGGCTGCAACTGGTGCATCTCGAGAGTTGTGTATTTCTGGTCTTACTTTTTACTTATTGGGTTTAGCCTTTGGCCCTGCATTAGCTGCCCCAATTTCAGAAACTTTTGGTAGAAGAATCGTCTACATTACCTCTTTCCCTCTTGGGATGTTACTTACTATGGGTATTGGATTATCTAACCATATTTATCAAATTCTTATTTTACGTTTCTTCTGTGGATTCATTGCGTCTCCTGCTTTAGCTGTTGCTGGAGGTACAATCAATGATATTTGGAAACCTCATGAAGCTGGTTTTGCCATGGCCTTTTTCTGTTTAGCACCCTTCTTAGGTCCTGTGTTAGGTCCTATAGTTGGCGGCTTTGCTGCTGAACACAAAGGCTGGAAATGGACCATGTGGGTATCGTTGATGTTCTCGGGAACCGTATTACCTTTCGTTTTAACTTTACCAGAAACTTATAAGACTGTGATTTTAGTTAAGAGAGCCAAAAAGAGAAAACTTAATTTGCAAATACCTCCAGTGGCAGAAGTCATAAAGGTTACCCTTCTTGTTACATTACTAAGACCTATGGAAATGTTAATTGTAGAACCCATTGTATTATTATGGTCCTTCTACATTGCTTTTGTTTTTGCAGTCTTATTTGGTTTCTTTGAAGCTTTCCCAATCATCTTTGAAGGTGTTTATAAAATGGACCTTGGAGTTAGTGGATTAACTTTTATTGGTGTAGGAATAGGGTTGATTTTAGGAGTTTTCTTTTATATATTCTTAGATCGTACCAAGTTCTTCCCTAAGAATGCTGATGGTAGTAGAGGCAAGAAGGATGAAAATGGACATCCTGTAATTGGAGCTCCTGAAGATTTCTTATATGTTGGTAAGATTGGAGCAGTTTGTTTACCTGTAGCTTTATTCTGGTTAGCATGGACAGGAAGAAAGTCAGTTCATTGGGCAGCTCCTGCAGCAGCAGGTATTCCTTTTGGATTTGGTCTTATCCTTATTTTCTTCACCAATATGATTTACTTTACCTTCTCATTCCCTCCTTTGTCTGTTGCCAGTGCTTTGGGTGCAAATAATTTATTAAGATACCTTTTAGCATCTGTGTTCCCCTTGTTCACAACTCAGATGTACGAGAAATTACATGTAGATTGGGCAACGTCTATTTTTGCTTTCATATCACTTTTATTATTACCAATTCCATGGATTTTCCAATATATTGGACCAAACTTAAGAAAGAGATCCAAGTTTGGCTATGCTGCTGCTTTCAAGGCAGCAGCTATTGCCAATGCTGAAAAAAGGAAAGAAATTGAACTAGAGAATGACGTTGCGTCTGCAGTTGGTACCTCTAGTGAAATTGATGTATAATAGTACCCAATGGGTAAATAGTAATCGGCCGAGAGAGTTTAATATATGAGCGGTAGATATACAATGACCTGAGAGTGCTTAACAGATATATGTGTAGTAGAGATAGAATGATCAGGTAAGCGTACAATTACATTAACTAATGGTGATTCCTAACTTGCTGGACTGTAAAGTATCAATTATACCGTCGTTCAACAAATTGGAAGACTCTAAAGCGGATTTTAAGCCATCAATGGTGATGGCATCATTTTTGACTATTGAAGTAATCAAATCTCTGACAAATGGAGCATTGTCTGAGTCTTCAATAAGTTGAACAACCACTTGCATGGCTAATCCAGATTTTTCTAAGGACTCGACTAAGTTGTCCAAGACTTGGTTATCTCTCTTGGAAAACTCTCTTTTTTGGAGTTCTCTCTTTAAGTCCTCTAACTCACGCTTGCTTAACCATCCTTGGACTTTACCCAAGACTTTGTCCCACCAAGAGGATGAAGATGAAGTGGAAGTAGCCGTGGAAGTCGAGCTAGTTTTGGAGGCTGAGGTGGAAGTGGCTTTGGTAGCAGTTCCAGTAGTAGTAGCTTTGCTAGTTCCAGTAGCAGTAGCCTTGGCAGTAGTAGCCTTAGTAGCAGTTCCAGTAGCAGCTGTAACTCCAGAGGCAGCAGCAGTGGCAGAAGGAGAAAGGGTAATTTCATTGGAAGAAGTTGAACCAGTAGTACCTAATCCAAGTAAGTCAAAAACTGGGTTCAAGTAGGAGAAAATACCGGTACCAGTACCGATTCCTAAAGTATCACTGACCTCACTAAGAGCACTACTCAAACCATCATTGGCCAACTGTTTATAACTACTTGCAATAGTCGATATATCAGAGACCAAGGAAACAGTGTTAACAGAATTTGAAGAAGGAGTAGTAGTCTCTCCGTTCTTTAAACCATCAATGATATTGTAAAAAGCTGGGAAAAACTTGGAGTCTTGAAGGGCTTGTAAAAGAATATCTACTGTTAAACCAGATTTATCGACAGCAGTCAATAAGTCAGTAAAATTCAGGGCCTTAAGGAAAGCAACGATGGCTTTTACTAAAATTGGTTCTGTGACCTTGTTTCCAGCTAAAAGCTTGACAAGACCAGGTGCGACGTTGGTGTCTTTAATCAACGTGAAAAACTCAGTTAAAATGGCATAGTCACGTTCCACAATCCCATTGGACTCCAAAGGAGCTGAGAAAATGTTAGCAAAGAAGAAAAATGGTATCAAGAAGGTAAAGAATCTCATCCTATAGAATATCCAGGCATGGGGTGGCTTTATATATTGCAGCCTTGACGATGTGACACCTCAATTATATAATACGAATTTCCTAATAAGGTAAAGATATTGTTGACTTCTTGAAAAATTTCCTATTTAAGTAATAGTTAAGATCGAGCATGATTTGTTGAATGGGGGTAACATCATACAATAGGTGTTAAATACACTTACGATATTGTGTTGGTAGCTCTTTCATAGAGTATTCAACGGCCATTGGCGTCCAATTAGTACAATTGCTCAGAAGAACTGATAGAAGTAATTAGATTGTAGAAAGAATAGAAGATGATGAGAGATGAGGAGAAGTACTGAGGCGATCTCTGATGATAATTATGGCGTACTGGGGAAAGAAGTGGAGTTGCTTGAATTTCATGTTGAGACGCATGGTACTTTCATATAGGCATGGTGCTACCTTGCAACCACAGAGGTAACTTTAAGGATGTTAAAGTGTAAGTTTCCATTACCATGGGTGGCTCATACTACTGTATATACTCCTCTCATGATAAAACATGTAGTTACTTTTATCATCAGCTTAACCAAGTATAGAACTTTCGGTGAGGAGTGGACCTTCGGATCTTTGCCGGCTTTCTGTTATGGCTTGACTCTAAGCTAAAATGTCGGGAAGCCCCACTATGTCGCTCAGAGTGTGTCAGCTGGATTCACATTTTGGAGGTCGTTTCCTGACTAGGTTCCTCCGGGTGTCCGGTACCCTCTAGTATGCTTTGGGTTGCACTGGAGGAATGTCAAGACAAGATGAAGTTACACCAATGAGGGTAAATGTCCCATATATTTACACTATAACGTATCTCTTGATATATCTCCTTCTCTTTACCAGGTACTGCATGAAATCTATCACCCTATTTGAAGTTAAACTTATTGGAGACCAAAAGAACTAAACTGACGGCACTTGCACCTGCAAGAAGGAAAAAGGGGATATTAGGAACCCCGTGTAAAAGACATACTTTATATATCTGTAACAAAAGTGGAGGGAATATCACACTGCCAAGGTTGGCTATTATTGAAGTGGCTATAAACGCTTGTCCAACACGACTAGGCTTATAAAATTTGCTAAGAGCAGCTGTGATTGAAGGTGGTAATATTTGACCAAAGGAAAATATCAAAACCAAAGCATATATCTCAGCACTTTTGTTAGCTAAACCAAGACCAATTTGTAACAAGACGTCTGAAAGAAGTCCAGAACAGATTAATCCATAATCAATATTATCGAGTCTATCGCTTTTTGTCTTGAATCCTAGCCATTTTTGGAGAAGCTTGGTGGAGACTAGCGGAGTGGTGATTGTTAAATGGGTGACGGATGTAAATGTTAAGATCATCAACAAAGTTGAAATATTTTGTGATTCCCACTTGAACTTGTATATGGTGTATTGAAAAATTACAGCAGAAAAGTCTACCAAAGTCAACATATAGGCAAAGACAACTGCAAATACTGAGAACCTAAGTTTAGAGGCCAAGTGAAGCATATTTTCAGGTATGTCTTCATCAGGTAAAGTTAATATTCTAAGTGGATCTATCAAAAACTTGTGTACTGTTTTCCCAATGGAAACTGGTACAGCCTCCGGAGCAGCCACGGAAGCAGACGCTGGGACAGACACTGGGACAGGCACAGCTTCAGCCTGTACCACTGGGACAGGCACTACAGTCTGTACGCCTGGCTCATCCTCATCCTTATGAAGATAGTTCAAAGATTCTGGAATCACAAAGGAGTATAAAAAAAGCAACCCAAATAGTAAAGTAGAAAGTAACATGATAAAACTGTCACAAGTCTCTGAACTGAAGTTAAAGTGCTTTCCCCAAACAGCAATTTGAGTACCAGCTAACTGAGATAAGAATTGAGCAGCCCCCATAGCCGCAAGCATGATGGACATTGACTTATGTCTATTCTCATTTGTAGTTATATCAGCAACATAAGCATTCAAGATTCCATAGTAAGCTGATGCTCCACCAGCTATATGACCTATGATATTACTAAGTAGAAGAGTCTTGAACTTGAACTCCTTAAAACAAGTGACGCCAAAAGTAAATATCAAAGAAGCCAAGAATGTTGAAGCAGAAAGAGCTATGAAAATTGGTCTACGACCAACCTTTTGGTTCATCTTTTCCAGAATAAAAGAGAGCCCCACTATCAGCACGATCTGCAGGATGGCTAAAGACCATTGCTGGAAAGTTCCAACTAAGATTTGATTATCATCAGGGTTACATACCCCATTGATCCTATTGGTATCACAAGCCCTATCAAACAATAAAGTCTCGGTAACAGACACTTTGATAGCTGTCGACCCAACGAGAACACCAATTGTGCATACAGATATAAGCGATGGCTTTCTGTACCATGGCAACGATGCCTTCAACCCGGATTCAGATCCTATCAAAGGCTCTGTTTCACTGATATCACTTATGACAGTATTGTCTTTATTAGTGCCTCCCATCTGGTTTTTTATGGTAGGCCTTCAAGACTATATATGTTGCATCGGATTTACGACACGGAGGACACATGCATATCTTTTGTAATACACGACTGGCCGCCCTTGCGAAACATCAAGCCGCATATCTTGTGTCGCCCACGAATTTAGTTCATCGAAGAAAACGGTTCGCACACGAGTGTTAAATTATCGATAAGAAATGACGATGGAGATACCCGCAGGTGTTAAGGCCAAAACCAGTGAGAAAGCCGGTATGGATGGTTTGCGGGCGTGTCGGCTCGCGAGGTCTCCAGGATCCTTCAACAGGTGTGGTAATATCTTGTATTATGCATTCAACAAGGGCTGACTATTGGCCGTTATAGTACGGAGATGGTCTATTATACCCGGGTCTCTTGTTGGGTCTCTTGTCGGGTCTCTTGTCGGGTCTCTTGTCGGGTCTAAACTATAAGCAATAAGATGAAGTGGGCCCAAGCATCTTTATTCATATGAAATTCAAATGATAATAGAGATGACGAAAAAGAAATTTTTACGATACCCAAATCATGAAATAACTAGTAAAACCCTAAGTAACACGAAGTAGCACGAAGTAATACTAAGTAACACGAAGTAACGCTAAGTAACACTAAGTTGAGAACCTAAGTAAGAACATGCAAGTAACCTCCCTGACGAATTGCCCTATTTCACCCTAGCTAATAAAGCCGTTATCCTCAAAAACAGTGGCTTAAATCATGTGATTACATCTTTATGTTGGGAGTAAATTGAATAAAGTTCAATTAGTAATATGCATCATCTAGAATTAACCGTTTGAGCCTTTGAATCGCCTTGTTTTCTTTCTAGAAGGTTTTTAAAAAAAACTAACGTCACACCATTGATTACATAATTTTCCGATACTCGATGAAGCAATCGGATATGTGAATGCAAGTGAAATTTTGGGTGAGCAAGTGAGTGTTTGAAAGGCAGGTTTCCTTCAGTAGATAGTGAATAAAAGAGGTTATGAAGTAAGAAATCGTTACCAATATGAAGAATATAGAAAAGCGACGATTAGTAATAACCTGTGATGAAATATGTATGGGTGGTGGTAAAAACCTCATGGCTTGTCACCAAGTGAATCACCGGTTGGCCTCATCGGAATTATGAATGTTCCGGAAGCAATTTTAAACACTATATAAGACTGAAATTCTTCTATAATTCTTACTATACAATTATTACAAACAAATGTCTACTGTATTCGTTTCTGGTGCCAATGGGTACATTGCTCAACATCTTGTCAAAGACTTAGTCAAAAAGGGCTATAAAGTTGTTGGAAGTGTAAGAAGTGAAGATAAGGGTGAAAAATTGAAGAAGAACATTCCAGAATTTGAATATGTTGTCGTTAAGGATATCACCCAAGAAGGTGCATTTGATGAAGCCCTTCAAAAATACCCTAACATCGAAGGTTTCTTCCACACTGCATCTCCATTCTTCTTAGCTGATGGTAACTTTGAAGAACTTATTCTTAAGCCTGCTGTCGATGGAACCAAGAATGTTTTATATTCCATTAAGAAACACCTTCCAAATCTTAAGAGATTTATTGTCACTTCATCTTATGCTGCCATGATCAACCCATTTACAGATAACAACAAGAGTGTCCACTCTGAAGAAACCTGGAGTGACTTGAAGAGGGAAAAGGAATACACTAATCCAGCTGTTGCCTACATTACTTCTAAGCTTTATGCTGAAAAAGCCGTCTGGGAATTTTTTGAAAAGAATGATGTTTCCTTCGATTTTAACGTCATTAACCCAGCTTACGTCTTCGGTCCTCAAGCTTTTGACTCCGAAGTAAGAGGCACTTTGAATACCTCTGCCGAAATCATCAACAGTATTTTAAAGATTAAATCCGAAGATGAAATTCCACAACAATCCGGTTTCGCCATCGACGTTAGAGATGTTTCTAGAGCTCACATTCACGCTTATGAAACCAAGGAAAACAAGCAAAGATTCCTTTTGATCGAGGAACCTTTCACCGGTCAATCTGTCCTAGATGTAGTTAATAAGCACTTCCCACAACTTGGCCTTCCAAAGGGAGATTCTTCAACTATTGAACCTGTCGTAAAGTCTTTGGTAACCATCAATAACGAGAAAACCAGAAAAGCTTTGGGCAAATTTGTTGATGTCGAATCTTCCATCAAGGATACCGTCGAACAAATTGTTAGAACTAGAGATTAGATTAATAGACGTTACCAATAGAAGACATGTAGCTTTGCAGCCATTCTGCAATACGCAGATAGACGATATCTGCCGCATTTAGTGATGTAGTGGAGGCATTTTACAAAAGAAAAGTAGGTAACGTATACTTCGGTAGATTGAACTCAATCTGTTCGAGCTGCTTAAGCTAAAAGGAAGACTCCACAAGTACGTCCCCCTGGACACGTTGGTCATTCTACTTCTCAATCTACCTATCATACACTTCCTCATGCACCTCCTCGTACACCTCCTCGTACACCTCCTCATAGACTTCCCATCTACCCACTCCTTCCACTTTCCACTCTTCTCTCCACTCTTCTTTCTGCATCGCTTCCCGCTCCGTTCGAAACTCTGCTCTCTCCTCTCTTCTTTCTGCACCGCTTTTCAATCCAACCCCAACTCAAGCGGAAGATAATCCAAATTGCTATTCAAACTACCAAAGAAAGACTCCACCTGGAACACATTGGTCAAATCGTACCTCATAGTCCAGAACTTCACCACATCATCAAATAAGAACATGTTCTCCCACTCCAACTCTTGAGAGATTTGGGTCAAATGCTGCAACCTCACCAAAGAGTTCTTAATGAACATACATGCTTTGAAAGCGGAGTAATACTTTGCAGCAAATGCTGATCCCGTTTTATAAAGCTCTTTTAGTTTATTGATGATCTGAGACGTAGAGGCTAGTTCATCATTGAAATTGAAATTTAACCAAAGGATAACCGCAGGAGAATCTGGAGACTCAAAGTACTTCAAGGATTCAAATAATGATGCCAGACCAGCAATACATTTAGCAACAAACCCCGAAAGGAATAGACTTGTCATTCTAACCCCCATCCAAAGTTTGGGGGAGATAAACCTATCGATCTCTGGAGTGATTAGTATGGTATTCTCAACAAACACTTTATGAGCAAAGTACACAAGGATCAACGATTTCTCCAAGCACAACGCTTGATATCTCATTTTATCTTCACCAAACGATTCCTCGTATAAGAGAGAATATACGGCTGACTCCTTGCCTAAAACATCCAACTTCAACACAACTTCTCTTATAAGAAAACGGACATTTGCCTTATCGATTTTAGCTGAAATAGCAATCTGTTCAAAGGTTTTTATACTCTTTGAACAATCATTTAATTTATCAGCTGTAGGGACAAGTTTAGTAGGGTTAAACAGCAAGGGAGGCACTAGCAACTGTAGAATAGCATTAGACATCGTGTACATGATATTGAGGGTCTTCAAGGATTGATGGGATATCTTGGTTTTAAAATCATGTAATTCACTGGCATGAACAGTTGGGATCATTCCTTTATCAAATGCAGTTGTACAATCGAAGTAGCAGACTTGAATCCATGTAACGTACCAGTTGGTACGCTCACTCTCATTCAATAAGTCATGAGGATAATCTTGAACCCGTCTATTCAATCCTAATGCTCGTGCTACTTGAACTATGACTGCATTCAATGTAATGATAGAAACAGTAAAATCGTCAGATTCTGGAGCAAACATAAAATAAGTCCTCAAGAGTAATAGTCCATGAATTCTGGCTAAATTAGCATTCCTAAATGAATCTAATGACATCAAAATTGTTCCAGCAACATGTCCATAAGATTCATTGATATTGATCTTAGTATCTTCATGAAGGCATTTATCTTCATAACTTAAATATGCCATTCTAAGCAACAACAATAATGAAGCAATCATAGAGGCTTGGTTAAGTGTATCACTTCTTATAACACTATGATCTTCTCTATCTTCTAATAACGAACAAAGTGCAGGAATTATAGTTTGCTTATCTAAGAAAATGACAAGTCCTCCATAACTATCAAAGAAAAATTCTAATAAAGTTTTCACATCTGAAAGTCTAGGTAAGACACCAATGTCTTTGATATGGATATTGGTACTTTCTGCAGGATTAAAACAGTTGACATATCCTGTATTTGTTTTTCCAGCATTTACAAAAATTGAATACTGCTTTGTTAGTGGTAAATTTAAGGCATCTGCAGCTTCAATATCATTGAGAGCTACTGATATAAATGATGTAGGCCCAACACTAACGATGTTGTCTTGTACAAGCATGTACCCATTGAAGTACGCAGCAGCAGGTCCTGTTGCTGGACCTTGGCCTGTTGCTCGACCTATTGTTGGATCTGTTGCTGGAACTGTTGCTGAACCTGTCGCTAAACCTGTTGCTGGACCTGTGGCTGGATGACCTACAGTTGCTGTTGCTGGAGCTGCTGTTCCTTGGCTCATTATGATCTTTTTTTGCTGCTGGACTAGTTCTTCAAGTTGCTTGATTCGATCACCAACCTTTTCTCCTTCAAAGATACAAGATTCAGTGCATTTGTCCAAGGCACATCGACCACATGGCTGTTGTCTGTCACATCTGGTCTTTTTCTTCCGACAGTTAGAACATGATACAGACGCTCTATTCCTTCTTGCTCCCATTGCCTCCGTTCAAATGTTGTTATTTCCGCGGAATTACCGCCTACTAAATACACTTACATAAGCATTAGACAGAATTTTGAACGGAGCGAGAAGCGTGCGCGGGAAACTTACATAATCATTTGACGTGTTATGATCGGAACTAACACCTAATCGCCGGCACTCTTACGATAATCTTACATAATAATATGACACATTTGACTACATTCATACACACGGCTTACAGACAATTTTACACTAATCTGCCACTTTAATACTACGCTGCTTCTCGCTCTGCTCAAAGCTAGCGACATTCTCGATAAAATGCGTCTCTGACTTGTAGTTTATAGCCTCATCACCAGCGACGAGACCTTCAGTAACATCTTCACCAAACACTTGGGCAATTTCTTCAAGACCAAGGCCTCTTGTTTCGGGGAAAACAAAGTAGACTACCGAAGCTTGTACCACTAACCAAATACACCAGACTATATAGTATCTCCAACTGATATGTTCCATGGCAATTGGATTGACATAATTATTAAAAAATCCAATTACATTACCAGATAACTGGTATAAAGTTGCGCCCTGAGCTCTCAAATGGTAAGGACAAATTTCAGTAGCATAAGTTATAGAAACAGGTGCAACTGCACTATTAAACCCACTAAAGAGGTAAATCATTGCAACCACTCCAGAACTAAGTGATTTATTTTTATAGTTTTGTTGCTGAGCTAAAGCTGAAAGAATGGTCCAAATGACGTATGAGACACACATCAGCAAATAACCAGCAATGAACAATGTTCTCCTTCCAAATCTGTCAATATTCAACCCTGCAACCACAGAAGTAAACAAACCATAAACCGTCATTCCAATATTGATCTTCAATTGATCATCAGCTTTTTTAATTCCCACACTTTCCAATACAATTACTAAATAGTAAGAGATTAAGGCATTTCCACATAATTGAGCCATTGCTGGAACTGCTATAACAATAAAGAACCTCTTGAGACGTTGTTTGGTCTTGAACCATTCAGTGAATCTGCTCTTGATTTGACTCTCTTCTTGGACAAGAATTGCTTCTATCTCAGCCATTTCAAAGGCTACCAATTTAGAGTTTTCATCTCCTCCAGCATGATATTTAACGAAGATTCTTTTAGCTTCTTCCTTTTTACCTTTACTGATTAACCATCTAGGAGATTCAGGTCCTAAAAATGTCAACAAAATTTGAAGTAGTGGGAAGAAACATTGTAAAATTGAAGGAATTCTCCATGACCAATTATTATATTTCAAAGACGAATTATAAGGCCCCCATGTTACCATAGCAGCAGTAAAGCTTCCTAGAGGCCAACTTGCCAATAACAAGGCAGTAACAGGACCTCTTTGGCCAGGATAAGCAGTCTCAGTCAAAAGTGGACCAGCAGCAGCGGATGCCAAACATGAACCGACACCTAATAAAACTCTTGCAGCAGTGAACATACCAAAATTCTTTGCACATCCTTGAATGATGGCTCCTATAACGATGATGAAACTACCTAAAATCACAACTTTCCGTCTTCCTAAATAATCAATTATCCAGAAAGTAATAGGAATACAAATAAGTGTACCAATAGAGAGTCCATTTGACATGGTTCCTAAGATAGCACCAGAAGGATGATCGAAATATGACTGCCAAGAAGGAAGACTCTGAAGTCCATTCATACTTGAAGAGTCAAATCCTGAGGTCACTTGGGCAAATACTGACCCCATCAAGAAGATGTTCAACTTAACAAGCCACCAGTATCTATACCAGGGCTTTTCGAGCTTGGGGATGACATCGTGAAGCTGGAGGACGTCATCAGGAAGAGAACGTTCGTCGGTGTGAATTTCTGACATGTTGTCGTGGTGTTTTCGTTCACCGTCGCCTTTTATAGTTTTCTGTACCCCACAGTTGAAGGCGATCAACCAGGAATTGCATATATCCGTTCAGTTCAATTGCAACGTTGCAGTGTCATGATATTGACAGTTTGACAGTTTAAGCTGCTTTAAAGTGTATATTCCTATTGCCCGCTATTTTCAAGTACATCTGACTCCCTTGTATGAATTTCAATAACTTGGAATGTCCAAAATGTACTTTGAGATGTCAGCCATTCGATGTAACGTTGCAATAGAATAGCTTACTCCGCACCTCCCCCACCATTTCAAAGTTATATTTGGTGGAGAGGAGATTTCAAGACACGCTCGTAAGTGAACCCCCCATTGTTTTGCTTTTCAAAAAGGTTCTTGACTAGGGACTAATGGTGGGTGCAGGCTCTGCAATTTTTCAGGCAGTTATCAACAATAGGTTACGTGCAGCACGGTTGAGCAACAAAGGTAAAGTTGTTCTGTGCCACTAGCTACAGCATTCACAGAACTAGCGTTGCAAGTGGTGCATGGCAAGTGGTATATGGCAAGTGGTTTGTGGCAAGCTAGTTTTCAGTAGGTTACTTCTGGCTGTTATGCCGCATTATGGGGCAGAAATCAGATTTTAACCAAGATCGTGTTTCCCTTACTTCAAGCCCTAATAGCTACGTCTGGTCCTCCAATACAATCACCTCAAATCATTAAACGTATTTTACTGTAGAGGGATCCTCTAGTTGCAAACTTTAAAGACCTGCACATAGGAGTTGATTATTCAGCATTTACATAACAGATGTGATGGAACACAAGGCAGAGCTTCGAACACGCCCTGCAGTGTCTTCTATCGCTTTTCAAAGCTTTCCACTCCCGTACCATCGCTTCTCACAGCGTTCGATGCTCTACACCATTCTACATAGACATCTTGTATGTCGTTATTTTATCTATATCTATAAACTCTCGAGGACAGTCTCTATAGCCTTTTCAACTGGCAACTCACTCAACTCATATCCTCCCCACAATTGTAACTGGGCAAATCCTTGGTAAATCATGGCAACAGCTCCACCGATTACAACCCAGCCTGCACTTTCAAAGTCCTTATATAATTGAGTAATTGCAACTGGATGATAGCACATCTCTAGAAGAGCACCCTTTGAATTGTTCATGAAGTAGTCCATTGTAGACTTAGCCAATTTTTCTTCCTCAGTGGAAGGTTCAACATCAGGAACACATGCAACTGCTAAGACGGGCATTTCCAACTTCTCAGCTTCTGTGGGACTTTCTACGTAGATTATTTCGAGATCAGTAGACTTTTTGAAAACTTGCTTCAAGTCATCTACCTCGCTCTTGAATCTATTTACAACATAAACTTTTTTGCAATCAAAAAATTTATACAAGGCAAATACAGCGGATCTGGATGCACCGCCACCTCCATATACCAACCCTGGCTTTCCCTTTCCCCTTTCAACAAATGGAAGAGCTTCTTTGGTTTGCAAAAAAGACTCTTTAATACCAATAGTGTCTGTATTAGTACCAACTTTCAAATCCATGCCAGCAATCTTCCTGATATAGACAGTATTTATAGCTCCTACCCCAGTTCCTATTTCATCTGTTAGATCAACTTCACTTAAGAATGCAACCTTATTAGGCATGGTGATAGCACTGCCTATACATTTTTCACCATCGACCACTTCACTGAACTTCTCTTTACTGTCGGTATCGTAGGGTTCATAAGTCCATTCTAGACCAAGACTTTTGAACAACGTGTTAAATAATAACGGAGCTTTCGACTTCGAAACATGCTTCCCAAAAAGGTAGAACTTTAGTGGTTGCTTTCTGAGTTCTTCGTATGGACGACTTGGTTGACTCATGGTGCGGAATAGTGAAAAATTGCAATTGGCGAAATTGTGGAGATTTGTGGCTCTACTGACATTACTGGACGACGCCTATGATTCTACTGGGAGGATACAGTATATCTCTATTATTGTAGCTGTTACAAATGTCTTCATTCTTGAAGATATAAAGCTAAAGATGATCCATTTGACGTCAAAGAATGGTGTACTCACTGGTACTGTTCGTCTTATACGAATAAAGAGGTCTTATCATCTTGAATAAATGAAGATACACTCCGTCGAAGAAATATTTCATTCAATCAGCAGGCATTTGATGTACTCATATATACCCTTAGCTATAATTGGCTATGATTTCAGAGTTAATAAAAAGTCTCTACTTCGATATTCAACCTGTGTAAAATATTCTCAATTATATAAAAAACTTTCCACCGATGCTTCAATTACCAGAATTGATTTGTTATTATACTTGAACACTGCTTGTTAATTAAGGTGTTACAAGCTAAAAGCATCTCCTTAACTATGCATGCATTGAACGTTTCGGCTCGCCGTTTAGAAAAAGTTGCGCTTCGTTACTTTTTTTGGCCTGCGGATGGCTGCAAAATTGATGAGTTTGAAGAAATACCTCCTAAAGAAGAGGTTAATAACACTAAGTACACTAACAAATAATGTTCCTAAGATAAACAAGAACACAAATGTATATATCTTGTAATGACGGAAGGAAATATTACATATTAGATACTTGACGAGGGAAGGAATTTTTAAATCGTTCCTCGAAAAAATCTTTCCTACTTCAACTAAAAGTCATGCTATTATTTGGGCGCCAATAAGGCTAATTCTTTAAGGAAAAGTATTAGGACTGCAAGTTTATTAGCCAAAAGCTCAATTAGGAAATGGCAAGCAAACGTACTACCTCTTTATTCATCTTATAAGACTTTGTTTTTGGAGTATCTCTTATTCAAACAGCTCACGAATGATGTTACATTCTAAGACGACTTCTCCAAGCATGCAGAGAAGCAATTTAGCGAGTGTTGTATCGGAATTATGTATACTTGAAAGTGGCGAACTTGTGTAACCTGGGAAGATTCTTTGAAACTACACCGTTATTGCCATTACATTTTCACATACTTTAATCGACTTCAAAGTTGGGTTATATAGAATTCCGGTTACGAATTTTGAGATTGTACAAGGCCTATCAGGATTCAATCCAAAGAAAAGTTGATTTAATGTCTTGTCTACATAAGTGGACATTCAAATGGAGTTTTAGGATCTTGACTTTCATGGTTTTGTAGAAATACCCAATACGATAAAAGCATATGATTGGTATAACATGCTCGCATATGTAGCAAACTTTGAATAATTAGGAATAGCCACTGAGCAACTGAGAAGAGCCACTGAGAAAGAGCCACTGAGAAAGAGCCACTGAGAAAGAGCCACTGAGAAAGAGCCACTGAGCGAGATCGGAGAGAAAGTATGCAAAATTGTAGAGGAATGATGCAAAAATAGAGGCGGAAGTATTTTAGCAGAAGTAAACACGCCTTTATGGCGCTCTTACAAAATACACGTATACGAGAAATACCCCATTATATTCCAAATATATTTGCGGATGAAACCTTAACCCTTTCTTTTTTGTCATATGATTGCATTCTCATAGAATTACGCCTCCCAATTTTTTTCCAAGAACTTTATTTCCCAAAACGGAATTTAAAATTCCTAAAAAAGAGTTTTTGACAAGAATTCTAGATCCTAATGGCACAAGTCTCATAACACTCACCCAAATCATGTTTAGGGGATTGAGAAGCCAATGATAGAATGGGGAGTGTAACTTCGAGTATGTATTGTTATTTACATGCAATAATTCGGTTAAGTCGTTTGGCGATCATTTTAGAATACATGCATATGCACTAAAAATAACCCCAACATAACTAATGCATTGATTATTTATCATTGTTATTTAATGTGGGTGTAAATCATAAGTTGGCGTGTGATTGACATGAAATTAGAGCTGTGCAGGAATGTACCCCATTGGTGAATTAAGTGGCTCAATACTCTTGAAAATAAAGTTTAATTTTATCTAACAGCCATAACATGACTCTGGAAACACCAGTTTTCCAGTTTAACGAGAGTTCATTTTTGGCATTTATGTGCTAAATATCCCACAAAATGATTGTTTCATACCTTATTGGACTTCAAACCCTTTTAAACCTAAGCGAAACATCAATAAACACCAGTAAAGAAACCCCGTAACATGCGTTTACGAATTCCCCAAAAAATTACGAGAGACAGGAATATTTTTACTGGTTTGGAGTCAAAAATTCACGAGAACTTTATCCCAATGAAACCTTATATTCGAGGAGGCCGTGGGAACCCGTCGTAGCCCTCACATAATCACAACTCTAGCTATATAATATGGACATTTCCCTCTTTAAACATTAAGATGCTCGGTTCTAAATTGAAGTTCTTATTGGCTGTAGCCTACCTGGCTATTGCTTATGCTCAGGACATTACTACCGATAAGGTTGATAGAGGTCTTATTTCCATTGATCTAGGAAATACTCATATTCACACCAATGTTTACTATTCGTTATTCGACAATGCCGTATCTAGTTTTACAGGCTCATTCAATAACGAAGGTGGATTTTATATCACTTCTGACCAACCACTTATTGGATTGACTGTTAATGTTAATGCACCTTTGAGTTCTATTAAGAATTCTGGTGATTGGTCTTTCAATTCATTCGTTTCATTGACTCCTCCACTGTACACTTTGGATGCTTTAAGTTTCTCCAACTCTGGAACCATGTGGTTTGGTGGTGATGGTTCTGTTGGTGTACCAATTAATACTATTATTGCTCCTACCTGGGATAACACAGGACTTATTGTCTTTGAATTAGCAAGCAGATCTTCTGGTGAAGTTATTTTGGGTTCTGCACTCGGTTCTGGTGTTGGTGATTTGACAAATGATGGTACAATCTGTTTAATCAAACAAGCCTATCACCAAACCACTAGTATCGAAGGCTCTGGTTGCTTTGATGTTGGCTCTGATGCTAACGTTTGGTTGGCTGGTTCCACCTTGGGATTGACCAACGGTGTTGACAAAGACCAAGTCTTCTATTTAAGTGCATCAGACTCTTCTATTAGAGCCGAGGCAATTTCTACTACTCAGACTTTTACCGTTGCTGGTTTCGGAAATGGAAACATCATTGGTCTTTCTGTCCCTATTATTTCTTGGAGTTACAGTGGTGACACCTTGACACTTTACGCCGGAATTCTCAAGACTCTTGCAACCAAATGGGTCATTGGCGAAGGTTACGATGAGACCAAGTTTGTTAAGACTTCATCGCTCTTTGGTGACGTCGGCTTGACTCTTCCACTTCTTAATGCTATCAAATACACTGACGCTCCTCCAGATGCCTCTAGACCTGCCAGCTGTAGGGCATGCAAGGATTTCCCTACCCCCCCTGATGATACATCTTCAAGCTCCTCCTCAAGTGAAGCATCGTCTTCCTCAAGTGAAGCATCTTCTTCCTCAAGTGAAGCATCTTCTTCCTCAAGTGAAGCATCGTCTTCCTCAAGTGAAGCATCGTCTTCCTCAAGTGAAGCATCTTCCTCAAGTGAAGCATCTTCCTCAAGTGAAGCATCTTCCTCAAGTGAAGCATCTTCCTCAAGTGAAGCTGCTACTTCTTCCAGCGAAGCATCTTCCTCAAGTGAAGCTGCCACTTCTTCCAGCGAATCATCATCAGAGGCTGGTACTTCTTCAAGTGAGGCTGCTACTTCTTCCGACAATGGTTCTGGAAGTGGTGCTACTTCTTCCAGCGAGGCTGCTACTTCTTCCGATAACGGTTCTGGAAGTGGTGCTACTTCTTCCAGCGAGGCTGCTACTTCTTCCGATAACGGTTCTGGTAGTGGTGCTACTTCTTCCAGCGAGGCTGCTACTTCTTCTGATAACGGTTCTGGAAGTGGTGCTACTTCTTCCAGCGAGGCTGGTTCTTCTTCTGACAATGGTTCTGGAAGTGGTGCTACCTCTTCTGACAACGGTTCTGGAAGTGGTGCTACTTCTTCCAGCGAGGCTGCTACTTCTTCTGATAACGGTTCTGGTAGTGGTGCTACTTCTTCTGCTGGTAATGGTAATGGTAATGGTGCCACTTCTTCTGACAACGGTTCTGGAAGTGGTCCAACTTCTTCTGCTGGTAATGGTAATGGTAATGGTAATGGTGCCACTTCTTCTGACAACGGTTCTGGAAGTGGTCCTACTTCTTCTGCTGGTAATGGTAATGGTGCCACTTCTTCTGGTAACGGTGCTACGCCAACTGGGGGTAGTGGATCAGGTGGATCAGGATCAGGTGGATCAGGTGGATCAGGATCAGGTGGATCAGGATCAGGTGGATCAGGATCAGGTGGATCAGGATCAGGTGGATCAGGATCAGGAAGTGGATCAGGATCAGGTGGATCAGGATCAGGAAGTGGATCAGGATCAGGTGGATCAGGATCAGGTGGATCAGGATCAGGAAGTGGATCAGGATCAGGTGGATCAGGATCAGGAAGTGGATCAGGATCAGGTGGATCAGGATCAGGTGGATCAGGATCAGGAAGTGGATCAGGATCAGGTGGATCAGGATCAGGAAGTGGATCAGGATCAGGTGGATCAGGATCAGGTGGATCAGGATCAGGAAGTGGATCAGGATCAGGTGGATCAGGATCAGGAAGTGGATCAGGATCAGGTGGATCAGGATCAGGTGGATCAGGATCAGGAAGTGGATCAGGATCAGGTGGATCAGGATCAGGAAGTGGATCAGGATCAGGTGGATCAGGATCAGGTGGATCAGGAAGTGGAAATGGAAGTGGAAATGGAAGTGGAAATGGAAGTGGAAGTGGAAATGGATCAGGATCAGGAAGTGGAAATGGATCAGGATCAGGAAGTGGAAATGGAAGTGGAAATGGATCAGGTTTCACAGGTACTGACTATACTACTGGTTTCACCACTACTAATGCTGAAGGTCAAACTGTTACCGGTAACGAAGAAATAATTGTTACAACTGACTCTAATGGCCATACTACAACTGAGACTTCTATTATCGATGCTTTCACACTTAGCGGGGATTTCACTGGTACCGATTACACCACTGGCTACACCACTACTAATGCTGAAGGTCAAACTGTCACAGGTAACGAGGAAATAATTGTTACTACTGACTCGAGTGGTCATATTACAACTGAGACTTCTATTATTGATTCCTTCACTGTAGGTGGAGAGCCTACTACCGGTGCAGCTGCCACTACTGTTATCACCAGTAACTCTAACACTGCTGGTAGTGGTTCTTCAACTGGCTCCGCTGCACCTGCAGTCGAAAGTTCTTTTGCAGGTTCCGCTTCTTCAAACGCTGGATCATGGTTGCTCGTATTAGCAGGTGGATTCTCTGCCTTATTATTCTAGGTATATTCTTTCAATTCTTCTGGACTATTTCTTCGAAAATTAATGTACATTATCTTTATCAGCAATTATCTCTGTTTTTCCTAAGACATCACAGAAGATTTCATTAGACCCCATGCTCCTATTTGCACAATGATGCAATAAAATACCGTATTCTCGATACGGCTCAGAGTTGGAACTTCCAAAACCTCTTCCCAATAATGTCATCAAGCCTGCAATATTTTGTAACTTTGGAATTTGTGGTAATATCTCAGAGTACTGTCTGGTTGTTATTTCCAAAGTCTCCGAATTCATAGACGATAAACTGCTGAATGGTTTACCAGTTCTTTGCCCAAGTTCATTTCTTATTCGTCTTAAATAGCTTCCTGCATCTTCCAAGCAAGGATAAACCTCATCATCCCAATTTTCTTTGAAAGAAGACTCTTTTCCATATCGATTATAAATGTAACACCATAATGGGAAAATGTTGGTAACTAAACTCCAAGTTCTGTATAGTACTGAATCTTTACTAGGTTCATATTCAACTACAACTTGATGTTGCATTCTCTTGTCTGCAGGGATTATCATGTCACATAAAAATATAATGGCTTGTACTGCCGCCAATGAAGCGTTGGAGGTTTTCGCCCATTTCGTTATTCTTTTCTCTACCTTGGCATAATCTTCTAGGTTTACTCTCACATTAACTCTATGTGGAGATCCCGCATATACAGAGTAATCGTACAGTTTAATTCTTAAGTAAATGTGGGCTGTGTGGAATTCATGAAACTGGGAGAGATTGTCATGTCCCAAGTAAGATTTAGAGGAGAATTCTGATTTCCAATAATGCAATGCAGATGCTACTGTATCCTGCCAAGAAATGTTATCCTTTGACTTCAACCCTAAAACTGAAGATTGTGCTTGTGTTTGTTCCATCTGTAGTATCAAATTGAGTATTCCAATCAAGATGATTTTATATCCAAAATGACCAGTAGATACATTCTCTTTCTGAAGAACCTTTCTCAAAGATTCCGATATTGAAGGAGACTGTAGCATCGATGAAGAAAGCTCTTCAAGGCTGTCAGAATCCCAGAATTCATCAGGACACGGTAACGGAAGCTTGAGGTTATTAGCATACAAATTTACTGGACAATTGAGTACGATAGCTTGGAGAGTATCAACATAAAAAGCTTCCCAGGCGACTCTTTTCATTGATTCATTTTCTATCCAACTTTCTATCGGGCTCTTTGCTGATGTATCTCCCAAAAAGGGCGATCTTCTAAGCAATTGCACTTTAACTGCCCCGTAGACACAAGCTCTTTCGTAAAGATCCCTTTTTGTGAAGTTCATCTCATACATCTCAAGAGTTATTAGACTATGGATTAGCCAGGCCCTACATGGGGGTGTAGCTTCAGGACAAGAAAGAAGAAGCCAACGTAAAGGTATGGCGATCTTCTCTGTGAATTCGTAAATTCCTAATATTGATAAATCTTCCGGAGGAGAGGATTTTGCAACCGCAGATCCAATTAAAACCATACTTAGTAGTAATAGGGGATGTGCTTGCATATAATTGAACGATGGTTTATGAAGAACGGGAAATTGGGGATGGAATATTGACCAATAATTGGATAAAAAGTATTCAATATAGTTTAGTTTGAAAAAGACATCGTTTTGAAGGGTTGGGATATACAGTTGCATCCGGGAAATAGTTGTATTGTTAATTCCATGTTGTGTAGAAAATGTATGGCCACTGAAATCAAGATTTTCATTGGACCCCCCGAAAGCATCAAGAATAGTGGGTGGTGACTCATTATTGGCGGACATTGTTCGAAGATATATTCTATCAATGTTGAAGCATATATCATAGTGTGGATTGGGGATATCATCATCAGATTCAGAGTCATAGTAATCAAAGTTGTTAGCGTCGACAGATGAAGGTCCTGCTTCAGAAACTGCTTCAGTCCCGAGTTCTGGGTCGGTTGCAAAGAATGTCTCATGTGCAGCTTCAAGAATTGTTTCGGGACCTGCTTCCAGGTCTGTTACAATATTTTCCGATCTTCTATTCAGTTTATCCGATCTACTATCGTTTGGAGATGCTATTTCATGTATCTTTTCATGAGCAGTTCTTACATCACTTCTTGTAAAAGCTTTAGAGCAAACCTTACATGTAAACCGTACAGACTTGTAATGGCTATTAAGATGACGCTTCAAATGATCCAGTCTACTGAACAACTTGCTGCATACTGTACAGGGATATGTTCCTGTCCTCTTACGTACCTTCAATGACATTTCTCAATTTTGTTTACCAGGAAAGTTAACATAGAGGGACACAGAAAGATTGAAGTTTTTGATATTCTAGACACTAGATATTACTCTAGAGAGTATTATGCAGGGATAAGGATTCAATTGGCCAGTTTAAGTGCTGAGTATCTAAATATAGAGCGTAAGTGCTGTGGCTCAAAATACGTGTAGCGACAGAGGCATTGATTTGAACAGGATGATCTGAGAGCAGTTAGCTCAATCTTTAGTGGAAAGCAGATCATATCTCTCATATAACTCAGACATCTTATTTAATATCGTAAAAGATACCCTTATCACTTGTTATCGCAAAAAGTGGGGGACATGGG